>WAAB01004961.1:0-41012 GCA_013389865.1 Piaya cayana
TCGATGCATCCATCCATCCATCCTAAAACATATATGAAGATATATGCTACTGACCTTTATGATCTAATATTTATTATTTTTGTTAGCCAGTAAGTATTATTGTGCTACAGACCTGTAAGCAAGAAGACTGCATGAGTCAAAAGCTTTTTGGACACATTCAAACAATACTTTCTTAAACATCTAGAAATGGCAGGTGGTGATTTCTGGCATGGCTCAGACAGGGGTAACAAAAATCTTCAAGTTTGCCATAATGCAAGAGCTCAGGACATTAGCTTAAGTTTATTACTGCATACAAAGAAGCCCAAGTACATTACCATGTAATCATAAACACTGACCAAAGAAATCTTTCATGTCAAAGGTCTAAATTTAATTCCTCTCATGCATGTAATTTCCAAAAGTCCCTGCTGAATTGGGATCTAATGCAGAAGACAGTATTTTCAAGCCAAAGAGCCCCCCCCATTTTATTTCCCACAAAATCATTTCAATAAGTGATCTTTTATGAAAAAAGAATATTTAGAATACTTTTGTTTCTAATAATAAAGTAATTAAAGTAAAAATAGATACCCAATCATGCAAGATGAGATGTACTTTTAGTCTTACAGGAAGCTTAGTACTTTACAGGATCTTGTGTGTGTTTTGTTTTTCTGCACTTCACACAAGGAGGCTACAGTGTAAGTCACAAAATAATGTTTAAAAGTTGGGTATTTTTTGCATGCTAGGACTACTAAGTAAGGAAAGGGTATATGAAGCAGAATTATTTAGAGCGCCATGAAACTCCATCAAATTTGACATCTGAGGTAGATTGCCTTATGTTTACCATAATGAAAAAATATAAGAGTTGGCAGATTCTACTCAAATTAATGACCTCAATACAAAAGTGTCCACAAAAAGCTGAGATTCAATATCTTTTGAAAAAAACCCTCTAAAATTAGAAATTAAACTTTAAAGAATATCCTTTTAGTGGGCCCCAAGTTTCCTATGTTTCCACTCCATAATACAATTCTTCAATGCTTTTTGTTTTCTTTTTTTAAATACATAGATTCTTTTTATTAATACCTATAAGTAAGTTGGTTGCCCTACACTTATAAAAACGACTGGTTTTGTAGGGTCTCACGAAACAGGACCTTCTTCAATACAGAAACATTCACATCCTAAGGACTATTCTGAGCTCCTGCTCCAAATTGTTGTCCACGCTTTCCTCTGCAAAGATTGCTTTGAGAACACAAATTGACTTGCATCAATTAATGAATAAGAGCAGTTAGTGTGGGAAACATTGGTAGAAGAGGATGGAGCCTCCTGTGAGTGACTTTGACAGTACACCTCTCTGTATGCCACACCACCCCGGTCACAATGAAAAGTGGGGGCAGGCCCTTGGGAAGCTCTGGTCTAGGTAACAGATGGGTGTATCAGCTTGTCATTCCACAACAGCAGCTCTGCATCACTTTGCTCACATTAAGGTTTGAAACCTTATATCTAGCCTTGGCAATTAGAGCATTCAGTTTTGTAAGCCAGGTATAGGGGAAGTTTGGAACAAGTCTAAGTGAGTACAACTCACTTAAGTTGGTACAACTCTCAGTGAAATGCTGGTGTGACTCTGCAAATCAGTATTTCTCTTCAAAGAGCCTATTATTTCCTGTCATCAAACAATGAATACATCTTTGGGACATGTTAATCACTAACTGATGGCAAAGTCATATACCCCCACACAGTCAAGTTTTCACCTTCTGAAGACAAAGGACCAGGCATTTGAAATCAAACCAAACACACACTGATGTGCTTTAATTTGTGAAATGTGAATAGGCTTTCAAAGAACAAACAAAGTCTGTGTGTGTTACATTTTATATGGACATGGAAAATCCTTCATAATAATAATAGTGTCTAGCCCTTGTAGAAATACCAAAACATCTGTCACAGACCAAGTTACCCAAATTTATTTTCACAAAGTGAGTAGATCTACTTTATTCAGGTATATTTATAAAGCTAATCCCTTAACCTGGATGTGGCAGAATCATACGTTGCCATATGGATATTTTAAAGCAGTGTTACGACAGTCCTGCTTAACAAATGCATGTTTCATTACTAGTACAGATTAGGGTCTAATTCAGCTGACCTATGCCTGTGTAAGCCTTTCAGCCAGCAATATGGATCAATGTTCACACGTCATGGGTACACACAATAAGATACAGCTCATTGTAAGATATGCTTAAGCTTCATCTTCCTATTGTATGTTATGAATTCCATTAAGACCACAATCTTACTTCACCCCACTGGAGTTCAACAAGCTCCCAACAATCAGCACGTCTTATTTGCATCCTTCACGGCCAGTAATTTGCCTGCACTATTCTTGGCACCCACTCCTCGGAGACTGCTTTCCTCTGGCTCCCTGTTATCCAGAGCGAGGAACTCCTGGGGGTTACCCAGGAGCTATCACTACTCCACCACTTAAATTCCCTTCGCTCTACGTGGGGCAAACTTCCCAACCTTAGCAAGAGCCTGTGTTTGCCTTTGTGCGAGGAGCAAGCGCCCGCCAGGCACCCGCGGACCGACTTCCAGACCAACTCCCGCTTCACAGGGGTTCTCGCAGACCGGTTCCCTCACTTAGCTTCCCACCGCTCGCGACTCCGCGGCCTCTGCCCCTCGGCACCGCAGGCTTGCCAGCGGACTCGCAGGGAAAAGCTTGTTTATTCCAGAGGCGCGGTGGCTCCCCCCGGACGCCTGACCGAATCCAGCACCCCGTGGACAAAACGATGAGCGGTGACACACGCCACTCAGAGCACGGCTTCCGCCTCGGAGAAACGCTCACGCACCCACGAAGCGCCTCGCCCACAGCTCCGGGGGCGGGGACTCGGGGCCGGGGCGATGGGGATGTGGGCGGGGCGGGGCGGGCGGCCGGACGCAGCGGCAGGAAGCGGGGCGGGGAGGGGGCGCCTTGGGGCGGGAGCGTGGTAGCCCCCATCGTTGTTGTCTGCAGTGCCGGGGCAGGTCGGCCGGGAGCTCGGTGGCGGGGTCGGCAGCTCTCCCGTGAGTTCCGCGCGGTAGCGGGGCGCTCCGGGAGTAGGAGAGGGGAGTGGGAGTTGAGGTCGCGGCTGCAGCAGATCGGCCGCGGTCTCGGCACCCTCTCCGCCTGGAGGGGCCAGGCGGCTCCCCGCGGGTGCGGCGGTCGGAGCTGTCCGGCGACCGCAGGGGAGGCCGCGGACGCCTCCCTGCCGGCTCCAGCGTGGCCTCGTCTCGCTGGGCTGGCCGAGGGCCGGGCCAGGCCGGGCGGGGCCGGGCTGGTGCGCTCAGGGGACCCTGCGGTCCCCGGGCCGGGCGCGCCTACTGCCGAAGTTTCCGTGAGCCCTCGGGGCGGCTCTGGGCCGGGCGAGGGGCGGTGGCTGGGCAGTGTCCCGGCCGCCCGCTGCGCCGGCGGCGAAGATGGCTGAAGGCTGTGGAGACCGAGCCGCCGCGGAGTTCGGTGCTGCTCGGCTGAGGCTGTAATTTCTGCGTTTGTAGATGTCCGTCCGTGCAGAGCCGCCAGGTGTTGACGTTTTGCTGGTCTCGACTTCCAGCTGTTTTGAGTCGCGGTGGTATGGCTCCCGTTAGTCTCTGGGAGTGGCTTTTTTTGTTGTTGTTTTTAGTTGTTTGGGGCTTTTTTTTTTAAGACTCCGCTGATTATTCTGGTAATTCTTTTAAAACTCGTATATTAGATCTTTTGTGCTTGTTTTGAAAGGTGTATGTTATGTGTATTAGTCCCTTGTAGTTTTGATTTGCACGTGTTTTTGATCGGCCTAGATGATAATTCATTTGCTAGTGGGTGGATGGCAGTGCTGTGAGAGTTAATGCATGAATGGGTGGGTCCCAAGCCGTTCTGGAATGGTGAAACGACTACACGTTCTCAGGCTGTTGTCTGAAGTACCAACACAGAGGTAGCAGCGTTGATGAATTGGTATGTTTTATCATAGATTATTTTCTGATTGCATCCTGTGGGCTTGCAGATGATTATTTTTACATGTTCCAATAAAAGAAAGAGGATTTTGTGGCGTTAATTATAATTTTAAAGTTACTTATTAAAGACTTAAGTGTTTGTTTGGCATGGAAGTGGAATTCTCATAAGATGGTAGGCATTTTAATATCTTAAGTCTCTTCTTCATATGTCACTTGATATGAATAAGACCCTTTGTTTGCTTTTGGATTTGAGGTACTCATTCTGTGTCTTTACCAGTATTGTGGTATTAAAAGCATCAGTACTAAATCTAGCCTTCAGAAGATTATAGTTTAGTCCCAAAATCTTAACCAAACTTAATTTTTTAGATGCTTTGTGTATTAGGCACTTTATTATGTATCTATTCTGTAATGTAGATCTGAAATCAGGAGATAATTTTTAAAATAAGTTTAGCAGAAGATAGATGTATTTTTGACAACTAATGCTTGCAGAAAAAAATGGAAAGCAAGTTGAATTTGATCCTTACATACTCAGCTAGTTTCTTTGATGTGATAATCTCATCAGTAGTGCCAGTGAAAAGAAGGGTAAAAAATGGGGGCAGATGCAGAGCACACAACCCTTCCTTTAGCAAACCGAGACACAGGTCTGCACAAACATATGTGCAGGCAGGCGCAAAATTATCTCAGAGATCTGATACAGAATACAAACCGACCATTTAGTTCCTCTGTTTCCTTGTCAAGTTGGATAACCTCTAGGCTACCCAGTGTCAAATAAAGCCGGATACAATTGAATCTGCTCTTCTGAAAGTTATTTCCCTGCATGTAGCTGATACCACAAAATGTTCAACTCAAGAGGCGTTTTCTTCTTGATTCCTTACACATGAATCCTAAGGAACTGTGGTGTAAAATGCACATATATTTGGGGCAGAATTGTTCTCAGCATATTGCATCCATTTTACTTGTAGTCATGGCTCAAAGGGAGCCAAGACTCTGCACTCCTCATTTCACAGATCAACAGAAGAATCCATTTTGTATACTCAGGAGCAGTGGCATGTATGGTGAAATTAAGGCTATGTTTGAAAGTCATTTTATAACTAGTCAGTCTTCCATTTATCATTTAACTGGCTCTGAACATCACTGGTGATGTTTGAGAGAAAAAAATGTCTTGGAGTGCTCACACATTTAATACTACTATCCAAAAAAGCTATTAGTACAAACAAAAAATTTGAAAAGTATCATGCATCAAGCCACACAAGTTAGAAAAAATATTTCTGGTTAGATCTGAAAACAGTTTATAATGATTAGTATGAAATGCTTTATACAGTAGTTTATACCGTATCAACTATATTCTGAATGGCAGGTTATACCATGTTAGCAGTCTTGTATCTTGAGAATGATAGCTGGTATAGGCTGCTCTGAGCAGTTTTTTGCTAGAATGGTTTACCAACCAGTCTGGTCTAGACTGACAGTTTGTAAAGTCAAAGCGTAACAAAGAATAATAAAAAAAAAAATCTCTACTTGAGGCATTATAGTTCAGTCTAATGTTAAAAGTGACAGAAAGAAACATTGGACATTCTCCAGCCTCATTTAAGTTTGGGGTTTTTTTTTTAAGTTGCAGAACTTGGATCAATAGAGTGAATACAGAGTGTTTTCCCAAGGCACAACTAAGTCTTTACTGACTACATAAAACTGTAGTTTGGAAGGAGATGGAACCATTGAGATATTTGATACCTAGCATAGTGCATGGTGGTTTTCCTTCCTTTCTATTTGACATTACACTTCTTTAATTTCCTTTTTTTTTTTTAAATTGTTGTTGTCAGGCTGTGAGAATGTATAAAATTAAGATGCTTAAATGGTTTGGCCTGCTGAAACATAGCTAGGAATTACAACATACATGAATAACTGCCTTCATTTCTCTGTGATAAGCAGAGTGGTCTTTTTAATGTCTGTCAATCTTGACTTGTAATTCAGATTCAGTTTCTTCCAGCTGACCAACAAAGAGAACAGGATGTTACTTATACACTGCCCAGAGGTGCTGAATCAGACTAGGGATATTTTTGAACTAATGAATCAACATGTTGTAGTCCTATTCTGCACCAGTGCCTACCAGTTCTTTTCTGTTATCAGTAATCTTTCTTGGATTTTAAGACTTCGCTTGATCACTTTGTTTATCAGGTGTGCTGTTCTTAGTCCTGCTCTGATGTTATAACCTGTGCTGTTATAAATTCATGGTCCTAGTATACTAATACAATATTTACTGCATAAATCTCTACAAAACAATAATGTTGAAAAAAAATTAGTGTGTTTTAAAATCTTCTGTCTCTGTCATGGTCCCTAGTGTGTACAGCTAATCAAGGCTTAAATAACGTTTTAAAAAAAGTTTGCTTCTGACATTCTCATTGTATATTGTAAGTGTCCTACTTGTTTTCAGTCTTCTGTTTTAGTGTACCCCTGAGGTCTTTCATACTTAGAACAGGAAGAGATTATTTATCTTTCATACTTGAACAGAAAGGCATTATGAAGTAATGTTTATATTGAACTTAAAATTTGTGATTTTTTAAAAATTTTAATTTTTTTTCTAACTTGTTTTAAAAATGTTTAATTTCCAGCCGAAATTACTCATGGCCTTCATATGCTTATTTATTCTTGTTTAGTATCATTCAGTAGCTTAATTCTTAATTCTTTCCCTGTGATTGATATATACTTCCATTTATTTATAGAGAGCAGTCATGTTTACTTTTAGACTTTATGTTGCTAGGCAGAACAATCCAGGCTGTATTTCTCATTATGTACGTGGAAAATTGTGAGCCTGTAAGGTTCAACTTGGAGAAGAGAAAGCTGAGGTGTGACCTCGCTGCAGTCCACAACTTCCTCAAGAAGGGTAGTGGAGGGGAAGGTGCTGATCTCCTCTCTCTGGTGACCAGCAGTAATAGACATAGAGCTGTGCCAGGGGAAATTCAGACTGGACATTATAATAAAAGACTCCTTGCTGAGGGGGTGGTCTGTCGCTGTAGTAGGATCCATAGGGAAACGGTTATGGCACTGAGACTGCTCAGAGTTCAGGGAGCATCTGGACTATGCTTTTACTCAAATGCTTTTGTTCTGAGTGGTCCTGTGAAGAACAAGGGCTTGGATTGGATGATCCTTATGGGTCTCTCCCAACTTGAGATATTCTGTGATTCTGTGATACTAGAAGCCCTTTCTCCTACTGCCTACAGTTCAAACACGTCTTTCTTTAACATGCTTGGGACTGTATATGATGTTGCACCTGAAGATGGTGACAGTGCTTATAAGCAGATCTGTACTGGAGAGAAGTTGAAATTACTAAATACCCTTTAAAATTTCTTTTTATTGTTGCTGTTTGTTATTTAAGTGCAACTTAGTAGTTGTGATCGTGTAATCACCCCATACATCTGTTCTTTCCAGCTGATAAACTGGATGATAGGAGCAGAAGGCCTTGAAGTGTTTGACCCAGATAGTACTGTTGCTTTGATTCACAAAATTATCCATTTATTTTTATGGCTCTGTGGTCCTACTGTAAATGAGCAGTATCTCCTCAGCCATGCTTCAGCATATTCCATAGGTTCTTTCCTGTATTTTGTGCCAGTTTCACTTTCTGAAATACTAAGACTGTTTTTGAAACACTCTTAGTTAATGAAACTCTGACTTCACTCTTGCTTCCATGCTAGTTGCAGTTGTCTTTGTGTAACTGCTGTCATAGTAATTGGTACTTTTGTTTGTGTGTTTTACATCTTTTGATTCAGTTTCTTCAAGTTTGATAATTTTCTAGGTTGCAACATGGATTAAAATATACTGAATTTCCCTTCGCTTCTAACCAACTCTGCTGTATTTTCTTTTGCCTGGGGGAAGGATCATTTATTTAATCCAAGAAGGATGGTATCATCTGCCAAGGTAGTGCAAGTAAATTCATATTCAGTTTCTTCTGCTACTCCCTCTTTCATTTTCCTCGGTCTCCAATTATTCTTTAGTTTAGAATCTGATAATTCCTCCATCTCTTTCATTCTGTTTTATTAAAAGCACCCTCAGTGAAACTAAAAATGAATTCACGCATAGATACGTAAATGTTAAGTAGAAGTGGCTTCAAGGTACACTTCTGAACTACAGGATGATAGTCAGCCTTGTACACTTAAGGCTGTCTCATACTTCCCACAATAAGTTTGAGATCTGTACCTTATAATGTTGAAGAACTGTTAAGTGTTGATGATTAAGTCTTCTGTTCACAGCAAAGCAACACCACAGCCCCAAAGAGCATAAAAGACTGAGAAGGTGAGATTAGAGGAGAACTTGAGGAGAAGTAGGTAAACTGAGGAGAAAAGGAGTTGAGATGAAGGTAAGTCACCTGAAGCAAGCCAGTGTGCAGAAGAATGTGGCATCTCTAGGTACTATTAGGGGGTGTACAATCAGGAGAGGGAAGAACCCTTTGAAATTTGGGGATGGGCTGATAAGGATCTAGATCAGGTGAGTTACTGGAAAACTGGAACAGGAGTAGTGTTTGTTCAATATGTACTGTTGATCGAAAGGCAGGAGTGAAAGACTGGATTGATGATTATGCTAACATGAAGTGAGGTAGACAGGAAAGACAGACTGGAATCTGGATCATCTATCAAACCCTTTGCAGCAAATGCATTACTTCTCATGTCTTCTGTTAACAAAGACCTGTTAACGGTATTTAAAAGATTGTATCACTGATTATTTTGTATAGTTGAATTTTTTTGTTCTGTGAGGTTGGTTAACATGTATATGTAATCCAGCGTCAGTGATAAACAATTATATGTACCTTCATTTACAACTTTCCAGAAGCCATAGCCTTTTCTTTTATAAGCAGATACCCACTGATCATCTGTGATTCCTCCCTGTACCCCTTCCTAGTCGAATCAGCTCAGTGTGAAAAATACATTTTAATATCTGGTTAGATATTGAAGATGGTCCAGTATTTTATTTACAACAACAGTGCTTGTTCCTTTGTTTTTGATTCTGGAGTGTGAGTAATTACTTTGCTTTGCAAGTCAGCTTCCTTTAATAGAGTTCTTTACTCCTTGAACCTTTTTTCATGGGCCTTACAGCTGGATATTTTCAGAAATGGAGAAAAAGAACTTGAAAACTAATCAAATCAGCCTTGCATGCTTCCAGCAGTCGATTTAAAAAGGAAAAAAATATATGAAAGCTAGTGTTTGCAGTGGAGCACTGCTGATTTAAACCAGACTTCTAAGCAGTTTTCTTTGGTTTTCCAGGGATTTTTTAATGCAGATTGGTTAAATTCAGTTGGTTTTAATTCTTTTACAAGCATGTTGTGCCCTGAACCCAAGTTAAGGAGCTGGATTGCATGGTACTAAGAATCTCAATCTCATTATGGAAAGGATTAAGGATTTCTGGTGGATTTTAATGCATCTTTTTTATCCTGACTTAAAATAGCTTTTGCTTTCTGCTTGCTTACTGACATTTGTATATAAATAATTATATATTTTGATCATAAAACTATTATTTTTTTTAAGCATGTCATTTTAGAATAGTCCTTTCAGAAGAACTTTGTGATAATTAATTTTAGAGAACCTAGCTATTCCTATAGAAGGTATTCCTGTATACCATATCTTTTATTACATGTGACAGTTATGAGAATATTAGTTAAAAAGTGGTTTCTAGATTTTCTTTTTGAGAAAAAGATGTGCTTACTGATACTTTTTCTTTCTTTTTTGACTGCCTCTTCCAGTTTCTCCTTGTGAGATTAATACAGAATGACAAGATGATTGAGATGGGAAGGAAACTTTGAAGATCATGTAATATAACCCCACCAGTATAAGTGGAGCCAGCTAAATCAGGTTGCCCACTACGGTGTTCAGTCAGGTTTTGTGCCATTGATGCCTCTACAGATAGAGACTCCACAGGTTATCTGGGCAGCCTTCTCCCATGTTGACCAGCCTCATAATATGCTCCTGTTTGTGGCAGTCTTATATGTTGATGTGGACCAGCACAGGCTTCTCCTAAAAACTGGCATTTTAGTTCTCTGGGCAAGGGGCACACATGTTTAGTGGTTATTAACCAGCTGTCATTCTCTGGGAGCTGCCAGATGTTGTCATTGGCCAGATGGGGCTGCTGAATGGGGCAGTGAGTCCTGTGAATAACTCTAGTCTCTAAGAGAGATAATCACCTGTGTGATCTCTCTGTAGCTTCTCGTCAACCTGTACAATTTGGATACAACCTGTTTTGATGAGAGTCCAAATAAGCAGGAACTTTAACTACTTGCCCCACAGAGATAGTATGAACACCAGACGAACACTAGCCCCTAACAAGTCATACCCAGTAATACATTCACATACTTCAGGTAACTGCAGTTTGGCTATAAAGGGCAGGTAGGACCCTAATTGTAATAGAAGAGAAATTTAACATGCAGGTTTTTCTGCTTTCCCCCTCCCTGCCCTCAAGGAATTGATTTTGTTTAGTTTCTTTTTTCAGGTATAGGGATGGGTCCCTGGGAATTACAGTGACCTCAGGCCTGAAACCATTAAAGCATGTGGTGGCTATGCTCTAGTGTATAATTGTGGAATATATGATTTCTTACCTCCTTATGGGACCCTAGCTACCCATTGCAGCTTTCTGGGGGAAGATCCAGATAGACTTTTGGATGTGAGCCACCAGATTGGGTTGAGAAGTCCTGGTGTACTCTCCTTTTCCCAGTGAATGGGGAAACAGAGAATGTAGTCTATCCACTGTCTTGATTTCTTTTTGTGGTCTATTTTTGTTTTCATTTGTGTTTTTCTCATGAATTGAGGGTTTCATATCAGTCTTGTCTTCTGGAATTCCATACTGGAATAAAACCAAACCAATCTCATTTGGGTATTTTTTTTTTCCGTTGAAGAGGTTATATCCTCAGAAAGTATGCATGTATGTTCCCCTGACAAACAAGAAGGTTGTCTCTTTTGTGATATCCACCAGCACAGAGGACAGGCTAGCATGGACACCATTGCAGGCTTAAGTATGAGGCCTGGTAGAGAGACGTAGCTTGCCTAAGATCACTAATACCACAAGGCAGTGTGACAAGGAAGTTGTTCATTTTGTGACTTGTAGTAGTTGCTGGTTCAGAAATAAGTTGCTAGCATGATTTTGAGTAGAATCAATCTCTTTTGGAAAATTTACTTTGAAGTTATGTAGCTTTCCTCAGTTGTCTCTGCTTAGTCTCCAATTCCTGCTTGATCATGGGAGAGGATCTTTGATCTGTGGAAATGTTTGGTTTTTCTGTCTTCCCAAGAAGATCCTCTGCTTACTGTTTGGGAGTGATTAATTAGCTTCTAGCACCAGCTCTTCCACTTTTTAGATAATAAAGTAGTAGAAAACTCACTGATATTCTCAGTAGATTCATTAGGCAAATGAGTTTTAACTATATCGTGTTTTACAGCTTTGAGCTTGTGGAAGATGCCGAAAACATGAATTTCTATTTGTTACTTTTCTGTTCTGGTCCAAATATAAATAAATACTCTGTGTAACTAGTCTTTGGCTTTACTGGAAATATCCTGGTCTTTAAAAAAAGGGTTTATTTTCACTGTCAGCAGTGTAAAACTTGTTAGCTGTGCAACACTTGGAGATGAACCCATAACTATAGAGTTAGACAGTACTGTAGTTGGGAGGTTTGGTGGCATATTTTGAGCAGTCATGTCATCAGGATTGCTTGAATTTTTTTGTAGAATAACATGGGATTTAAATGATTATCAGGTCTTTAAAGGATGTGCGTCCCATGAGAACTGTGTCACTTTGTCTATGAAGTTCTGATTAAAAAATATCTTAATACAGTAGTGAAAGAATATATTTGTGTAGACTGGGGTGGTTTTTTGCTTGCTGCTTTTTTCATCTTTTAGGGTAGTTGCTGTTGCTAACTGGTTTTGTTGTTGTGTGTAGTCCTGTGTTTCCAAGACAACCCAGTTAAATTTGTTTTTTAAATGATCTGGAAACTGTGAAAGGAAATGGATCTACAGACCTAGTATAAATCTTTCTTTAGGGAAATCCATTTTTATCACAAGTGCTTGTTCTTGTTTTATTGACATCTCTGATACTTGAATTGTGTAAAATTGGAAAAATACATTACTAGTGCAAGAACAGTGACACCAGCCTTTTATCTCAAAGGTAAAGTGAAATAAAGCTTTAGCATAGTGTAGCAGTATTAAGAAAGTGCTCCAAAGTCAACATTAGTGCTTAGGTATCCTAAAGGCTGCACTGGGACTTTTGCAGTTGCCATATCATACTCCCCACAAACAGCTGGAAGTACTGGTTTTGCATGTGGGAATTACCTGTAGGTGGGGTTAACATTGTTCTGTAGTATCTACTATTAGAGCCTAATGAGGTGAATCAAGAGCAACTGGCCTTGGGCAAGGATATTCTGTTGATTGATAGAAGTTTGCCTCTGAGATCTGCATAGCTTAGGAACTGCTTTTTTTTTGTTTTAGGAACCTGTATGACAGTAAGGAGTTAAAGAATAATGTGGTGTCAAGAAGATTTTAATATGAGTTTTCATTGGAAAATAAGCTTTAACAGAAATAATTGGCCAAAAAAAGCCTCTGAAACTGCAAATTAGGTATTTCTTTTTATGAATACAAAACCAACATAAAAATGTTGAAGGTGGCTTGTATAAAATATTGCTCGTGCACTAATGTCAAGCTGAAGTGTTTTCTGAAAATGACTTGCAAACAAGGATTATTGATATAATTAATCTCAAACACAACTCCTTTATTTACATAAGTGCAATTTCCTGTCTTCAGGCAGTTTGCAGGTTTTTGCTGCTATAAATAGTGTTCTCATTAGTTAATCTATTGATGTCTAATTCAGATTCTGTTCTGACTTACCCATTTAGTGGATACATTTTACTAAATACATTTGTAGAATAGACTATAAATTGTTGAGTGCTTTTTGAAGAATTTGTATTCACAGTGAAATACAATATGAAAGTTTCTCAAGGTTTGGGTTTCTTGGGATGTTGGCATTTTCAGCTGTAAGATACTATCTGTGGTCACTAAGGGTTATTGGTAATCTTGATGGACAAATATGCTATTAAGAAAGGGATAACCATGGATTAAACCCACCTTTATCATGGAAGTTCTTGGGGCTGACAAAATGCGTCAGGAACTGCAATGTTTACATCCAATACTGGTCAATCAAAAGCACTAGTTCTTTTCCTTAACAATGCCTGACTACATCTTACAAAATGACTGCAGAAGCTGCACAAGCTGGGCTGTGAAATTCTTACCTCACCCAGCTTACTCATGATACCCCTCTCCCGTTGATTGTTACATACTCAGACGTCTTAACAACTTCCCAAAGAGAACATTTTACACAACCGAGCAGCAGCTCCAAACACCTTCAAAGAACTTGTCATTTCCAGGCTACCAGAATAAGCAGATTTGATTCTTGTTGGCAAAAATGCTTAGATTCTAATGGTTCTTAATTAGTAAGTTTTAATCTAGGCTAAGATGTACTGCTTTAAACTTGATGGTTAAAAATGGTGATAACTTTTGTACCAACCTAATACTTACTTCAGTAGTGGTTGTTGCTGCTGATATTAATATCAGCTCCTGTTCTTGGTTAGCTTTCATCTAGTATGTCAGAGAATACAGCTGCGGTCAGCTCTTTACCTTGGAGCAGTATTTTCTGAGTGTCAGTCTGGTGTTCATGAACAAGAGAAGAATGTACTTTTAGTGAAAATGTGATACTTGGGTCAAGGCCTGTGCATAAGGCAGGTGGATGGGGAATTAAATTCTTCAACCTTTGCAGCTCATCAGCCACATTTTTTACAGAAATAACTCAGTTGTTCTTTGCCTGCTTTTTTAATTCAAACATTTGTGTGTAGTCAAAGAATGTCCGCTGAGCCCAATTAGAACAAATATTATTGTAGTTAGGATTTTTGTCCTTGATGTAACATAGCTTCCCAACAAGGGATGGTTAGCACAGACTCTGAAAAGGGGTAAATGAGTTCTCATCTTAAAAGCAGTATTAGTATCTTGCAGATCTGAAACTTCTAAGGCCATTTCCCTTATTTCTGTGTGAGCTGTCAGAAGGATTTTCTTCGTTGCTGTTAATCTTTGAGGTCTCTAACGGATCTTAAGTATACACAGTTGTAACTTCCAGTCAGCTGTACCCTACTTATTTTCCGTCTTTCAAGGGAGGATTGGGGAAAATCAGATTGTTTCAGTTTAATTGCACAGTATCAGATATGATTAGACCTGGCATGTCCAGTGTTGTGATTCTTACTAAATCGTTTGCAAGCCACAACTTTATTTTGGAATTGTAATGTATCTGCATTTAGAAAAATAACTTGTCGATTGGTATTATCATGAAACTTCAACAGTTACACAAAATACAAAGCAATCATGTTACACTGTGGGCATAAAGACTAATATGCGTAGTAGGAGCATACTGTGATTATACTTTGATATACGTTTTCCTTTTGTATCAAATTCTAAGTCAGATTGTCTTCTTCATATTCTTATGGGCTGTGTCCAAGTGTCCTTTTTCTCTGATTTTGCTAGAATTCTAATGCAAATTTCTCTAGTATTTCTTCGAGTTCATTTTGTAGACCAGGCAACTGCATAGGAGGTACCCTGTGGTACTGTTAAGTGCCATGTTGACACAGCATTGTCAGTTCTAAAATACAAATGCTGGCACTTTCTAGAGATGAGAAGTTTGGGTGTTGATGTCATGCATGCAGCTTGAAGGAATGCCTCAACTGTTCTTTTTTCATCATTGGAGAAGAAATATGTTCTGTTAAGTTTTGCCTCTGTGTAGTGTTAGGGGAATGCTTCAACAGTTGCTGTGGTACTGCTAGGTAGCACTTTACAACTCTTCTTTAAAATAAAGATGAAATAAGATTTACTGTAGTAGGTCTGCTAGCTTATGTTGTATGATTAGTTAGCTTATAGTTTTACTTTCCAAGCAACCTGTGATTCCTGATAATCTTTAGGAGCAGTAGCATCATATTGGTCGTTTATAGCTTTGTGGAAGCTGTTTTGCTGTTTTTTGGTGAAACTCAAACTCGCTTTATATGGAGTATTTTGTTTTCATTTAAACTGGGCTGCATATGGAGGTTTTGTTGCTGTGTTTAAAGGAGGGCTAATACAAGTACATTGAGGTATTAGCATTGGCATGACAACAAACACATAACACTCCGGGAAGAGTTACATGTGGTGCTTTATTGTGAGGCCACAGGAATCAGGGGATGTTCATATTCCCAGATCTGATTCCGACGATCTTTATGACATGACTGCCGTTTATCCTCGCAAGATTTCACAATCTAATGTATATTCAACAGGGTACATCATTGCCTAATGCATATGTATGTTTCGATGACTTCATCGGTGGATTACTACATCAGCCCTTTCTGCCACCTGCGTGTCCCATCCTGGTGGTCGTAAAAGAGGAAGACTCATTCTCTTCCTCTAAGAAAAAATAGTCCCTTTTGCAATGAACTTTTCACCTTTTTCTTCTTGGGCAGTGTCCAACGCAAATTCATTGCCAGTTTTTTTTCCTATCTCTACTTAATTAACTCTGGTTAGCTAGACTCTATTCTGATCTTGCTACTTGAGTGATTTATCGTCTCCTGTTTTTAATGAAGTGCTATTAACTTTTATCTTGTTAGCATTTCCAAGTAACTAACACCTCTTTCTAAAGAACTGGGTTTTAAGATTTCTTGTAACTTTAAAACTGTCACATACATTTAAATAATTTCTTTTCTTGATTTGCAATTAATTCAAACTACTGCATATAATAAAGTTTTTGGTTCTTGCTCCAACAGTATCTTCTAATGCATTTATCTGAAGATAAGCAAAAAGGTGCTTTGTTTGAAGACCTGTTGAAGTCCTGCTTCTTCTAGCATACTCAATTTTTCCAATCTACTTTAAAGAAAATCTTTTTACTGATTCTGTTTTCTTTTTATTTTTTGCACTCTCCCGAAACAAGCTCCACTTAAATGATGCGTACTCATCAAAAGCAATTTTCTATGTGTTGTTCTCTGGCAAGGACTCATACATTGAGAGGAATTGCAGGTCTGTTTTGGCAATATGTCACAGAAAAGTAGAGAAACCCTCAGCTGCAGACATACATGTATGAAATAAAACACAATGATCTCCTAATTTTAAATGTTTTCTAATTGGATTTGATATTCATAATCCCTTACATTCCTTCATACTAACAGTATATATTTTTGTGTGTAATGCCAATTTATAATTTCTTGCTTTGCTAATAATCTCACCATTTTCAGCAATATTCTAAAATATGGTAAATAATCATCATTTTATAAGCTGGTTCTTTTTTATAGCTTGTCTTGTACCTATCTGTTTCACAGTTACTGACTTAAAAGGCTTATAGGTGGTAAAAGTTGCTGAAAATATTGTAGGGAAATGATGATAAATTGTATGTATGTATCCTTCATCTCTTTCACAGAAACTGTGGGTGGGAGAAGAGATCTGCAGAGTAGATGGGACTAAGTAGCTTTAAATGTCTTTTAAGTACAGAACTCCAGAATATACTGTTGTGATTGAGCTACTCTTCATTCTTCCTGTTGCTGCAGAAATTAAGTTTTGGGAAGATTATGGAGTCTTAGTCTAATAGTTTTAGAATCTTTGCAAATGGGTTACAAGCGTCTGCAAAAATGGAGTAAAGATTGTTTTTATGCACACTAACCTTAATTTTTTAGTACTTTACTTTTTGGTCTTAAAGAATATGTGTATTATGCTAGCATTGTTTGCAGTCCCATTCTAACCTATGCTGATATCTTAACCTTGTGCCTGTCCACAGTCATAAAAATAACGTGACTACCTATTTTTTTTCTCCTCTTGGAATCCATACTTTGTTCAGCTCAAATGAAGATTCCGAGAAGCATGCTAAACTGTTATTTGGCATTTTTTCTTCTTTTTGCTTGTCTTTCTTATTAGTACTTATATCTGACCTAAATTGATAGGGTTTCTGTGGGAGTTCAAAAAGGAACGTCCTATATACAAACCCTCTTAGCTGATAGTATCAACTTTCCATACCAAATAAAGTTACTGTTCAAGGATTGCTTGTGCTTGAGGTTGTCTTGCAGCTGGGTCAGGCAATTGCAAGCACAAACACAGAGAATGGATTGAGAGTAGCCCTGAAGAGAAGGACTTGGAGGTGCTGGTGGATGAGAAGCTCAATATGTGCCAGCAATGTCTGCTTGCAGCCCAGAAAGTCACCTGTGTCCTGGGCTGCATCAAAAGAAGTGTGACCAGCAGATTAGGGTAGGTGATTCTGCCCCCCTACTCTGCTATGATGAGACCTCACCTGGAGTATTATGTTGATTTCCTTAGTGCAGAAGGGACATCGACCCTTAGAGTGAGGTCAGAGGAGGGCCACTGAAATGATCAGAGGGCTGGAGCACCTTGTTTTAATTACTCATTTGTGAATGGATTGGAGTTGGTGAACACCTTTGCATTTCTCACACCCTGGCTTTAGAAGAGCCTTTGCTGATGATGTTCTAGTAGCCCTTTTGGCTTTTAGGCTTCCTATAGCAGTAGGTAAGTAGTTTTTCATGTCAATGTTTAAAGGTGGAGTTGGAGGGAATACAGTGGGAACAATTTTCTGTTTCTTTAAACTGCTCTTTTGAGCTACAGCTTGTTTCTTTATCTACATGTTCTCATATGTGAGTGCTGTCAGTGTCTCTTATGGAGCTAATACAAGAACAAGAAAAACCCTAGTCATGGCTTTCTAAATTGCTACATTTCTACATTAAAGGGAACTTAATTGAGTATATATCTTTAGGATAAAGACAATTCTTCAAATGTTTTCCACTTCTGTCTTGAGCCTTTTCTTTTCCTTGAACTATGTGTAACATAAAGCATAAAGCAACAGAGACTGTGAATGGAGAGCCATATACTTCTTTGTACCTTGGATCAATGGATTTGAAACTAGGTATGAGTGCAGAAAGTTTGCTGTAAAAAAGTCTATGAATGTGAAGTATCTGAAGCACGTTGCACTTGTATTTGAGAAGGGCACCACAAAGTGTGCTTTTTTAAAAACAAAAATCAAAACACCCAAAATGCTAGCTTTAGTCATAATGAGTGACAACTAACTGTGAAAGTGTTTGACCTAGCAGTGTTCATAATCTACCATCTCATTATCAGCATTTTCAACGTAGCAGTGTGAAGTGTATCTACTTCAGAAGGGTTTGATAGAACTGAAACAATGATATCTGTTAAGCAATCAGTTTGCAGCTGCATAGCTGGATACTGCAGATGGGGAAGTGGGCAAGGGTAAGAATCCTAGCTAACAGCATGTGTTGGTAGGAAGCTGACATCAACCACCTGCTTAGAAAATAAAAATAGCTGGTTTTGCACTGGCAGGGTGTGGCTTAAACAAAACCATATGTTTTGAACAGACTTTTGCTGGCCGTGCAGTTCAGCATGGTATGCTGTGTTCTCTTCCTACAGATAGAGTATGGACTGACTGTCTCCGTTAAAAAACTTTACTAATAAATTGTCCTGTGAACTACTGCTTTCTTTAAAATGGGTTTTCCAGTGAAAGTTTTAGACCTCCAAGTATGACAGAAATTAATGAAAGCACTGTAGACATTACTCTTGCAAAAATTCATATATTGATGCATTGATAGTCACCTTTGGGGTTTCTGTTTGTTTGGAGTTTGGTTTTGTTTGTGGGGTTTTTTAGGTTTTTTTGTGTGTGCATGTGTTTTTAAAATATCTAATAGTTATGGGGGAGGGGCGGTTAGGACTAGATTGAAATAGAAACTATCAGATTATTCAATCTCTGATTTCTAAGGGAAAAATAAAATTAATTTCAAGGTTCTAACTTCCAGCTTGAGCCAAACCCAAGAGTTTAATTTATTGATTCTGTCTTTTTTTTGGGAAATAGTACATTTCTAAAAGAATAACTGTGAATTGATCGTATTTCTCAGGCAGAGCATCATCTGGGGAAATGACCAGTTAGCGGAACATCTGAGTGCTTAGGGAATTCAAAACTACTATGTCTGCATCATTGCTTTCTAATTTGTATCATGTTTTTGTTAAAGCAGCGAAACGTTTTTCTAATCACTCTTTTATAGTTAAGCCAGACCTATGAGCACTTATTTCCTTCCCTATATGCCCTTAAGAATTAAAACCCTAGACTTGTTGGAACTGAAAACTAAAGTCAATGTGACTTGGTGGTTTCTTTTGTCCTTTTTTCCCCTCCGTCCCCTGCACTTTCATTTTGGTTTTGTGTAATTCTGACTGTTAATCATGTGGTTATTCTTAAGTTTTGAAAACAAACAAAAAAACCCCAAATCAGCTGAGTTATCTGCATGCAAAATGAAGAGCTAATACTGCATTTTTCTGGAAAGCTTAAAACCTTCTTATTCAGCTAACCATTGGCCATATCATGTCGCTTACGGTAATACTTCAGCTTTGTCCTTCAGATAGTCATTTAGGGTGAGACTCGCGATACTAGAATAAATGTCTAATTTTACAGTATACCAGTTTATATTGTACTTAGTATTGGCACTTTAGATTTTTTTTTTAATGATATTTGACCCTCTAGCACAGAAGAGCACCCTATACTTAAAACTGTGCTGTGACTTGAAGAAGAGAACATATCAATGTTCAACATTGATATCAACATGTGCAAATAGAGAAAACAAAACAATGAAATTGCTACCTGCTACCTGACAGTATTACTTCTGAACCTGTGTCTCCTGGCAGAGCTTGCAAATGTCAGAAAATTTCAGTAATGGGTTCAGGCTATGACCCTTGTCATTTAAGAAGTCACATCACAATTAATAGATGCAGGATTCAGTGGGGTTTTTTTTTTCTGCAGTGTCACACTCATTGCCTCTGTGACAACTCTCATTTCCTTCTGAGCAAATGGAAGGCCCTGTAGCACAAGGCTCAGGAAGTTGTTAAAGCAATTAAAGGCTTCTCTCTCAGCACATTGCATGGTTACCATAGTATCCTCTGCCTCAGAATCTTTACTGATGATGTCAGTATGCATACATGAGCTATTCACAGCATCTGCATGAAGATGATTCAGCCCTTGCTAAAGATTGTAAGCATCTCTCCATATATTCTGTTATCTAGTGTCAGTTTAGGAAGTCATGAGACTAGAAGGTAAGTGGCTTTTGGTTTATATTTAATAATTTTTATGTATCTTTACACTGTGAGTACCAGGGTTGCTTTTTTTATCTTCCTTTGCATTATTCACTACATACATTAAGTATGCTTCTGATGACTTAGTCGCATAGCTTGTGTTATTTAAACTCATCAAAGTCTAGCTGATCTTCAACAATATGGAGGGGGAAAAAAAAGACAAAGTAAAAATGCCTGAAGTTAAAAAATGGTTTATTTAGTAATTAAGAAGATTTACTAGTTAAAATTCCCAGAGCCTTTTTCAGATCATAAGAGGAAACACAAATTATGTAATACGAGCATTAAGTAAGAGAATGTGTAAGCTTTTTTTATTGAAACAACAACAACCCCCAACTCACATTACGTTTTCCTTTTTCTTCCTTATGTGCATATTAAAACAGTGGAGGAGCATACTCTTTTGCAATTATTCAGCATGTAATTTTGCTTGTATAAGGAAATGTGCATTCTTATTGAAATGTACTGTTACTCTTTAGGAAAGCAAAGGTTCCACTGTTTATTTTGGATGGTGAAAAAACATAATAAAACACTGAAGGAACAGATTTTGTGAGAAACTCAGGGTACTCCTGTACATTTTGGCTTTGCAAGCCATGTTCATTTGTAAGGCTGAGATGCTAAGCTGTTAACTGGTTTCACAGTTGGATTTTTTTTTTTCCTTCTCCTGTTCCAGTTTTCTGCATTGCTTTAGATTACTGTGGTTGCAAAAGGTCATGGTCAGCCTGAAAACATCTGTCTTTTAGCAAAAAATAACAAAAAATGAAACCGCTCCAAATAAAACAAAAAGCCCCAGTATTGCAGGAGCTGGGCTGCAGAACTATAACAAATGTCCTTTTAAAATATTTTAATTCCTTATAACTTCATTTTGGGTTTATTGTATTTTGATTTCTTCAACCTGAAACTTGCTGGGGTTTTACTTATAAAACAGTCTGTGTATTCAGTGGTTAAAAGTAGAAGAATTTTGGGATTGTGATGGGAATGTGGAAAAAACCCAGTAGTGTAAGTGAAACAAATTTGTTGAAAGGGAATTTGGTGTTGCAGGAAATTTTCTTTAAGAAGGTATGTCTTACACAAGCCCACCAATTTACCCCTCACTTTCCCCATGACTCAGCTCCTTGCCCTTAAGTGGACAACATACAAATGAATTATGCAAATGTGCAAATATATTTTTCTTTCCTTGCTTTATGCTTTCCGACCATAATGTCCATTGGTTTACTTCAACACTATGTATTTTTTTGGGAATGTGCTTGTCTGTTGACATTTCTTAAGCGAAGTGCTTACTATGCACTAATAACTAAGACACTTAGCCAGTTGAATGCTACACACAACTTGAGATGTATAAATACTGTTAATCATGACAAATGTATTGCATTAGAAAAGTGGAGAAGGCTGTCTAGCGAAAAATATTGTTTTTTCTTGGATATTTCCAAGTGTATGTAGAGGATTTTTTTACTTCCTAGTATGAAGATGTGTGCCGCTTTTTTCCCCTCTACTACACCGCCTAGCTATTTGGATGGTAATAGAGAAGAATATTTTAGGTAATATGAAGAAGCCAGCTCCCCTTCCAGTGCTGTTATCTGTTATCTTTCATATCTGTTCTTTAAAAAAATGTCTTTTTGTACTTAACACAATCTTGTATTGTTCATGGTGTACTCCTTTATTTTATGATTTAGATGTTCTAACCTGGAAGGTTACCCAGCAAGTAAGGACAAGAAGATGTATAAAATATTTAGGAATAGACTATTTAACTATTTTGACTATGTTTAACTATTAGAATTTGAATTATTTTAAAGCTGTGTTTCAAGATTTTAGGAAAAAAACCCAGAGCTTTGAAGTATTAGTTAAATATCGAAAATTTCTCATAATTGTGCAGAAGAAATTAAGACTAAATGTCGACTCACCATTTCCCCTCCTGAAGGCTCTGGAAAAAGAGCTGATTACAATGAGATTGTAGTTTTTCTACTGAACTTAATTAGAGCAGTGTTGTATAATGTTAATAAGTTGTAGAAATATGCATCGCATGTAGCTTCTCATGAAGTTGAGTGGCTTCACGGTGGTCTTAAATGCAAACAAAATTGATGCCAAATATTAGGAATACAAGCCAGAATCTGTTTTAGAAGAAAAAGTGAAGATTTCATTTACAGAAAAAAATGCGTATCTGGAATACATGTAAGTGGAGCAGACTGTTTATGTGGGTATGTGGATTTCTTTTTTGTAAATTGTTATTAAATTTTCTGTGTACCTTTTGACATGGTTTTTCAGTGGGTCAAAGTGAACCTGTCCGTACAGAGCTGATATGCAAGTTGAATTACAAAAGAAAAAAACAAATACTTTGAAAAAATGCAAGCTTTACTCTTCAAAACCGTATTCTAAGTTTATCATAAATATTGTCATTTGCAAGATAAAAACTAACAGGATGTTTTATCATAGAAAGTGTAACCTGTGTATCTGTCTTGAATAAGCACTTCAAATGTGCAAAAAGAAATAAAAACTTAAAATACTTCATTTTTTGCCCGTCCAGTTATCAGTAATATTGAATAATTTCTGTATTTAAATGTAAATGGATCCTTTTCTAGCCATAAGTCAAAGTTCACTATAAAATTTTTTTAAAGTTGTTAAAATGAGTAATAGAGGAACTCAGGTAGAAATAGAATTTTTAATTTTACTGTATCGAATTTGGGTTATTAACATACTCTTAATATTTAACCTTTGAAATGCAATTAGTAGTTTCACTTTTTTTTGTAGTATGTGCTAGCAGGTAATACTGTCATAATATTTTGGACTGATTTCTTGTCCCAAACCCCACCATTTTATTAATTACCTTTTTGTGTTTGTATTTTCTATCTGGCATGTGCATTTGCTTTGCACTATGGTCTCATTTAAAAGCAGCATACCACAAATAATTCTACGTTTGTTAAAATGACAGCTGTTGGTTACTACTCCCTAAATTTGCTTTTAAATAGCTTTGTTTTAGTTTGTATATGGAAGCAATATTACATGGTTATTACTGAATTGCAACAAAGATTTTTGTTTATATATATTTTTTTTTAAATCCACATTTTGGCCATTGAAGGAAATATGTTGAATGCTGTTGTGAAGGCTAGTGATCTACCTACAGATCACACTGTTGGTTTGCTGACAATTTGTGTCTATACATAGGTGGACATGAAATTCCAGTTCTAGTTAATTTTAATTCTCCGTAGTTATATGCTGAGGAGTTCTTTAAGTGACTTTAAAAAAAGCAAGGAAAAGTAAACTGTGCTCAGCTAGTTGCAGACAAATGTCGGTTCCTATATGGGATTTTTTTTTTTTAACATTCTTTTTGAGAGCTATTCCTGCTTTGCATTCTGACAGAGGAGGAAGAATGGAATTTTGTACCCAGCGGAAGCTATTGGTTTTGAGTAGCAGTTGTAAGAATCTTTTACTTCTGCTCATGAGAGGTGCCCATTCAATAAGTAATACATGTAGCAAGGAAAAAGTGACATCTGTTTCTTTAAAGAGACTTTTTATTTCTAATGACATAACAGTAGTTTTCTTTTTCTTCTTTATTTATAGGGGATTTTTTTTCCTCTCCAGGGTACTTGAGATCTTCTGTTATGGTGGTATTATTAATCTTTGTCGTGAAAGCAGAAAGCAAGTAGTGTTATGGGGGGGACTGTCGGAAATGATCAAGACTACTTTGAAAAAAGAAATAACACAAACGTGTTTTTTTCGAGTCTGTAATACTGGCATACAGAAGGACATTGAAAAATGAGAGGGACTTTCAAAAGGATATGGAGAATGAAGAGATGGAGATAGTTACATTAAAAATGGACTGAAGGAGAAATTATTAAAGGGGGAAAAAAGGCTGGAACAGGGTAAATTGAAACCCTTTCTTGTTACTTAACAAGAGAACGAGATTGTATAAGGTAATCCTTATTGTGTAAAGGTAATTTTGATGATGTTAAGCCTGTTCATCGTCTGGCTACTGCTAAAAAGAGTAGTCCTGCTCTTGGTTTTCTTGGCATGACTCCTCTGGTGCTCATCTGTATTGCAGCAGTCACAGGATGAGTTCATCGAGTTGGCCAATGTAACAGAAACCTGATTGCTGACAAAACAAACAGTTTTTCCACCAAATTAGCGAGATGAACCTATTCCCCTTGAAGCTGAGGACTCACAAGGTCTGTCATGATAGAGAGGATGGTATCAGCTGCCCCATGGAATATGAGCTCTGAGCATGCACTGCCTAATCAGCTTATCCACAAAGTGGAATCACGCTGTAGAGTTGTTTTGTGTTTTAATCATTTTTACAGTATCTTTTCAAACACAGCTGTGAAGTAGAAGAGCTGCTTGGCTCAGGAGATTTTATTTAATAGATTGAGGTGGTTTAAATGAATGGTTTCTGAATGTTTTCCCTAAAATTTAGGAAAACTGTTACTCAAATGGAGATCTTGGAGAAATGTTTGACCTCCTTTGTGCACACAGGAATTCAGTTCAAGATCTAACAGTAGGAGTGTGGTGGTTTTAAATTATAACACCCCACCCCTGAAAATTTTCAAGCAGGAGTGGAGTAGAAGGCTACTGCAGGAAGATTAATGTTAAAATTTATTTTCTATCTCTTTAACTAAAGTCTGAAGTGTTGTGATAAAAGGTGGTCTGCAGACCTGTGAAAGAGCAGAAAAGCAGTAGTAGATAGGAGAACCCAAATAACATCCTGCTATGGCAGTGCTTTAGCCATGCACAGGAACCATCAGCACTTCAAAGCTTTGTCTTCACAAACTGAAGAGTGCAAGAGCACAAAGGTAGGCAGTAGGGGGTACCCCATATTAAGAACTCAAAGGAGGAACATAGCCTCCCAGGGCTGACTGGTGTCCAGCTGTGAAATGCATCAAGGTGAATCAATGTGGGAGGTTCTTTAAGCTCAGGGGAAGATACCACCCAGGAGTGTAGGACACACCCTGGACAGGGTTTGCACAAGGCTACTTAGGGGATGTGTAGGGCAGGAACCAAAGTAATGGAAAGGGATGGAGTGAGGTGATTGGGAGATGAATGAAGGTTGAGACAATAGAGAGATGAGGGGTTGAAAAAGGGCCAGTTGTGCAAATAGTATGCTTGTCCATATACTTGTCTGGCTGTGCCCTACAGCACAGTCTTCCCTGTTTATTTGTTAAATTCCTTCCTAACTCTTTCCTTGGCAAGGGCACTTGTGTGCAGCCATTGGAGTCACGCCTAAGGTTGGACAGACTGGGTGGCAGTGGTGCAGTGGCTGGAGAGACCAGAGTGAATTGGTTCTGCACTAAACTGGGTAGAAGTGTCGATCTGCTGGAGGGTAGGGAGGCTCTACAAAGGGATCTAAACAGGCTGGACCACTGAGCTGAGTCCAAGGGGATGAAGTTTAACACAGCCAAATGCCGAGTCCTGCACCTGGGGCACAACAACCCTATGCAGAGCTACAGACTGGGAGAAGTCTGTCTAGAAAGCTGCCAGGAGGAGAGGGACCCAGGGGTGTTGGTAGACAGCCGACTGAACAAGAGCCAGCAGTGTGCCCAGGTGGCCAAGAAGGCCAATGGCATNTGCTCTCTAGAACTACCTGAAAGGAGGTTGTAGAGAGGAGAGAGCTGGCCTCTTCTTCCAGGTGTCAGGGGACAGGACAAGGGGGAATGGCCTCAAGCTCTGCCAGGGGAGATTTAGGCTAGAGATTAGGAGGAAGTTTTTTACGGAAAGGGTCATTAGGCATTGGAATATGCTGCCCAGGGTGGTGGTTGATTCGCCTTCCCTGGAGGTGTTTAAGGCATGGGTAGACGAGGTCCTGAAGGACGTGGTTTAGTGTTTTGTGGGAATGGTTGGATTGGATGATCCACTGGGTCTCTTCCAACCTGGTGATTCTATGATTCTATGAAAACACTGATTTTTCAATTCATTAGCCTAAAAATATGAAATCATGCAGCTATTCTGTTCACGAGACCTAATGAAGTATTACAAATCTATATTATTTCAAGGAATTAAGTATGCAGTGTACATTTTATTTTACTTGTTGGTTTTAGTAGCTCTCCACTAACAGGAGTTACCATAGAGAAAATTGTGGCATATAGCAGCTTTTGTGAGTTTTATTGAGAACATTGTGACTTTATTAGAAGCGGTGTGGTGATTTGTTGAGAACAGTGCTCCAGTGTGGGTGAATGTGATTGTGGCTTATTGCTTGGATGAACTTGTGCTTCAGTTCCCAGTCTGTATGGTAAATAGCTACTTCCTTGTATCATGGAAGCATTAGGAGTACAATTTAGTAAATGTCCACATTTATACAGAAGTATCAGAAAAAAACTAGGTTTTGTGAATGTTCTGTACGTTGTCAGTATTATTTTGGAATGATTTTGTGACTCAGTAGTGTATTATCATTTTTTCCTAGCTTTATTTGCAGTTTAAGTGGTAGTATATATGCTTTACTCTTAAGGTGGGATTGAATGTTGCACAGTTGTGGTGTTATGTTGAATTTAGCATTGTCTTAACTTTTTTTTGTAGTGATTATGTGGGATAACAGATCATGAAATCCTTTGGTGAAAAGGTAGCCTTAAAAACTTTGTGCTGTATTTTTGATAATGATGCTATGAAATTGAAAAAGAAAACTAATACTCAAATGTAATATTGTTTTGCACTTGAGTGCAAAATTTACACCTAAGACTTGTATTATTATTTTTTTGAGTGAAAAAATTTACTTAAGTAGGTATTTTCAACATACACATCAAGAGAAAACTTTTTAAAGGAAGCTGTTAAGCTTTAGCTATATTGTATTATTTTAACCTTTTTCTCTACATGCAGTGCACAATAGGTGCTCATGGCAACCTCCTTTAGAGTTTATGTTTTAATGTCAAAAAATGGTGGTGCCATTGTAGATATAATAGATGGGTTTGCTATAGCAATTAGAACACCAATAGAGCTCAATAGATCAAATATATTTGAGTTATGTCAGTGTTGGTGCTGAACCTAAGTGTGACCTGTCATTTGCCTAATTGGAAGGGTGTTCTCAGGAGAAGCTGTTGTGGTTATTAGAGAACTTAAAATAATCTCATAATTAGTTAAATATCTATCACCTGCCCCAGGTAACTAAAGAGAAGTGAAAAACATCTATGCTCTTGGGTAAGACAGAAATTTTAGACTTGTAATATTTGCTGAAGTGGCAATTATTAATGATGCCATTGGTCACTAACATTGATTTGAACATTTAGTGTCTAATGTGACTTCTAGTAAGTGGAAAATTTGTAGTACAGTAAAATAGCAGTGAGAATGTTTCTAATTTTAGGCAATACCATGGACTGTTTCTTTGTAGATTTTCTTCAGTTTTTTTCTGTTCTGCAGATAATATTTTGTAAAATTCAGAATTCTCTGTGTAAGAAAATGTTTATAAGTTTTTGAGAGAATTTAAGATAAAGTTTACACTGATGAAAAATTCTTCGTAAACTCTTAGAAATGTAAATGTTTTTTCCACAGTAGGGAACTTAGTTGTCTTTAAACTTATCCTTTGTCACTTTTTGTTTCTTAATCTCTTATGTGGTCAAATCTCAGGTTTTGTTTTACTATTAAAATCTTTCTGTCCTTTTTGTACTTTCTTGGACATCTTTAAGAATCAGTGTTAAGTAGAAACAATTCAGAGCTGACAGCCTGAGGTGAAAGATCAAAGACAAAAGTTAAGTATTCATTTCAAGGAAATGTGCAGTGAACGCTGAAGTACAATATTTTAAACTTCAAAGAATAAGTATTTTCTTCCTGATCAAACCAGACATGGCAGAGATGCTGTAGATGAAATTTAAAACACTTGTGCTGCAACTTTCCTGTT
Source organism: Piaya cayana (assembly GCA_013389865.1). Classification (NCBI taxonomy): domain Eukaryota; kingdom Metazoa; phylum Chordata; class Aves; order Cuculiformes; family Coccyzidae; genus Piaya; species Piaya cayana. Next base: position 27,877 of record WAAB01004961.1, read on the forward strand.
TGAAATTCAGTTGTTTTCATAGATTTTAACTTATAAGTAGCAAGTTGCTGTCTGGGCTGGGAAGCCAGAGCAGTTTTCTTGAGCAGCTTGGTTTTCTCAACTTGGGCCACATTCATGACCATCACAGGCAGTGAAAATTGAAGTAGTTCTTTGCTGTTACTACTTATGGTGTAGTACAGTTTTCAAAATGAGCCGAACTTAAAATCGTGACCTGTTAACTGTGGAAACCCTCCACCCTCCACTGTAAAGAGTAGGTATCATTGGAAAATTAAAATTGCTTCTTGCATTGTTTTAACTTGGGCTGTTGAATCTGCTGAAAGATTGTATTATTTAGGTGTCATCTATGTGTTCTCATTTCAGCAGCACAAAACTGTTTAATTTTATAGCGCTGCAGTATGTTACCGCTCTCCTGTCCTGAAGGGGTGCACCAAGAGCTCGGTGCAGAATTGGGAAAGGACTTGCCTCAATTTAAACAAACCACTGGTTGAAAACAAATAGATGAAAAGAATTTAAGTGAATTCAGGTAGCTGTTTTAAGGCTGGAGTTTTTTTGTAATTGTTATTTTTGTATTGTAGGCACAATACACAAACAAGCATTTGATTTTTTATGGATGAAGTGCAACAGGGTGTGGGAAGAAAATCTCTGGTTTCTGGCTTTTAGTGGACATGTTTATAGCTACTGGTAAAAAACAATTTTGCAAGTGTGTGTTCTGATAAAATTCATTTGCACAAGAAAATGACGACCTTTTTTGATTTTTTTTTTTTTTGCATCTGCATAATTTGCATCAACAAATAAAGTTTTATGAATAACTGGCAGGTTTGCTTTATAAATCAACTTTTTAGAAAGTTGTCAGATTGTAATTTGTCAATTTATTTTACGGGTGGTGTTTATTTTCTCATTCCGAGTTTGTACAACCTTGACTTATAAAAACAGAGTTAGGACTGCTACTGTATACCTGGTTTCACACTCTGCTTGGTAATGGATTTTTATGACTACTTTGTTTCCTGTCTTTTAAAACAACAAATACTTAACAGGAAAGCAGACTTCAGGTACACACTCCATATATTTTTAGGGTAGTATCTTGGAAGGGCAATTGTAGTTGTAGTCATTTTGCAAGAAGGTAGGAAAGCACATGGTGCAAAGATACTTCTTTGTGTATCTGTTGTCTCCAGCACAGAATCACAGAATCACTAGGTTGGAAAGGCCCACAGGATCATCAAGTCCAACTGTTCCTATCAGTTACTAAGTCATGCCTCTCAGCATCTCATCCACTTGTCTTTTAAACACCTTCAGGGAGGGTGACTCAACCACCTCCGAGCAGCCTGTTCCAGTGCCCAATGACTCTTTCTGTGAAAAATTTCTTTCTAATGTCCAATCTCAACCTTCACTGGTGGAGCTTGAGGCCATTGCCTCTAGTCCTATCACCTGCCACTTGGGAGAAGAGGCCAGCACCCTCCTCTCTGCAGCCTCCTTTCAGGTAGTGGTAGAGAGAAATAAGGTCTCCCCTCAGCCTTCTCTTCTCAAGGCTAAACAACCCCAGTAACCTCAGCTGCTCCTCGTAAGGCTTGTTCTCCAGCCCCTTCACCAGCCTTGTTGCTCTTCTCTGAACATGCTCCAGAGCCTCAGTGTCCTTGTGGTTGAGGGGCCTAGAATTGAACACAGTAGTTGAGTACAGAGGGAGAATAACCTCCCTAGACCTGCTGGTCATGCCATTTCTGATACAAGCCAAGATGCCATTGGCCCTCTTGGCCACCTGGGCACATTGCTGGCTTGTATTCAACTGGCTGTCAATCAACACCCCCAGGTCCTTTTCCTCTGGGCAGCTTTGTAGCCAAATCATCAACAGCTGCTGAAAGCTATCAGTATTGTGAAAGAAAGCAGTACTGGCTTTTAATTGTGTAGTGCTAAGTATAGCTTGCATTAACATAGCTGTTTTTGAGGATATTTTTAGTATTTTCCCCTACCAAAAGTGTCACAATGATCATCAAATGATATCAGGCCTCTCTGACTGCTGAAGATGTTAACAGTATAGAAAATGTTTTTCTATGCAGCTTTACGCAAAATCTGATTTGATTCTCTGTAGTCAAATTACAGTGCTAGGACTGATAAATAGTGCAGCAGTTTTGCCATTTGACGTACCTGATACAAAACACAAAGTACTGGATAAGTCATTAAAAATTAAATAGAATTGTTTGTTCTGCGAAGGGCATGAATAGGAAAATTCAGATGTGGGGAAAGCAAGAAGCAGTATTAGAATCATTGCTGAGTGGTCTTAGTAGGGAATGCTCACAGCATCCTGTTGTTGTGTTCCCCTTAAAACCTGAATGATAATTTCTTTGCAAGTATACTTAGAATCTGTTAAAACCGTTGAAAACAAATTTGAGATGACTGAACTATGGGTTGTCAGTTTCTGGCAAGTTCTTTTGTGTGGTTGGGTATGTGGCAAGGGAATGAAGATTACCTTCCATCCAGCAGTTAAGTTAAAAATGCTTGAAGTGTACATGCAACTTAACAGTGGGTTTTTGTTTTTTTTCTTCTTTCCTATTACATTTTTATGCTGCCTAAATGTTGTTCTTAATTTCTGTAAAAATTAAGCTCTGTCTGCAGCTGTCTCCTTATTTAATTGCCTTTTAATAAGAGTGTGGAACCTGAGTAAATAAAACATTTTGTGGCCTCTGAGGCATCTGGTTGCAGGGGTAATGGTGACACCAGAGCTTGCTTCTTCAAAATTTATCTTCTTTCAACTTGATCTAGTTTGTTGTAGTTCAATATGTTACCTGCAGGAAACTAGCTGTGTGACTGATGGTGACGTCTTGTTGATATACAGAACTAATAAGTAAGCCTTTATTTATGATTGAAATCCCATGCAAATCCAACACAGCTTGGCAGCTCAGGCTCCTGACTGTCTCACGGTGCCCTGCATGCTGCATGCATGCTCTTGTGCAGTTACAAGAAAAATTATTAAACCTGTTCATTCAGGTAGCTTATGTGAAAGAAACAAGCAGTGTATACGGGTCAGAATTGGGAGTTACACTTCTAGGTATGCAGTGATAGATCCACTCAGGGTGTAGCACTGTAGAATGGAATGGTAAAGATGGTTGGGTTTCTCAATGAATATTAATTTCATTTACTATTTCTGTAGATCTCAAGAAATAAAGTATGCAAATTTAAGGCAATTGGTTTTCCAGCAGGAGCTTTTTACGTTCATGTAGTTGTTTTCGGTGGAGGAGTAACATCACTGTTTGATAAAGCAGTCACTTCTATTGCACTGAGGAGGAAGAAGCCTTTGAAACTGACAGTTCTTTACCTAGTGTCCACCAAACGCCAAAGAAAAAGGTGCAATTAGGTTACTCTTTGAAAAGCAATGACCCATTTGATGCTTACTTACCTGAAGCTGTATAGGTACAACTTCAACAGTATTGTAGTTCAGCTTGTTTGTTTGCAGGTTGAGATACTAAAATATGTCTATGGTGTTTTGGTTCTGTTTTGTTTACTTTTATTAAATTTTTTTTAAGCTGATATTTTCAGTTTATTTTTCTGTAAGGTAGCTCTTACCTTCACAATAGTAACAGAATCCATCTACATAAAATTATACAAACCTTACTAAAAACTTTCTTAGTCTTTACTTGATAGTGGCATGTAGTGGTTGCATAATGTAATAAAGTTTTCAGGATAGCACTGTACAGAAAGAATAGCTTAGGTTAATTATAGCAAGAGTGCTAACCAGATAAAGTACATTGAGTTGCTACCTGCTTTCAATACAAGTTATAATAAACTTACATGTACTTGTCTGCCACTCCCTGGAGTCTGTGCCTCTCTGGTACCTGCACCTGTTATTTCTAAAGAAGATGTTTTTGGCAATCCCCTGGGCCAGAGACTAGCATGGCAATAACTTAGACTGAATGCTGGAAGAGAGGGGTGTAATACAGGAAAATGGTAACAGGTTCAGTACAAGGTAAATGGCTATTTTTTCTTATTCCCTTCAGTATTCTCTTGTTAATAAGTAGTTTTATTTAGTCTTATAAACACCATGCATGAAGATCTCCTAAACCTCTCTGTTATGCCACTGCACAAGAAGTCTGTAGTACATTTTCTGATGAGATACCCACCAGTTGTAAACTGTTTCAGTTGCTTCTGCGTTCAGCTTTCATGTGAAAAACCCCCAGCATTAGCATGTTTTATGACGATCTAATAAGGTACTGTGATGACTTCTTATATCAAGTGGTATATGTGGGGTCTTTTGTGGTATAGGACACTATTCCTTCCTTGAAGGCTTTAGCTAGAAATTATGTTTATTCACTTCCTCCCCAGTACAGTTGTGGAGAACCAGTGCTCTGTGATAATACTATATTCATCACAAGTGATGTGACTTCAAATAAACCATTACATAGGCATACAAAGGTGATTGTAAAATGTGTTAACAAAGTAAATTGGAAATGCTTACTGGGTTGGCATGAGTAGCTGTTAACAGTAGTCTAGCTTCGAGTAGAGAAAATTGACATTGAGTTCTCAAACCTAGTATCGAGAAGAATTTGTGTATCTATAATCAACACTCTAATTTTATTTTTAGTTTGCAAATGGTTTGCAGTGCATTGATTATGGGATACAAAGTGCAGTTTAGAGTACAGTGTGTTAGTGACAAGGTCTCCCGTTTTCCAGTTTCCAGCTTCCTCTCTGTTATCTCTGGCACGTAATTGTATTTTGCCATCACACAGCAATTCTCAGTTCAACTTTCTTAGTTTAAAATATCCAAATTTAAGTTTGTTGCATCCGTGGGTCCTTTAGACAGAAGGTGGAAGAGTGTGAACCTTAATCCTCAAGGCACTGTGAGCACAGTCCTACTGAGCAGGTACATTGCCAGAATGCATTGGCACTCTTATAGATCACTGTACCAGTTTGTGTCTTGATACAAAAAAAGATGTCCCTAATGTTAGAAAAAGTTCTGCTGAGAAAGTTGTATGAAAGGCAGTCCAAAAGCCAGTTTTGTCATCTGGATTTTTGTGACAGTAAGGCTTTATAGGTTTGATTAAAACTAGGACAGATAACTTTGCTTATGATGTGGTTTATGAATTATAACAGCTTTACATATGTTACAAAAACCCTACTGAAAGTGCTCTGAGTAACAGAAGTATTGATATAATCCCTTCCCACTACTAAAGTCTGAAATGATAGAAGCCCACTTCTGAAGGATAAGGGAGTACAGAAACATGAAGTAAAATGATCTGAGTCACAGTGCCTGTTGTCTTTGAGAGCAAAGAGCTGTGTTTGGAAAAGAGCTACATGCCATCAGACTTGCAGTCCTTTCTTGCTGAGGACTCAGAAAGTGAACCTTGAATAAAAGAGGGGAAGGTAAGCATAGCATGCAATTTGAGCCTGAAAAAACCCTCTTCTCCCTACTTGTAGGTGTTGAGTTTCTGCTGTATGAGTTATGTCTTCTTTTGTAACACTTAACATATTGATTCCTGCTCATAAAGGCCATGCTAGTTACAATGTTTAATACACAATTGCTTTCTTATTTGTTACATGGTCACCTAGCTTGCATCTTTGATTTGGAGCTTGATCTTGACCTCATGTTTTGTAATACATTGATTACAAGTCTGTATTGCCAAAAAGCAGTTTAAGTAATATTATCAGATTTTATGGTGTGCTTATAACTGTGGACTTCACAAACACAATTTGAAAAGGTAAGGGTGGGTAAGCACTGTACTCCTCCAAGGTGAGTTTGAAGTATGTTGTGTGTTCCCTGCCAAGCTGTAGGCTTCTGTTTGAGAATTAGAAGTGGAATTAATGTAAAATACTAAGGTCTTTCTCCCCTTTCTGTGCCAGGTGTTTAGGCTGCTCAGTTTCTGTGGGCTAGCTAGTGTGGACAGATATTTTTAAAGTACTATATTGTAATTATTTCCTTATTTTTATTTTCATAGAATTAAATTGGTTTGGGAAGGGACCTTAAAGATCATCTAGTTCCAACTCACTTGCCAAGGGAAGGGACGTTCTCCACTAAACAAAGTTGCTCAAAGCCTCAGCCAACCTGGCCTTGGAACACCTCCAGGGATTGTCATCTAGTTCCAACTCACTTGCCAAGGGAAGGGACGTTCTCCACTAAACAAAGTTGCTCAAAGCCTCAGCCAACCTGGCCTTGGAACACCTCCAGGGATTGGATGTCTACAGGTTCTGTTGGCAACCTGTTCCGGTGTCTCAGCATCCTCACAGTCAAAAAATTCTTCCTAAAATCTAATCTAAATTTTCTCTCTTTCAGCTTAAAACAGTACCTGTCACCGCATTCCCTGATAAATAGCCCCTTGCCTTCTTTCATGTAGGCCCCCTTGAAATACTGGAAGGCTGCTAATATGGTCTCCTTGAAGCATTCCCTAGGTTTAAACAGGCCCAATGTGTGTGGGAGGTGCTCTAGCCCTCTGATCATCCTTGTGGCCCTCCTGGACTTGCTGTAATAAATGCATGTCCTTTTTGTACTGAGGACTCCAGAAGTGGTTTTATACATATTTATTAGTGCAACAACCTGCATTATATTAATTTGTTACTGAATCACAGATTGATAGGGGTCAGAAAGGAGCTCTGGAGATGTAGTCCAAGCCCCCTGCTAAAGCAACTTACCTAGAGCAAGTTGCACAGGAACATGTCCAGGCAGGTTTTGAATATCTTCAGAGAGGGAAACTTGATGTCAATTCATGTAATCCATTGGAAGAAAACAAGCATTTCCTCACTTGAGATAGTGTGACTGTTAAAAACTTAATTTTTTTAACAACTAATTTAGGTATTGACTTTTTCTGATAGTGTGCTTAAGTCTGCTGATAGCTGACCTGCTTCTCCATTGTCACAAATGTAGCGAATTTTGTTGTACAGAATTCTTGCCATATTTCACACAAAACCACATAAACTATGTTTTCTTTCTATTTTATCAATAGTTAAGGGACACTTACAATGTGACACTGAAATGTTTGTGTGAACAATTTTAATGCTTACCTAAACAATCTTTGAAAGATTTTTTTTCACTTTGCACTCAGATCTCTTTCTACCTGACTACTTTCAGCTACTGCATCTCTGAAATCTTTTGGGATTCAGGTTTTGGGACTCGGCATGAATAATTTACTTTGAGCAAAAATGTGCTGAAACTGAAAATAACTTACGCTAAAAACTCTGTAATGTTTTGCTTAGCACTTTAGAGGAAGATGAAGGGGACGAAAAGCTATAACCAGTGCAGTATGTAGTACTCTTTATATTACTTAATTGAGCATTTTTGTAATTCTGCACGGATTTTTATGTTTTCCTGCAACGAGTGCTCTTGTCCCAAGAGGAGCAAAACATAAGTAAGCAAAGTACTCTGTTAATGACTTAGAGCAGTAGACATGTAAAAAATGCTATGAGTTAAAAAAAGATTCTTACTGCTATTTCTGTACAGCGTATGAGTGACTTAATTCTTGTCAGCTTGACCAGCACCCAAAGTTTTCCTTTATGGGAACTTGCTTATTAAAATAGAAACCAGAAAAATAGTATCTGTTATACTACCAAGAAGTATCATCCCAACATTCCTGCAAACATACCTATGTGCTTACTGGCTGGTTATGGTTATGCAGCATGGATTGTGACCAGGTTTCAAAGCATAGGTATGAGTGACCTTTCTCATGAGTAGTCTAACTGACTTTGTGGGATTAGATTTCTGCTCCTGTGGACAAATCATGTCTCTGCTGATTTCCTTCCTATAGGCTCTACTTTTAAGAGTATTCAGGTGATGCCTTGGAGAATTTGGCATTAAAGAATTGCGAGCCTTTCTGAAACTTGGCTTGTTGATATTTGTGCAGACAACTTGAATTACCTTCCACGTACTGATTACTTTGAATAGTGAACTGTCAGTCTTGGACCTTTCCTTTTTTTTTTGCTAACTGAAGAACTTGTGCAAAAATAAAGGCATTCTTATGTGAATAAGGAAAGTTTGTGATTTTTTTTTTTTTTAACATTAAAGTGATGAGTCTGTGGTCTGCAGTAGCTCTAATACCCTTTCATGACTTGCAGTGATTTTATTTTTATCTTTAAAAAAATATTGGTTAATCTTGATAAAGATTGTTCCTGTCGTCTCTTGACTAGCCCAGAGATGTAGTAGTCTCATTACTTCTTCTCTAGGACTTCTGACCAGAATTGTTTGTTCCCCAACTTCCAGTTTGTCTAGGAATTAATGTTTTAACTGTAAGGCTAAGCATTTCTGCCATGTCTAAAAATGTCTGGCCTATCACAGTAAACTGATTTTTATGTAGAGATTGAAAATTAATGAGACTGAAGTAATTCAGATTACCAACCCAAACATGTGACTGATGGAGAAAAAAAATAGGCTAACTGGTTTTCCTTTCACGTTCATTTTATTTTAAACAGATTAGACCTGAAATTAGACCTGAAATTGTGGTTGGACTTGATGATCCAGTGGGTCTCTTCCAACCCGGTGATTCTGTGATTCTGTGAAAAATGATGCAAGTAAATATCCAGGTAAAGGAATACTGCCTTCCTCTCTGACATTTGTTAGACTGTGGCACAGTCTTGAGGGTTAAAAATTATGACCTGAAGTGAGGAGCAGTGTTGCAAAACAGGGAAGTTGAAAACTGTTCAACACTTCACAGAAGAGCTTTGGAAAACATTGCATATGGCTTGTTCATCATGTCCTTTTCTGTTAGTCTGTGTCTGAATCCTGTAAGCTAGATTTATAGCTGTGAATAGCATGCCCTGGCTTTCTCTGCCCTTACCTAGCACCACACCACACTCAGTTTGATTGCTCAGTACCTGCATTATTTTTCCCCTGAGAAGTCCCTGCCAGAGATTCCAGGTGTTCTGTGACTGTCCCCTGACAGCTACTGTGCATGGGACAGGACTTGATGTTGAAGGGGCTGAACCAACAGAAAGGATTGAACAGAAAACTAGTCACAGCTGTACTGCAGCCCTTCCTCAGGTAGGAAAAAGGACTAAATCCATCTCTTTTCTTTGTTATTTGTGATTATTGGAGGATTTTGAAGTAGCCTTCCAGTTTGGCCGATTTCAAACAAACTTGTATCGAGTTGAGAAAATTGTGCACAAGGCTACTGCATTAATTAAGCCTTTCTCTTAACCAGGTTAAGAATCTTTAATCTTATAACCTGGGGGTAGTAAGCTTAAGAATTACATATTTTCATTTTCTGTATTTAAGATTCTAACTTTGTAGGCTGAAAATAATAATGTATTCCCATGAAAGGAAGGAGTTACTTGAGGCTAGGTGTATGTAATTCTTCTACCTTACGATGTTAGTTGCAAATTCTAACTTTAGCTGTTTGGGCTGTTTGCTGTATTGCCAATACTGTAAAACTCAACTTCAATATAGAAAAAAAATGCTAAAATGCAATATATACTTAATTTCTCTTTATCTGTTATTCCCCTTTAGTTTTCAATTATCTGCTTTCGTTATCATAGTTTTGTTGCTGGTCTGTGGCTGAGTCTGAGATGAACTTATACTCTAAGAGTTCTTTTGTAATGCTGGACAATTAACTAATTCAACAGTCCTAGGTTATCTGTAATGGATTGTTCCTAACTTAAAAATTTTATCGTCTGATATTTGGAATTAGTAATCACTGGTTTAGTTGTAGGTAGCTATGCCTTGAATTTTTACAATATTCTAAAAATTGGGGGGGCAGATGGAAATTCTGGCCTCTTTTATTCCTGCCTCTGTTTTTACAGAATAGTTTTTATAGGCAGTGAATATTAATAATTAATTTTATTTGGGAATAGGTTTGACAGGGCTTTTATCTGCTACCATTTCATCATATAGAATTGTTTACTTCAAATTAGTAGAGCAATGTTATTACAGCTCATAATTGAGTTAATATATTAAAGGTTTCTGGTTTGGACTATTTGTCAGTGCACTGGCAATTCATTGTTTGCTGAACAATTTCAGCATTAAATATGTTGCTGCAAGATAGACTTATGCAATTTGTTTTGAAGAATTTGAATGAATTACTGTCATTCGTTCTTGTTAAAAGTAAGGACTGTAACTTAAGAGTAATGAGATTTATATATATATATATGAGTGTGTTTTCTTCAAGACATTCCCAGACCCATGCCTATTTCAGTTACCAGAGTAAATACCACAGTCCTCTTATTAAGATAATTTGCTGATTTCTAGACTTTTATTCTGGTTTATAAAAGGTGCTGCATTTGAAGTTTCATTCTAGTTGAGTATTATTTGCCAGTTTATTTGTATCTTTAAGAAAATATTGCTTAACACATGGAGCATCAATAAGTGTGGCTTTGGAGAGTCTGCCTCAGGAAATCTGAAAAGTTTGAAGAATTCATGAGAGAGAAAGGTTAGGCTTTTGCTTGAAAGTACAAACGAGGGAGTATTTTCTGCTGGGATTTGTGCTGTCTGAAGTCTGCAGTAGAAAAACAGGATTGACTTGTTTGCGTTTATGGGATTTTTGTGTTGTTTTGATTTAATTCTTTATCTTTAAATGACCTGGGCAAAATGCTGTGCTTTCAAGCAAATGTGGAAAAGGGTGTTATGTCAAGTCTGCAAGCAAATGTCTCTTCAGACTGTCCTTTTTCAAGGGAACTGACCTTATAACCTCAATATTTTCTAAAAAACCAAACTCAACACCAGTGTCACAAAAAGTAAACTCTCTTACGTTGTGACCTTTCTAAAGTATATACAAACAGGGAAATTTTATTCTTACCTAAATTTCTTAAGTGTTTGATGGTTTGCTCTTTTTCTTGCTTCTGTTGAATCTGTTTTGGGGAGAGATAAAGGTGAAAGTTTCTTTGCTTTGTTCCTTCACTGCTTAAAAGTGTAATACTCAAGTATACTTCATCTGTTTCAACCAGCTTTTTGTTGCTACTTCTAAAATTTGTTTGAGTAGCAAAGTAGGTAGATACTGGGTAGAGTAAAAGACTGAAAATCTAGAGCTCAATGTTTTTAAAGAATTACTGGCAATTTTTTGTGTTATATTCTAGGAAAGACCATTCTTCTTTTGAAGATAACCCTCTCTTTTTTTCTAAGAACTTAGCTTATGATTTTTCTGTTTGGATGAAGTTAGTATTGTTAAAGAAATAGTAGAATGTTAAATAATGTAGTAGAAAGATTGGTTAAAGACTGTGAAAGTGTAGGTATCTGTCTTGCTTATTTTATATTTGTATTGATTACTGGCAAAGGACGAGGAAAGAAATCCAGTTAGAAGAGTGGACTCTACTGGAGAAAGGTTAGATGGGCAAATAAAGGTACATCATAAAAATTTATTTTAGTCCCTAAGCAGTATTGTGTAGGCTACTCCTAACTCTTTTGCATAAATATAAATCTCTAAATAGAATTCTGTTAGGGAATAGGTATGTTTTGGGGCTTTAAAGTATCTATCCTGTAGTTAAAATGATCTTTGATGGGTGTTGAAAATCTTTTTTTTCTTGCAACGTTTAGTTTGTTGTCATAGTGTCTCTAACAGCCCTGTCCTCTGCTCCACTGCTACTGGATCGATTCTGAGTAAATTCTGTGTTTCTGACTCCTTTCTGCTTTTCTTCCTTTACTTTCCCTTTCCCAGTGTGCTCAGCTTTTCTTCCATTTTCTTCTGTGAACTACTGTTTTTCCCACACGTAATGGTGACACCTAGCAAAGGAAATTGGGATCCTTGAGTATCTTATCTGTGCCCTAAGACAATTTGTATAATAGAAAACCCTAGCGCCAATATAATTGCGGACAATTTTGTTGTACTTATCTTTTTAATTTTTTAATATTCCATTAAAGACCTTTCTTGCTGAAATACTGATCTGTTTTATTGTGTTCAGTTACCTTAGAATTATCATTATAGTATTTTGTGATACTGAATATCTGGATTTCTTTCTAGAGATGCTAAATTAATGTAATTTTTTTTTAATGGAATTGTTGCTTTTAATTTCATGGGTACTAGTTTTAAAATAATACAGTATTCAACAAGACAAAGGTTTGTCATAAGAAGAACTATAATAGTTGAGAACTTATCTGCTTTTAGTATGAGACTTACATTGCTCAGTTATTAACTAACACTAAATTGCATTAGATTCAGTGACCTATTTTTTCATCTTCATTTTGTTCTCTTTAATTAAGAGGTGTTATCTGAGCCATTTGGAACAAAGACTTCAACATTAGTTTTGTAGTGACCTCTAACAAATTTCTTTTAAGTCATTTTCATTAGGTGAAGTTGCTTGTTTTGTTGGGGTTTTTTTGAAGCAACGATGCTGTAAATCTCAGTTTAACTACATCACTTAAATAGGATTTGTGGGAGGATATTCCACATTATAATCTGGGATGGCTGTTAAGAATGTCCTACTACCTACAATTCAAGAAAAAATTGTTCTTTGTTTTTCTGGAGGGGAAATGCCAAAACCCCTCTCTCCTACATTCTCTCAAACAAAATATTTTGCTAGAAAATTTACCACTCATAACAAAACTATAAAATAAGAAAAACTACGTTTCTGGTAACAGGCATTCTTCTTATTTTTTTATAGCACCCCTATCTTTTGTTATTTATTAAGGTCAACTTATTTTCAAAGTACATTCCCAAGTAATAGTAATTCTACTTTTCTTTCCTTTATTGAAAATATTTCCCTTCATCTCATTCATTTAATGGAATGTTCTCCTTAAAGAAAATTTATTTAGAAGTGTTTTTCTAGGGGAGTGTGTGTCCTCAATAGTGTTTGGATTGACAGGACATTCCAGCATCCTGTTCAGGTGTTAAGCAAATGGAAACAGTGGAGGAAATCACTGCAGCTTACTTAAAGTATATTTTACTCAACTAGGAAACACCATTTCCAGAAGACCATGCATAACATTTTATGCATAACATAACAGCATTATAATCACATGGCATTAGAAGTTTATTCCCACCCCTGCTCCTGTCTTCACTCCTAGCTACACACTAGAGTTTATTTTTTTCCAGTGTTTATTTTCATCCAGCACCTTTGGAAACAAGTTAAGCTTACTAATCTGAACAGAAATCTAGCCTAGATTTGACCTCATTGTAATGGCCAGTGATGCAAATGAGGAGAGAAAAGGAACATTCTCTTTGGTGAGCAACTCATGTGGCTCCATAGTCTTATCAATGGTGTAGAAGGGCTGCGCTTATCAATGACTTGCATGAAGGCAT
>WAAB01004963.1:0-27398 GCA_013389865.1 Piaya cayana
TTGGTCTCTTCTCTCAAGTGATACATGATAGACTGAGAGGGAATGGCCTCAAACTGTGAGAAGGGGAGATTCAGTTTGGATATTAGGACAAATTTCCTCACTGAAAGGGTTATCAGACACTGGACCAGGCTCCCCAGGGAGGTGGTTGAGTCACCATCCCTGAAGATGTTTAGAAGATGAAATGCTTAGAGATGTGATTTAATAGTGGACAGATACCGTTGGGTTTGATCTCAAAGATCTTTCCCAATCCTAGTGATTCTGTGATTCTATGATTCAAAGGACTCTTGTTCTCTCCCCATGTATGCTCCATTGTCTGTCTGGGCGAGGTCACAAGACAGAGCAACAACAAATAATCACACAAAGATTTTTGCAGGAAATCTTTCTTTGCTCCCCTCTGATCTATATTTTGCCTGTTTTCATGTGTTGTTAAAACTAGGATGCTACCTATAAACAAAGAAGCTAACCCAAACTCTTTCACAAAAGTAGGTGCTCAGCCTTCTGGTTGTTCCTTGCTTCTCACCTTCCCCCCAGGAAGACTTACCTGGGGATCAATACAAAGCTGCTCTTCTCCATTGTTAGAAACTCGGTAAAAGAAAAGGGAGAGTCTTGAAAGTGAAGGTAACCGCAGAAGAGCTGGCAGCCATTCATTTGTAAAGCAACCCTCTTCAAGTGTTTCCTGTGCTCTTTCTTCTCAGTTTCCCTGATCAAAGTGCAGTCTCCACTCTCTGCATAATACATGAAGCTGAGATAGCTAACAGCATGCTCTGGCTTGAAGAATGTGTAGGGAGAATTTGATGTCTGCATGCTCAAAATGGCACTAGTGACTGCTCTTCTCCCGTTTGCCCCTGCATCCCTCAAACCCCTGCTCAGGAGCAAAACTGCAGAATTGAAAAATTCCTTCATTCATTGGGACATTGCATTTTTTGAAAGAAACCACGTTTACTGGGGCTATCTAGTGCCTAATGAAGCAAGTGGAGGACAAGATTCCTATTAAAGCAAGGAAGGATTGGAGAGGAATAACATTTGATTAGTGACACCTGCGTGAGTGTGTACATACAGGGAAGTATCTCAGAGTGGGGCAAAAGTTATCCCATATCACCGCATGAAAGAAAGGGATTAGCTCTCAGCACTGAAGCCATGAGTTTTGGTAGGTTTCTACACACTTTGAAGCACAAGCCTGAAAAATTGAAAGGGAAACAATCCTTAATCCAGTTTTGGTTTTGTTTTTGGGGTTTTTTTTTACAATTTACTGATAAACTTAAATCCACTTTGCTTTAAGTAGCTCAGCTGATTTCCAGGAGTGAGTCTATTTCATGAGATACAAAGTTTTGCTTTTATAAAGAGATCAGTGTTGTTTATTGGGGCAAGAAGAAGGGAGGAGCTGGCAGTGGTATGTGGGAAAAATTTGGATGATCTTTATAAGGGCTGCTTCTTTCGATTTTGTTATTAGTATTATTAAGATGTAATTGTTGTATGATTCAGGGGGCAAGTGGTAGAAAGGGGAGAAAAAACACGAGGATTTTTTTTTACCAAGACATACTCAAAATTCATTCAACAGTTACATTTTTTACTTCACATTCCATGAACATCTTTTTCAGAAAAAAAGGTAAAAAATCGACTGTTCCCATTCTGTCAGATATGAATGATGTACTTTTAATTACATATGTCCCACCCTGCTAAAAAAACCTCGTCTTATTCTCTGCATGGCTGCTGAAGGCACAGGAAATCTTAAAAATACCAAGTCAGGGCATTTCAAGGTCTAGCCTAATGAAAAAAAGTAACTGTAAAAGAATAGGTGGCTACAAAACAACTAAATCTGTATATAAACACCATTAATAGTGACTGATCTTTTAAATCAGGAAGCATTTGCTGATCTACCTTGATGTTAGGGGTTTAGATGGAGGAAAAAAACATCTAGCAACAAATGTGAAAGGAAAAGACACTAGATTAGATAAATTCCATGTTCAGTCCTCTCTGAAAACTTCAGTCCTTCTGATGGCACCAGGCTTGTATTACTCCAGGGAGAAAGAGATTCAGGATTATTAATTTTTTTTTTTAAAGTATTAGAATAATATAGAGTTAATTTTCTTTCTGGTAGCTGGTGTAGTGCTATGTTTTGTACTAGGAATAAAAATAAATTTGATAACACATTAATGTTTTTAGTTGTTGCTAAGCAGCCAAGGACTTTCAGCTTCTAATGCTGCCCAGCCAGCAGTTCTGATTATTTGGAATGTATTTGAAATTATGGGACCTGGGTATGATACAGAAGGCATAAAATAAGGAGTGAAAACTCTCCTGCTTTTGGCTGAGCTAGTGTAAGTTTCCTTCCTAGTAGCTGGTACAGTGCTATGGTTTGTATTGGGGATGAAAATAATGTTGATAGTACACTGATGTTTTTAGTTATTGCTAAGCTTTTCTTCATTTATTTCAACATACCCTGCTGGAGAGAAGTGGGATGCAGGAGGATGCATAGGAAGCTAAGAGGGGACACAGCCAGGATTGCTGACCCCAACAGGTCAAGGGGATATTTCATACCATATGATATGCTCAGTACATAAGCTGGGGGAGTTGTCCAGGGGCCAGAGTTAACTGCTTGGGAATTGGCTGGTCACTGGGCAGAGGATTGTACATCACTTGTTTTGTGTATTCTAATCATCGTCATTATCTCTTCCTTTTGCTGTCTTATTAAACTCTTTACTGTCTTTGTCCCAACCCATGAGTTTTACTTTTGTTTTCATTCTCTCCATCTCCCACTGTCAGTTTAACACCATTTCCCACTGACCTTTCACTACAGGCCCTGCTAGAAGTTTGTCCCCATCTTTCCTGTAAGCCCTCTTTAAATATTGAAAAGTCATGCAAGTATTTCTCAGAGCCTTCTGTTCTACAGGCTTTCTCATAGGAAAATTGTTCCATCCCTATGATAAATTTCATTGCCTTTCTTCAGACCTGGTCTAACAGGTTCATATCTTTCCTGTGTGTGGGACCCCAGAACTAGATGCAGTACTCCAGGTGGAGTCTCACAAGAGCTGAGTAATGAGGGAGAGTCACATCCCTCTATCTGCTATCCATGCTTCTTCTCACGCAGACCAGGAAGTCCTCTCTGTCCTTGATTCTTAACTTCAAGTGACAATCTGTCAAGAGAAATTTTGATGGGTGAGGGGGAAGGACAGAATGAAAGAATAAATCTGAACTAAATCAATTCAGGCAACTCAAGTTGGATCCTCAAAATATGTCACAGCAATGTTACTAAGATGCATGTTTTCAAGAGAAAGTAGGAGCCATCTTGTTTTACTTCCTTTTCTCCAACTTTGCTCTCTGTCTTTCACTATTTTTTGCTTCTCAGTGCCTTAAGGTTCAGTGTGTTGCAGGTACCTTCTTCATCTAAAAGAGTTGACAAGACTCAGCATCAGATTAGGCCACACTAAATGTTCCCACTCACCAAAAAGCAGTTTGTTCAGGGGCTGTACTAGTCTTTATGTTAAACCATTAAAGTCATTATGTTCTCACTATGACTGCCTTTCTCCTACCAAAATTCTCTTATTATACCTTTCCAAATTAATCAGGACAGACAAAACAGAGTGGCCAGCCAGAACTTCATCCTGCAATGACCTAGAGACTGTTCCAAAGCAATACTAGTTTCATAATCAGAAACAATATCCTACATAAATTCAGAGTTAAGTAAATGTTCATTTTTTCAGTCATTAATCAAGTCTTTTATCATCCCATGTTTTGGAGGGACAAATAAAATCTCCTTCAATCTTCTTGCACTTCTTGCATAAAACAGAAGAACACAAATCTTGGTGTCTGTTTCAGGAAGACTTGAACTGAAACCTAACTGACACTGAGAAACACTCCACTGACAAGAAAGAAAACAAATGAAGGATGATTATACTGAAATATCACTACAACCAGATAATTGTAGTAAATACATATGTAGAAATGTTTTGGGTTTTTTAGCTGGAACCTGGTAATTTCTGAACAAAAGCCAACTTCAGGGAAAAACTTAAGTTGCTCTCTATAGGAAAAAAGCAGACTCATAGAATATGTCAACTTGGAAAGGACCCCTAAGGATTTTCCTGCCCTTCGCATGACTACCTAAAATAAAATCGTATGACTAAGAATATCATCCAGATGCTCTTTGAACTTTTACAGGCCTGGGGTTGTGGCCACTTCCATGGGGGCCTGTTCAGTGACCGACCACCCTCTCAGTGAAGAACATTTTCGTAATGTTCAATCTGAATTTCCCAGATGCAGATTCATTCCATTTCTTCACGTCCTGTCACCAGACAGGGGACATGGGCACCTCTCCATCCACTGCCCCCTTGAGGAAGCTGTAGGCTGTGGCAAGGACACCCCTCAGCCTTCTCTTCTCCAAGCTGAACAAATCAAGTGAACTCAGTTGACCCCTATAGGTCCTTCCCTCAAGACCTTTCACCATCTTGGTCACCATTCACCAGAGACATTTGAATATTTTGATGTCCTTCTTATAGTAAGGCACCGAAAACTGCACACAATACACAAGCTGGGGCTGCACCAATGCAGTGCAGAGTGAGACAATCACCTTCCTCTACCAGCAGGCTACCCTGTGCTTGATGAACCCCAGAACACAAGGGTTCGTCACTACCAGGGTACACCAGGGTACACGCAGTCAACCCAAATGCACGTATCTCTTTCTGTAAGGATGCACTCCAGCCTCTCACCCCAAATTTTTTGTCTTCTCTGCAATATGTATTGATGAATTGCATTATCGCAACTGTGTTTTCTCCTTTTTATGCCTGGTGTTTATGCAGAAAAAAGCAATAAAGAAGTTTTCTCATACTTATAAAAGAAAATAGTACCATGCATTTAACCAACAGCACTAAGCCTATGATTTAATCCTTGGTCTATTCAACTAAGTCCTGGAATCTTCTATTCAAAGAACAAACAAATCTGCAATTCAAGTAAGAACTTTATACTGCATCAAAAATGCTTTTTCACTGCATAATTCACTAAACATATTTTATTTTCAGGTAGGTGTCAGTGCTGTCAAACATCTAAGACTTTTTTCTTATACAAGGCTTTTAAATATTGTCACAGCAAAACTGCTGTTTAATTGATATTCCTTTTACTGCCACTCAAACAAACAAAAGGTTCAGAAGATCATTTAAATGGTTATTATGATACTATGTTACTTCACAGAATCTAAAATTAAATGCTTAAAAATAAACTTTTGTGGAAGAAGCTGTTGAAGAACTACTTGAAGACACAGCACCATGTTTAAAATCTGGAGATCTTATTTTTTTAATAATCCATTGCTAATATGTAAACATAAGTATTGAGGTAAATTTCTTGTGTTTTGAAGCCTTTATCACATTCCTTTCAGTGCCATTGCCTCTATATTAACATTGCATCAGCTTTCTGGATTTGAAGCTTTCATTGTGCTGCCTGTAGTATCCCTGTGCTACTCTAAAAGAAGTTAGCTGCCTTTTCTTAGAATTTCTCAGAATTTTACATCAACTTCTGTTCAGATTTGATAAGCACTCTCTCTAAATGTGTATTTTATGTACTGCATGGATGACTGGAGGTATGGTAATATTTTTATTGCTGGAACAAAGCAGGGGGGTGCTGAGATGTGGATATGATAATGAAGGGGTGGTGCATGCAAGTTCTCCTGTGTTATCACTCCATCCATATCATGTTTGGTAACTATGAAAAAAAAAATCATTTGGAAGTCTCTGCCTCAATTTTCTTCGAGAAGAAATATTGCTATGGACTTGTTACGTTTAAACACCTCTAGGGAAGGTGACTCAACCACCTCCCTAGGCAGCCTGTTCCAGTACCCAATGACCCTTTCCATGAAAAATCTTTTTCTGATGTTCAGCCTGAACCTCCCCCGGCAGAGCTTGAGGGCAATCCCCCTTGTCCTGTCCCTTAATTGCCAACACAATTCATGTGCTAAGTATTGTGTTTCCATATGCCATGCCCTTGATTCACAAGCCACACACTCATGTCCAGGCTTGACTGGAACAGGGCAGTTTTATTTACCTGTGCGGCAATCCAGAGGCCAATATTGAGACAGTTGGTACAAAAGGTGGGTAATTGTTCCAACTGTCTGAGTACACCGATACACATAACTGCATGAGTCACCCACTATGTACAACGCAAGTATCAACAAATTGGGTAAATATGCATGAAAAAGATGTAGTCCTTTCGTATGTTTGTTCAAGGAGGTTAAGTCATGATTTCCCCAGGTGTTTATTATTTAGGATTAAGGCCATAATAGGATTTTAAAATGCCAGTACTGCTGGCATGACATTAAGCACTGTGCAAAGCAATGAAGAGGGAATAAAAGTTCCTGAAGGACTTTGAGGAGGTACAAGTGGATGTACTACACTTACACTGTGGTCTAGCGTTGGAACCTAAATTTAGCCAAACCATTCTTACAGATGAGCAGACATGCACTCACGTGCACAAGGACATGCACACTCCAGTGCATAACATGGAGCACAAACCATATGCAAGTAAGGAAGAAAATCACTAGAAAAGTATTCTGCTGAGTGCTGAAATCTGTCATGCTGCATGGAGATTCCATTCACTTTTAGAGGGGGCCGTGACCATAGTCAGGCAAAAAAGGATTACACAACACACAAAAGGCTGAAAATAAGCCTAAAGTTGATGGCTAACTGAAAACACATAGGCTTGAGAACTCAAGAAAAATAATTTACTTACATAAATTAGCCTTTAGTTGTGAAAATGGAAAATAATAATCATGTGCGACCGAGTATGGACAATTGAAATTCCTTAAATTCTAATAATTTCTGATGGTTGTATCACAAATAATGTCCCATAATGCCATAAAAAGAATTCAGTCAACCAGGGTTCTGCCTAAAAAATGGCAAAATGTTTATAATTATATGCAGAGAAATTTCTATTCAATCTGATTTCAGTATGGTAGAATGGATGAGTAGTATACATGGATAATGCAAATTAGTAAATTGTAAGTAATGTTTTAGGCAAACAAAAGCAAAAATCAGCAAGTTTTCCCTTTAAGCATCTGGCCAAACTTACCTTTTCATTACTGTTCTTCCCATTTATTCATACTAAGATCACATCAAAAATACAGTAGTATGGACCTGTTGGTCAATACGCTAAGGAACTCATAGAATCATCAGGTTGGAAAAGACCCACTGNTTTCAGCGTTTGTAGTTTGGGAGAAATTTCTATTCAATCTGATTTCAGTATGGTAGAATGGATGAGTAGTATACATGGATAATGCAAATTAGTAAATTGTAAGTAATGTTTTAGGCAAACAAAAGCAAAAATCAGCAAGTTTTCTCTTTAAGTATCTGGTCAAACTTACCTTTTAATTACTTATCTGCTGTTCTTC
The DNA here is from genome assembly GCA_013389865.1 of Piaya cayana. NCBI lineage: Eukaryota > Metazoa > Chordata > Aves > Cuculiformes > Coccyzidae > Piaya > Piaya cayana. Next base: position 7,367 of record WAAB01004963.1, read on the forward strand.
CCATTTATTCATACTAAGATCACATGAAAAATACAGTAGTATGGACCTGTTGGTCGATACACTAAGGAACTCATGACATATTTAATCCAGTTCCCATTGAACGTGACTTTAAAATGATCATTATGCTTGTCATGAAAAAAGAGCATTTAAGTGTGACTTGAGTGAAAGGGGAAGAGGTGACTATTTAATGCTGATAGAAAATATTTGCTTATGATGGACGTCTTCCATTTGTTTCTTTTGAACTGACAAAAATTACACCTGCTCTTTTTTCTGCCCCCCATTGGTAACCCATTTATTATCTAAGGGTATTTTTACAAAATACAAGATGAAAACATAGTTGTTAATCGGAGAAGGTGTCTCTTCCTGAGTATCTTGGTCTGAAGATATGACAGGAATAAAAAGAGACTTGAAATCCTTGCTGGGTTTTTGACTGTCATTCCTTTCCTATTTTTCAGTGGGTCCTACTTCCTTTTCAATGTCTTGCTGACTTTTCAGCAGCATGATTCTCCTTTCTAGATGAATTATAATGAATGCAGGATCTTCTGCTAACAACCAGCCCAGTTCTGTCTTCAATGTGAGTCTAAAACTGTAATTGCATTAATGGAGTCCTTTTCTTTGTTCACAACATACTCTCTCCATAGTTTTAAATAAAAAATGCTCTCTGGACTTCCTTTCTTCTTAAACTTTATGTATTCACTAGTGTCTCTCTCTTTTTCACACTTTGCTAAATAATTATAATTTCTCCCTGTCATTGGTTTGCTAATTCCAAGAAGTTTGTAGTCCACCTAAGGAATATTATCTCAGCAAGGGACGTGATGAAAGGTATTACCATCATCTCATTACTGCGTGCACTTTTGTGTAGATGCAGGTGTCTACCATACTGTCTCTGTTTTAGTTGCCAATGATGAGCAATTTACTACCTCTTCCTTCTAAAAGGAGCTTGCCAGTCCACCCTTGTGGAGTCCTTTACTATGATCCTAGTTAACTCATTATGCCTTACAGTGTTTAATTACATTCCCATTTGCCGGGAAATTTCTTGGTGATTTCAATGATTACAGGAAACCACCCTCTGAAATGGCATTCCTACCCAATTAAATGAAAATTTCCCCTGGGACTCAGTATGAGGAGAATGGCATGCTTATAATTCTTTTCTTTTTTTTTCCTGCTGCCTGTGCTTTCTCAACAGCTTTCCTTACAGAAGTCATTTGCTCTTGGTGATATCTTTTTCTTAACTTTTCCTTCTCTTCCTCTCCATCTTTAATCTTGTTCTATCTTATAACTGAAGAAATAGTGTGTCTTTTACCATTCTAGCACAGTGTTCTAAGAGAGATGTGGAAGTTTGCATTACATGGTGTCACTGTAAATTCATGTATGTGTATACACTGCACATACAATACTATTCTTGAAGTAAGGATTAAAAACTGTAAAGATAGTAAAAACTAAAAAAAAAATAAATAGCTGATTTGGATTTATATGGATATTTTGAAGATATTTTTTCTAAAAATACGACTAGTTTGTAAGAGGGTAAAAACCAAAAGACTAAAAACTAAGGTCTTTTGCTGCATTCTTGATCCATATTAGATCATATCACAGCCTTACATTAAGTTCTGTGTAAATGTTTCCAAACTTCTGGGAAACCCCTGGAATTTGAGAAAGTTGTAACTCTTCTTAGCTGCAATTCAATCTAGGGTCATTGCTAAAAATGGGGTTAAGGGTCTTACAAAAAATAACACTTATGCTACTAAATGCTATCTTTCATGAGCTATCAAAGTGTAAAGAAATTGTAATATTCATAGTATTTGTTAGTTCTGGGCTGAAGACATATCCTATAAATGTATATACAAGTGGAATAAATGAGACAATGGCATGAATATATAAAATAACTATGCAGTCTGAATGTGTCAGAAATTACTCCAAGTAGATACCTATTTTTTTTCCCTGAAGAATAAGCAAAAGTGTAAGTTTTGTAACTGTAATGGCACACAGTCTTAATAAGCTCAAACAAAGGCAGCAGCCTTTCAGAATGTATTCTCCCATGTATAAGCTGGGAACGTGACAAACCCATTGCTAATTACACTAACAACATTCATCTGAAATGGCTCCAAAGAGGTTTTCTTTTCAAAACATAGATTTGATGATCCAAAGATACTGCATTATTGAAAGAACCATTATTGTTCCAGTCACAGAAGCAGATTCTGTGTTTACTAAGACTTTTACTTATTTACGGTTTCACTTTTTCTTTCTTTTTTTCCTCTTTTTTTAAAAATCCATACTCCCACTGAAGTCAATTGGAAAGGATACAAAACACAGGACTGATACTTTTGTATGTGCATAATATATACTTTACCCTCTCTATAAATCTTATGAGACAGCTGTACAGACTAGTAAAAATGTGAACTAAAGACCATTGTCCTGCCTAAACCCTTCTGCTTTAAATATTTAGGGTCTTAGATATGGTCACTGAAAGTTCAAGAAGAATGGGATTCTTCTGACCTAACATTACCCATTTAAAGATGTGGGGTTTAGTATAAATTAAGAATTAATCTGAAGAATTAATCTCATCTACTGTTGCATGTTTACTGTGTAGGAGTCTCCATCTGTACAAAAAAAACCCCTCTGTGTTGTTATTATGGTTAACAAAGATAATGCAATACAACCAGTAAAGTTTAGGAGGTCCCTAAATTATACTTTCTTGACAATGGTGGGTACATAGTATGACTTGATCATATGGAGTTACCAGCATGGTAGACACTCACGTTCATTCAGCAGATGCCAGTTAGGCATCTAGAATTCCTAGATGACAAAGAAATGAGAGGTAAAGAAGTGCTTCTCCAGAGGGTGAGTCATCTCATTCTAAGACTGTTATTGAAAACAGGTTGGTGAATCACCCTCTCAAATTATTCTCTCAGATGGATGTCTAACTCTTTAGACTGTGCTGCTGGAGGCAGTAGATAAAATGCCACCCATTTAAATTTTTTTTGTGAAGAAAGTTATTTGTCCTTAGCATCAGGGCATGATAGCATGACTTGCAAGCTACAATGGCCACTAGTAAACTGTGATGATAAGAGAGTCCTTGCCCAGTCTTGTGAAAGCTAATTGCTGCAACTGTCACAAAAGAGAATAAGGTAACCTGTAGCAAGTCCTGCCTACCTCACACTCAGACAGACCTGCAGGGTGAAGAGTATTGGTGGCAAATCCCAGGTTATGAAAGGAGTGGGAATGTCTGGGTCTGAGTTTTGGACTTCGAGCGGCTCCACTGTTGGCTTGTTCTGTGAGAAATCTTAGTCCCTACTCATCTAGTGCCTATGGGGGAATATTACACATACAAGAGTGCACAGTGATATCACATTCAGTCCCTCATCTTTTGATTAACACAGAAAGCAACAAGCCAAAGAAAAGACTTAGAGGAGTCAAGTATTTTTGAGAAGTGATTTCATCTCTGTAGATATGTTTCACACCCACTGCTCCAAACATAAGTGTTATCTCACTCAGTTCCATGACAGCACATTCCTCTTCTGAAACCTGAAACAAGTTTTTTTGAGAAAGGCAGGGAACAACAGTTACTGAGCATGCACATTCCACTCAGGGATAAGAACAATCGTGTCACAGTCACAGAGCTGACATGTGCATACAGACATTTGCCTATCAATCTATTAGTCTGACATTCTTTCTAATGAGCAAACAGAAGGCTGCATGCCATCAAAAAGCCCTAGATAACTCCAAGATCTTATAATCTAGGTAACTCCCCTCCTCAAATCTTGCCATAATGTATTTGCTACTGATCTTGGCAAAACAGATGGGGATATGGGATCAGAGGTTGCATGGAGCCGGGGACAGGGTCTGGTTCTTAATTTAGGCTTTCAATGGAAAATGAGCTTTAAAAATCTGCAGGAAATACAGTCAGACATTTATTTTTATGTGTCTATTCACTGGGGACAAATGGAATGTGAATCTGTATTGGGAAGGAAATAGAAGGAAATTGGTGTGTTGTTGCATGGCCTTGGCCACAACACAAAGCACTGCAACACCTCATGCACATAGGATCCTCTCCAAGGTCCCATACCAGTACTTTTTCACCTGGCCCAAATAAGGACCCTGGAAAGACAAAGTCAGGTAACCTATATCTAAAGGTTACAGCAAATCCAGATATGTCAGTCCCACATACCTGAACACCAGTGTGGGTTCTACCTTCTCCGTTCTGCAAAGGCAAATTGAATCCTGTCTGACATCTTGATGTCACAGCAGGTCAATCCATTCATAATTGGCTCTAATTGATACAGTGACGTACTTTAACTGCAGGCAAATGGTGTTCAGAATGGTGTGAAATTCTTTCCTGCTTCTAAAAAAAACCATCAGAGTTTTCAAACTGATCTTTACATCCACCAGACCCACTGATCAGGATAATTAAGAGGTATTTTTTTCAGATACACATAGCCATTAAAACCCAAGCCCACTGTGTAGTAAATTATAAACATCAGGGTGCATGAAGGTTCTTCTGTAGGATCTTTAGAGGCAGCAGGACTGTTGTTAGCTTTTGTGTGTCACATATATACATAATTTCCTTGCCTGAATCATTCGAAGAACAGTTAGACCCTGCAGCTCTTCAATGTAGTCATGTGCTGTTCCTTAGATGATCCCTTCAGAAAGAGTCTTCGAGGAGTGCACTTACTTCCTGCAGTCTTAGGTAACAAATGGTGAGGGAAGAGATGGCAAGAAAGTTTCTGGATATAGATTTCTGAGCTTCTTTGATTGTATCTTAGTTTTTCAATGAGATTTCAAGTTAAATGCTGTAGCCATTTTAAGATTTAAAGAAAACAATGCTGCAAAAAAAAAAGTAATAGGAAAGGAAAATTTTATTAGAAGTAAAAGTGAGTTTTGGGGTCATAAATTCAGTCCTTAAAATCACAGAAAACAAGGTAATTAATGTGTGATCTACAGAACTTACACTTCAAATCCTGGGGCAGAAAATACTTTCAAACCATCTACATGAAACCTTAATTTTATAGTGAAAGAATAAAATCTCCAAATATGATGTTTCAAAGGGAAAAAAAAATCTGAGAGATGTTGGGCATCACCAATATACTCATGTCCTGCAAAAGTCAGCAATGATTTAGGAAAAAAACCATGTGTGATTCTAGAAGCGTACATTGTAGGTCTGCAAAGCTTTGTTGCACAAATTTCCTTCTGACTGAAAATCAGAAGAATGTACGTTCAAGAAATGTCATCTAGATTCTGGAGGAATTTCTGTATCGCTCATGTCATCAGCACATTCCACATTGAACCCCTGGGTAAACTCTGAAGTGTCAGAGGAAGCAAACAAACAACCCCCACCAGTAATTAAAACCAGAAAGAAATGATGAGCAGGGAAAGTAAAAGAGGTAGACTTTTTTGTCCCAGCTGTTGGAAGTCATTAGGAAAAACTGCAAAACATGAAACAGAATAAATACAAGCCAGACAAAGAGTAGACAGGTCTTCTTTCAGATCCTTGATGCAAACATACTGGTGTAAATCCCTGAAGACGTCCTTTCAAGCCCCACATTTTCTATTTTCTATTCAGGAAAATGAGAACACCTTCATACCCCATTTCATTCCCTCAGCTACAAGAAAGGACAAAAATGTATCATCCAGTATAGTCCATCAGCAGCTTGGAGTGCGGCTTCATAACAGTGCTTTGCCTTTTCATTAAAATAAATCACAGAAAGTGTTGCCATTGCATGCTTTGGGCTTAAAAATAAGTCCTCAGGTAGTTATTCATATCTTAAGGGACAGGGACAAAGACAAACTCTGAATGACACAGGGAAAGAACGTAGGGATAAAGCTTCACAATGAGAGTGAGTTAAAACCCCCCACTTTTATTGTATTTACTCTTGAAAATTCGAGTTCTGGGGTGTATTAAAGAGTCCCTGGGATTTTACATGCATTAAGTTATGTTGCCATAGTAAAATATTTCAAGTGTTCATGCATATATATGGCTGTCTTTTGGGATTCTTTACTCTCTGTGTGTGTCCATGTGTCTTTTCCTAGTTGAAAAAAGATTAATGGAATACAGCTTCTTGGAATCAGGTTGCTAAATTTGAGGATTCAACAGTATTAATATATGCTACTGAGGAGATACGGATGCACATATTTACAAACAGTCACATCTGTGTATGTAGAATTTATGTGTACCAAGAACATTCAAGAGCATCACAGGACCGTATCTGTTGCTTTCTCCCACTTCTGTAAATGTGAAGTAGATATTCCTAAAACCTCACATACAGATCTCAGTGGGCTTTCTTTAGTTCCCAGACTCTGGACACTGCCTCCTCACATTTGCTTCTACCTCCTGGGTAGCTGTCAGGAGCGTGTGCAGTCTCTGCCTTTGGGATAGGTCGCTGTGTGCCATAGTGTGCCCCACTCCACTTAAATAATAACCACCAGTGGTGGTTGTAAGGGCTGCATTCTAGTTGGACTTTGGCAACACAGTAGCCAAGGGCTGTCTGGCATAGTGATCTGACCATCTTGTTAGTATGCAAATATGACTATAAGTCAATCATCTCACTCCTTAAATAGCGGACAGTCCAGAGGCCATTGAGCTTGCCTGCATGGCAGCAGGCTGAGTGTCAGGATCTCCACTCGAGTAGGGCTGCTTCTCAAGATTGCCCTTCGAGACTGAGAGAATCCTTATTGTGTCAGATACTCCAAATATGAATTGGGAATCATAGAATCATATCCCTCAGGACCTCATCCATCCGCCCCTTAAACACCTCCAGGGATGGTCACTCAACCACTTCCNATTCATCACTCTTGTCTGGAATAAGAGCACTAAAACTCCCTGATCTTAACTAAGCAATATAAAGGACTGATTGCGTAATCCTTTAGACATAAACCATTGACAAAGTATGGGACTAGGTTTAGAACCAGCCACAGCTAGTCTTTTCTCTGAGAAAGAGTTTAGAATACAATAAGACCCTCCTTAAATCTCATCACAGAACTGGAGAGTCTTCCTAAGGTCTTGTCTGACCCTGTCCCCTATGTAGTAAATAATCAAATGGACCTCGCCATTCAGTGTTGTTAAACCACTTTGTTGTATTTGCCATTGAACTTTGATAACTTACTGTTTTACATCAATTAAATACATTGCTGTTTCTCTCTTGTGACTGAAGTATCTCTCTCCCTCTCTCTCTCCTCCTAAGAGCTTGATGCCACAGGGAGATTATTAAATATTATATAAGATGGTTAATTCCTAGGGACGACCCTGAGCATTGAAGCTCTGCCTGATAACTCAGAGGCACATATGACTTTTTGATCACTAGATGGCACTATTAACTTAAAATCATGGCACACTTCAACACGAGCCTCCCTCCAAACCTCAGACACAGAAATTAGCAGAGGCTCTCTCTGGGGAGAAGAAAGGGGGTGCAGATTGGAAGCGATTAGCAAAATAATCAACATTCTAAATTTTACCAGATTCTTCAACAGTTATACATCTGATAGAGGTCTAGGACTGTTAAAACCACGACAGAAAAAAAGCCCCAGGCTAATTTGGCTCTGTTTTGGATGCTGCTTCCAGAAAAGGTCTGGGATGCATCTGTAGTCCTAGGTGAGCTGGCTCCATTCTCAGTTCATGCCTGCAAGTCTGTGGAGTGTTCCTGCCTGCGGCAGGAGGATAAACACAGCATAAGTTGTCTCATTAAATTGTTATTGTCCTTAAAGTCTGTAAGCCTATGGGATCAGATCTGGGCCCTTTTCTTTGCAGTAATGAAAAAGAAAAAAAGTGCTTGTTAGGAAAATCACAGTTAATTGAATTATGGTCTGAAAGAAGCAGCAGTTTCCTGTCTTTAGTGAGCTGATATTATCTGCCTTTTCTGGTTGGTTCATGGGAGAAATTGCGTGCTGGTTGTTGCAGGATCCTTGCCAATTTGGGTCAGAAAGCAAGGGATTGCATTGATTTGCTCAAGTAATTATGTGTGCTGCCGCTCTCCCTTTGGTTAACTGTGTTCGCCCCCCTGCCTTCACAAGCCAAACTTATGTGTGCATTCAGTCTCTCCGTGCCCAGGCTGTAGTGTCGGACTGGTGCTGAGGTCAGTGTAGCTGTGAAATGAGTGAGTACTTTCCTAGCCCCTGAAGTGGCAGTTTCTCAGCACTGGGGAGAGCAGGGCCAAGACGACCTGCTCCAGGAACATATAAAGTCAGTGGCAAGATGTTGGTAGCAGCTGAAAGCATTGTTTTCCTATGGGAGCCTAGAAAAAGCAGGCTGGATGCTGTTACCTCTTTATCATGGTGGTGATGGTAATATAGGTTTGCTCAATACTTCTGAGAAGCTTTGGGTGCTGCCTTTCACCACCATTTTCTAAATAGACACCGGTATCAGATGTGTCTTCTCTTTTCCTGATGCTCCAACAAACCAATATGATTCTGGCAGAAATTATGGGTAAGTGAATATATTGTGCTGCTTCAAATATTTCTGGTACCTTCAGAAGTATTAGAGATGATTAAATTGGTGTGCAATCCTAGCGAGGGCAAAGCAAAGGTGAAATAATTCCTCCAGGATTCAAAATGAGGAAATGAACATTGAGCATCTAAGAGATTCAGGTTCCCCATCTCCTAAATGAATTCATGGCCCAGAATCAGGTGCTTGGACTCCCTGCACAATTAAGGTGAAGAGGCAGGAACATAGAAACAGAACCTGACAAAGACGTGCTCATGAACAGAGAGCAGCAAAAGCCAAATGCTGAGGAAGTAGCTGAAAATACAAGTCTTTCAAGGATTTGAGAGTTTATCTCTGGGCTTCCCAGATACTTCCATGTCTTTTTAGAATTCACTTATTTTGGCAATTGAGGGTCCAAAAGCTTCTAACAAACTGCAAGGGAATCTCATTTTGCTCCACGTTCCATGTCTAGCAGACACAGGATATAAGTAATGCCACAGTCCAACTATGCCTCTTCAGGGAGACAAATACCCTTATGATGTGTTCAAGGCTAACCTTATGAAAGAGGGAATAGAAATAAAATCACTCAGTAAATATTTTAATACAAAATGCAAGTATTTCAATGGAATGACTGAGCTGTCTGTGTCTTCCTTTCTTTTCCAACTCCCTTCCTTCCAGGACATTTTGCTGCCTGTTGGCTTAAATTTAGGAGGATAAAGATGGGGATATTCAAGTACACTTGGTCCTTCTCTATCCAAACTACAATAATATTTGAAAGATAAACACTGTATGACATTGAATTTCCTATGGAGAGAATACAGAAGATATTAGAGGAAGGGCTTTATTTGTTGGTTTGCTTTTTCATTCTCAAAGAAAGCTCTTAGTTTCTGATGTGCTGGAGGTTTTGTGCTATTTCTGTTGAATACTACAGATCACAACCAGAACAAAGTGTGAGGAAGTGAGTGTGTGAAGGAATAAATAATAAAGATTCCAAAGGATTTAATAAAATGTGAAAATGTTGATGTGGTAAAGGCACTCATTCAATAAAGAATGGACAATGAATCACTATTAATGGGTGTTTTGTTGGTAAGTACTAATTCTGAGATCTCACTGTGAGGGAAAAACACTTTGCTTACAAGATATTAGGTGTGGGAGGGTAGTGGGTTTTCAAGAGGCATGTTTAAGGAAAGCTCTAAGCAGAAGAAAATGTCTTTTTTTTAAATTGTCTTTGTTTTTTCTCTGTCCCTTGTGCGCACACACACACATACACAAAGCTGTGTTGAAAACAAAAAAATATTCTGTTACCTTCCCGGTTTTAATTCATGACAGATTTTCCCCACTTCTTTTTCTGCCGTTGTTGCAGCCAATATCTTCTGAAACTTTTGTATTGTCATATACTTGCCAGGAGAGAGGAGACGGGGCACAAATCCTCCTTTTCCCTTCCACACATCTAATATCAATTATTATTTCAGGAATATACAGCTGCTGATCATGCAGCAGGACAAATCAGCCTGTTTTACCTCCTCCCTGAGAAGCTGTCACCCTCAACAGAACTGTGATGCCTGCCTTCAAGATTGGGATGACTTTCGGGTATGTTTCCTTCAAATTGGGTCAGGTCACAGAAAGGTAGGGGTTGGAAGGGACCTCTGAAGATCTGAAGGTCAGGGGTGGCAACTTTCAAGAACAGAAAATGCACTGCAAAAGGTGGAATATATTAAAGCCCTGGGTCAGCTGTCAGCCTTGAACATTTTCTTGAACTGTCAGTTCTATCCTAGGAGGGTGAATTATATTTCACTGTTGTGGTTAATTGAAGACTGATTTAAAAAAGCAGCTACATGTGTGAAAAGACCAGTTCATTTTCTCACAGTCTTCACAGAAAGACTTGGGGGGAGGTGTGAAATAAAAAGAGGAAAAAATAACCAAACAGTTGCAGGTCTATTCCTGTGCCAGTCCTGGAGCATCTTTTAGCAGAACTCTAGGAATCTCTCTGTTTAGGAATGTGTGTAAGTATTTTGCCACAGGTAACACTAAATACACAACAACTGTGTGGTTATTTCTTTCTACAGAAACTCAGCTGACAACTTACAACAGTTTTTGCAGGTAGAATAAGCAACACAGTTCATTCCTGTACATCTGAGATGAAGGGAGTAAAGGTGGGAGGGAAATAGTGAAGGAGGGAGGAAAGAAAGGAGGGAGGAACAAAGAAATAATTATTTATTAGAAGAGTTTTATTTTCTGTGCATTAATTGAAATACAAGAGTAGTGAACTTGGGGCTGGGAAATGATAATTTAAGTCAGGTCTTGTACTTGTGCAAGGGTGACAGCCCAGTTTTTGTCAGGCACAAGAACAAGATGAAAGCCACAATCTGACAGCTGTTAATCCTCTACTGGAAGGCATCCAGATGCTATTATGACAAGGGTAGCATAGACCCCATGCAAAAGAGAAGGGAATAGCCCTAGAGAAAGTGTGCCCGGAGGATAAAGTGCATTAGCAGTGGGGGGTTCTTACTAAGCTTAAGCTAAGCTTTTATTTCCACCCCAACACTAAAATCCACTGGAGCAATAAGAGTTTAATGTGCTCTGTGTTTTTATGTCAAAAGAAGGCATCAGAGCCACTAAGCCTAATGTTCTAGCAGTGAGGGTTATTGAGCCATGTAAATGCTTAACTTTTACATTTCTTGCCATGTAGAGGAATGTATGAACTAGGCATCAGAGGCCTAAAGTTGCTCTGCAATGAGGGAAGAACTAAGCCAGCTAATAGGAAACACAGATGTGATTATGCATGAAATCCATCCCTTGTATACACAAACAACCTTTGATGTAAAATTTACTGGAAATTCCTTGTGGAGGAATCTGGCTAGAGATGTCTAATTTACTAATCTGAGTCCCAGAGCTGAGAACAGCCCAGGGATGCTCAGCTCAAAAAAGATGATGGCAATTCTGAGGCAAGTGTAACAAAGCAGGGCCAGGCACAAAGAGTTGGGGATGGGATCAATCTTAAACGATGACTTGGACTTCCACTCCAGCTTCGCTTCCAATATCTAATGTTGCTATGGAGCAGGCATACTGCAGGGACAGTGTGAAGTCTTCTGGGAATTTTTTGGCTGACTGGTGTCTATTGGTGCCTAGTACTGATGTGTGACATACAAGACAGAGACATGTATGAAAATCTGCCTCCACAGAGCACCACCACTCCCACATTACCTGGGAGGGAAACATGGTAATGTACCTCAGACAAGGCTTTGGAAAGCTCCTCGTAAACCCTGGTCTGCTTGAATGAGAGAAGAGCCAAAGCCATATGCTGCATATATTTAGTCATATTTTCATATTATCTCACTTTCTCATGTTATCATTGATAAACAAGAAAAGAAGAGTCAGCATTGTGCTCCTATTCCTATGGCTTTTCCAATAAGGTAAATCAGAGAACATTTCCATAACGTAATGGAGAGAGGATGAGGAAGGGAAAAGGAAAGGACAAGGACAAAGGAGGAAGGTAAAATGAAACCACATTGAAAAGTGTATTTTTTACCTTCAGGATAGACAACATCCAGAATTACCTTGAAAAACCCCTGCATTTAAATGACTTAAATTTTATCAGATGGGTTTTGTTCAGTTGGCTGGGGGGTATTAATGAACATGAATGACTGAATAGATTTCTTTCTACTTCTAAATGAAATGACTGCTTATACTTTGAGAATTTTCTGGGAGGTTTGTGTTGGTTTGTTTGTTGGGTTTTTTTTTTAGTAGCATAAAATATCTAATGCAAGATTAGGGGATTATTATTGCAGGGAACAGATGTACTGGTTTTATTCACCAACCAGGAGTGTCCCAGCTTGTCTTGTCAATGACCTCAATCCTGGATCGCTGCAATTCATCTGTGAAAGGAGCGTGATTCTATCTCTGTTCTTGCCAGAAATATCCTTGTGGGGAAATAATGGAAGGTTGGTGAGGAGGATTGTAAACACGCTCAAGTGACTTGCAGCTGGGTTGTAGAAAAACACATATATCATACTAATCATTGTTTAGTTTCGTGTGCTTGACAAGTAGAACATCTGTGTTTAGATAACATAGGACTGCGATAGACTTAGAGGCATCCTATCAAACAGGCTTGAGTTTCTTACCCTGCTGTGAGAAAGATCAAAGCACAGTGGTAAATTACACCTGTGTGAATCCCTGATATACAAGCAAAACCAGCAGGTTCAGTGATCCATTAGTATGGACTGAGCTCCTTGGTGCTTGCATCCCGATCTGCCTCTGCTCAGGTGTCACTTCAGGGTTCCCCTGTTGTCAAAGTAACAAAATAAATTTAGTCCTCGCATTTGAAATATTCCTGCATACTGCATGTGCTGACTAGCACAGTCCTGAACCCCATCAGTCCACTGGGATGAATACAAAATCCTACTTGCAGTACTTGGTCTATTTGATAACCCATAAATTACAGATTATCCTCAGTAAATATTCAAATTTCATTATGTTTTCCCCACTTCTCTAACATACTTGCAAACCTTGTTTATCTTGATTCTTAACTCTTCTGTTCTCCTGCTTCCACATCTTATTAAGGATATGACAGTGTTTTAAAAGCAAGCAGGTTTACACACACTTTACCTTTGATACATACTGGGAAAAAGAGTAAGCTCCATATTAATTAGCTTAAGAAAAAAACAGAGTCATGGAGTAGAGTAGCTTTGTCTCAGGTATCCTGTAATGGCTCTCAGATAATATTGCTTATGGTTTGCCACCAAAACCAGTTATTGGTAATTATTTTTCACCCTTCCACCAGAATAATGAATACAATGCAGGAGTCTGGGAATGGGGCTGAAACACATCATTGAATACATATATATTTACCTTGATGTGGAGGCATCTCTGAGATGGAGAATAGCTTTGTTTGAGGAACCATGATGCCCCCACTAGAGGAACCTCAGACATTCACATGGCTAGCAGATGGCGTGAAAATCAGCAGGTTTGACAGATGAATTAGACAATGGTATTAACAAGGAACTTGGGTTCAAGTGTCATGTAAGCACCGAGATAGGCTCTGAGGTACTCAGTGGAGCATTGCTTAAGTTAAGCTTAGTATTCACAAAGGATTTTATGGTCAGGTTTGAATCCTTGAGGCCCCAGTTAAGCTACCCACTTTTCTTGTCCAGGTGAGACAAGACCTTGGCCTGGATTCAGTCTTCCTTTAGAAATCCCACTCTTCTTGTTTTTAAATTTCCAGCTATAGACATGGGCTGTGCTGCTAGCAGGTGAAGATAAGCACCATTTTCTCACACACTACAGTACACTCACTCCCCCTTCTATTGCTGCAACAGAGATGTTATCTATGTCTAACCTTCAGAGTCTCACTGGGACTTCAAGATCATGAGGGAGAATCAGCTGTAGCTGAGTGTTAGATCTCATCCACTATAACTAAAGATCTGTTTCTGAGGCCAATTTCTCCCCCATAAAATCCAGAAATTAACATAGATACTTTTACAACATAATAATGTTCACATTAAATGGCATCCTGATAAGTGCTCCGGTCAGTACGTGATTTGGACTTTCAGTACCACAGCTTTTGACCGTTAGATTTGTTTCATCCTTTCCAATGAATAGAAATAGTTTTAGATATGATCAACACTGTCATCAAAGATCTAAATATCATGTTGTCTTTATACTTCTAACCCAAACATTCCTTGTTGAATTCACAAATTAATTGATGGCAAGCAGCTTCTTGGTAAATACAAAATCAACAGGTATTGCAAGAGGACTGGAGAAATGTGAGGCCAACCTTTAGGAAACAGAAACCAGGATATGTGTCAGTAACCTGCATTACTCCTTCGTATTGCACTTGCAGTTTCTCCAGGAAGGGGAGCTCTTTACTTACAGCTTTGTGAATAAGAACATTTCTCAAAAAGGCTTTTAAAGCTTTTCTGAAGTCAAAGCTTGGTTTTATGTTGCCATTGAGTTTTTGGTGTTTGTTAATGAAAGCTTCGTACTTGTAACAGATGCTGCTATAGACACCTTCTCCAACAGATGTTCATAAACATGAGTTCCTTCTGACATGTATTAGCTATGTCAAGGTATGGTGCTGTTCAGAAATGGATGCAAAAGGGGTCATCTAATAAAATGCATGTTGCTTTCATGTTACAAAAAGCTCTCCTACTACATGAGCGGGCTAATGGAAGGAGCAGCATTCACTGTGGCCACGTGGGGAATCCTTTTAGCCAGGCATTAGTTCACATAAAAAACTGAAATAAGCTATCGTTTACACAGAACACAATTGTTCTTATAAAGGGTAAATTGCTACTTGTGATTTTTTTTCTGCAATAAACACATCTCATACTATTTAAATCACTAAAATATCACTTCAGTATCTATTTCCCTGAATTGAAACTCAATCTGGGAGAAAGAGTGAGGATTTTAGAGTGAAAATCACATCAACCTCTCTGAGAAGTGTTAGTACAATTTCTTTCCTTGAAATCCAGGAAAGAGGAAAGCTACATTGGTTACAGCAAATACCAGTAACTTGGATGGAAACAAACCAAAACCAAAACATTAAAAACAAGCATGGTGTTGCACGAATGACCACCTGCTCTATGACTCTGATACTCCATTCAGCTCTCAATTTGCAGGTCAGTGATGTCTTAAGGTATGAGTTGCTGAGCCGAGTGTCTGATTTCAAGAGTCCTATAGCTGGCGTCTGCTATACTTGTTCTAGTATCGGTCTCCATGCAGGTTGGATACTCTTCAGAAAGGTCATCAGATCGCCCTCAAGGAAATCATCTTATAATGCTGCAACCATCGATACTGTTAAAGACTGTGTGCCCCAAGCAGATATGCAACAACAAAGTGTAACATCTCACTTCATTATAACTGATACAGCTGTCATAGAATCATAGAATTACAGAATGGTTTGGATTGTAAGGAAAATTAAAGATCAAATGGTTCCAACTCACTTGCCATGGGCAAGGACACCTTCCACAAAACCAGGCTTTTCAAAGCCTCATCCAACCCTGTCTTCAACAACTCCAGTGATTGGGCATCCACACCTATCTGATTTTGAATTACAACAGAGGAGGGCAATCTGATTGTTTTTTAAAACATACTTTCTTTGAGGGAGAAAAAAGGAAAAGTTGGATGTTCTCATTCTCAGGAATGAGGCACTGTTGCACTACTTACAAACCAAGAAAATCTGCTTTTGAATATCTCAGTGGCAGTCCTGGATGCAGTGATCACAGTATTTTGGAGTTTGGGATCCTGATGACTATGCTGAATGTTAGTACTAAGACAAAGGCTTTTGAAATCAGACGTGTAAACTTCAACTCTCTCTGAGCTCAGCTGAGTGGGATTCTGTGGGAAGCTTCCTTGGAGGATAAAGGAGCTAGCGAGTACTGGGAGTTTTTCAAAAACACTGGTCTGAAAGCACAAAGACATTTCCTCTCCTTTAAAAATAAGGAAAGCAGATGGAACAAGAGACACCTCTGACTTAACTGCTAACTCTGTGTCTACTCATAAGGGAAGAGTGCCAGAGATGGAAAAGCAGTCAAATAGCCATACAAGAAGTACAAGGATAGTGACAGGGTGTGCAGAAGTGCAGTTTGAAAAGAAAAATCTCAACTTTAATTGAAATTGGCCAGAGATGTCAAAAACAACAAGGAAGGGGTTTTCAGGCACATAATGAAACAGCAGGGAAATGTTTGCCAACTGTTGAATAGAAGGGGTGAATTAGTCATAACAATGCTGAAAAGACATTGGTTCTCAACGCTTTCTTCACCACTGTCTTTACCAGCATTGTTGGGCCCCAGGTGCTGGAAACAACACCAAGTGCTAAAGTAGGCCTAGAGCCGTCATCAATGAAATTGTTATACAAACTGTCACAGGAGCTTGACTCCTATAAGTCAATGGACCTTGACATTATCTACTCAAGGATGTTAGGAGAGCTGGTTGAGGTCATTGCAAGGTCATTCTCCATAATCTTGGAGAAATCATGGTGGTTGAGGGACATCCCAGAAGACTGGAATATGGCTCATGTAACCCCTATTTTAAAGGAGGATGCAGAAAATTTTAGGCCAATCAGTCTTACTTTAGTGCCCCAGAAAGTTATAGAATTAATCCTATGGGGATATCACATGTCAAATGATACATGTGATTGGGAAAAGCCAGCATGGATTCACCAAAGACAAACTGTGCTTGACAAAACTGGTTTCCTTCTATGATGATGTAACATGGTTGGTTGAAGTGGGGCTAGTAGTGGATTTCTCTGAGGCTTTTGATACAGTTTCTCACAGCCTCTTTGCAGAGAAACTAATGCACTGTAGTCTAGACAAGTACTCTGTGTAGTAGGTGGGGAAATTACAGACAAGCAGCATCAGAGGGGGGTGGTAAATAAGTCCTTTTCAAACTGGTAAATTCTCACAAGAGGAGTTCCCCAGGGATCACTTTTTGGGTTCAGTTCTTCATAAGTGACCTGGATGATGGTATAAAGTGTATTCTGATGAAGTTTTCTGATGATACCACACTGATTGGGGAAGCAGACATGGCAAAAGGGAGAGTTAACTTACAGGAAGACCTGCCTAGGCTGTAAGAGTGGGCTAACAAGAACCTTATGAAGCTGAGGAAGGACAAGTGTANCTCAAGGATGTTAGGAGAGCTGGTTGAGGTCATTGCAAGGTCATTCTCCATAATCTTGGAGAAATCATGGTGGTTGAGGGACATCCCAGAAGACTGGAATATGGCTCATGTAACCCCTATTTTAAAGGAGGATGCAGAAAATTTTAGGCCAATCAGTCTTACTTTAGTGCCCCAGAAAGTTATAGAATTAATCCTATGGGGATATCACATGTCAAATGATACATGTGATTGGGAAAAGCCAGCATGGATTCACCAAAGACAAACTGTGCTTGACAAAACTGGTTTCCTTCTATGATGATGTAACATGGTTGGTTGAAGTGGGGCTAGTAGTGGATTTCTCTGAGGCTTTTGATACAGTTTCTCACAGCCTCT
This sequence comes from Piaya cayana, assembly GCA_013389865.1. Classification (NCBI taxonomy): domain Eukaryota; kingdom Metazoa; phylum Chordata; class Aves; order Cuculiformes; family Coccyzidae; genus Piaya; species Piaya cayana. The sequence continues at coordinate 24,765 of WAAB01004963.1, forward strand.
TTGCAGAGAAACTAATGCACTGTAGTCTAGACAAGTACTCTGTGTAGTAGGTGGGGAAATTACAGACAAGCAGCATCCAGAGGGGGGTGGTAAATAAGTCCTTTTCAAACTGGCAGATTCTCACAAGAGGTGTTCCCCAGGGATCACTTTTTGGGTTCAGTTCTTCATAAGTGACCTGGATGAAGGTATAAAGTGTATTCTGATGAAGTTTTCTGATGATACCACACTGACTGGGGAAGCAGACATGGCAAAAGGGAGAGTTAACTTACAGGAAGACCTGCCTAGGCTGTAAGAGTGGGCTAACAAGAACCTTATGAAGCTGAGGAAGGACAAGTGTAAAATCTTGCACCTGGGAAACTCATCCGTAAGTGCAGCACATTCTGGGATCTATTTGGCTGGGGAACAGCTCTATGGAAAGGCATCTGGGGGATCCTGATGGACAAGCTCAATATGAGTGAACAGTGTGCTTCTATGGCAAAGAAAGCAAACAGGACGCTGGGTTGCATCAACAAGGATATCACCAACAGAGATATAAAACTCATTATACCTCTCTACTTAGGTGTTGTCAGGCCACATCTGAAATACTGTGTTTGGTTTTGATCCCCACTATGAAAAAAGATGTGGATAGACTAGAGTGGTTCCAGAGAAGACAACAAAGATGATCAAAAGACTGGGAAGCCTGTGATATAAGGAAAGTCTGAGGGAACTAGGTATGTTCATCCTTGAGAAAAGAAGACTTAGAGGAAAACTTATCACCAGGTTCTAATATTTAGAATGACTAAAAAGAAGATGGAGGCTCCCTTTTTATGAGGAGTCATACGGAAAAGATAACAGGTGATGGGTATGTATTACTCTGGGAAGATTCCAACTGGACACGAAAGGAAAATTTTTCACAATGAGAACAATCAGCCACAGGAATAATCTCTCTAGGGAAGTGGTGGATTCTGCAGCACTGGAGACTTTTATGATTCAGCTGCACAGGGTGCTGGGCCATCTTCTCTAGACCATGCTTTTGCCAAGAAATTTTGGATCACATAATCCTTGAAGTTCCTTCCAGTTTGGGATTCTATGATTCTTATAAGGAACCTGCTGAAGGAAGCAAGAGTAAGAGATGTCTTGGTACTTAGGTAAGATCTTAAAAGTTGATTGTTTTAATTTTGCAGCTAAGATATACATTATTATTTTTCATACACCTGAAAAAGCTGATCTGTGTCCTCATTCACCTTGTCAGAAAAGTAATGATTTCTGTGTGTTCAGAAGATGCTTCATCTCCTCCAGAGGAAGCTCTTGTCTGCTGATGGAACATCACATCTTCCTCAGATCTCATTTTTCTGCTCTGGTGTTTTGCCTCTAGCCAAAGGCAGATGTGAGATTAATTTTCATTGTGCAATTTCATGTTATGCACACTATAGTTTTTTGCTGTTTTCTGCAACTACACTACTGTATCTCAAGTATCATAATACAGTTAACACTCAGAAATGGCTTATAAAATAAATTTGCTTTCATTTCATGGTGATAGGGGTGCAATTGTAGCAAATTGCTGGCATAGCGAGCATAGTAGGTGTGATGGGAAGAATCATGCTTTTCAGTGAAATGGTTTGAGGTGGCAGAAGTCAGCCTGCATTTCCAGGTCTGTATCTCAGATATCATCAACAGGGTATAAAATTCTCAGTGACTTATTTTTATGATGACAGGCTTTTACCACACAAATAGAATGTCTCAAAAATAGCCAACTGGAGAAACAACTTTTACATGTAGCACTGAGAAAAATATCCTCGAGGCCCCTTACAAGGAGGTTCACAGAACTGTACTTTTAAGACAGTCAGTTGACTGGTAATAAGTATTTAAAAACCATCAACACTCTGTCTCCACTACTTTAGTTTATGCCTCCCCATGGTTCTCCATCTAAGCCATACATATCACCTAAAACTAAAAATGCTGACAAAAAGACTCTCTTGAAAATATATATCTGTGTTTCCCTTTCAAGAAGCCTCTCAAGTTCATGTTGGACATCCAGGTAAGAGAAGAATGGAGTTCAGTGTGTCTAAGAGTTTTTTTAATTGTAAATAGCCTTTTTTTTTCTCAGCTTCCTCATCTTTCTAATGGAAGTGGATCAAGAACATAAGATAGAGGCAACTTATGTTTGATTTTAATTTTTTATAGTTAGTTTCATGTTTGTAGCAACCTGGGTCTGAAAGGGAAGCTTTGAATGAATCTGACCCAGTTGTTCTGTCCCCATTTTCAAAAGTCATTTTGATATGCATTACTAGATACAAGAATAATTGTCCAAAATGCAGCAATTCTGAGCAGTCCAGGCTGTTCTCAGAGAAGTAGCAGAGATAAAGTATCTTCCTTTTGTCATTTGGTTTCCCTCAAAAAAACCCCCAAAACATAAAAACCACCAAACCTATGGGAAAGAGACTTTAAATATCCTATTCTCCTGAGGACCTGTTACTCGTCTGTTTTCTCTATTGATTAATACACAGTTTTAACTCTATTAACTGATAAAGTCATGTATCCAGTAGATGGTGCTGTTAGTTTCCCTCTATCACACTTGCTGAATTGTTAGAAAGAAGTGGGTCGATTAAAAAAAAAAAAATAGGAGGAGGTAAAGGGCTAAATTGCAGCAGAAGG
>WAAB01004963.1:27470-40225 GCA_013389865.1 Piaya cayana
CCCAATAAAATAATAAATAAAAATACAATCGAAAATGTCCCTCTTTAACCTCAGGGTTGGGTTTTTTTTTTTGCAGAATACTACCAAAGCATAGCTTGAAGAAGGAAAATGTGTGGATTAGCTCAAACATCCAAAATATGCAACAGCAGACAGAACAGGAATATTTTTGGCACCTGTGTGGAGGTAGATTGGGCTCTGTGACAGCTGATATAAAACCCACTATATTAAACAACAAAGTGATCAGAAATAAATAGTCATCAATTCCCAGGTTTTCTTACAAGAATAGAGAAATTCCTTTCCTGTTATACTTCCAAACTTTTTTCTTTTTTTTCTTTTTTTACCAGATTCACTCAGAAAAAAAATACACCGGCAGTGAAGAAACATCACACTGTAAATCAACCAGTAGTTTGAGAGATGCAGAGTTAACGAAGCCTGGTTTCTATGGACTTGTGTTTCTCAACTGATCAACCAATTAACTATAGTTTCTTCTAGTATATTTCAATCTCTTAAGATTGAGTTAGATGATGAAATACAGGCTTCCACATCTGAGGAAAACTGAATATTTTTAGAAGCAAAGTTATGAACATTAAAACTGCCTTCTCTACTCAGATTGCTGGTTTTGTGAAACTTGGAGGAAAGCAATTATCTTTGTGATCTCTGCTTCTCTGTTAGATTTGCCTAGCTGCAGGCAAGGAAAGTTTTGCTCTTGATTTGTAGAACACAGTGAATTGAGGGTACGTAGAATGAACCAACCTACCTTTAGAGAAGGGACTTCCTAAATCTGGCAAGAGAGTGAAGAGGAAGAGAGTGAAGAGGAAAAAAAATCATGAAGATCAGACCAAGGACATGGGCTACTTAAGTGACTGAGTGCTGGCAGCATTTCCTAATCTAAGCAAATTCTTGTCAGTACTATACCTGGGGTAACATCCCTTTTTGGCAGTCCTAGACCTCTCATAGAGTTTAGAAAACCCCTTTCTAGCATGTTTTGTTAATGCTGATGATGTAAATAATAGGAGAGGATGCATCTTTACCCTGTTTTTTTTCCTTCAGCCTTTTCAATCAACAGCCTCGCTTATGAAAAAGTAATGCTGCTTTCAAAAACATTATCTAAAATATTGCTTCTTCTACACACTTTTCTTGAATTTTCCAGTGACCAAGATGGTATGATCTCTGACCAAACCTTTTCTTTCCATAGCGGCATTTAGAAATTTTGTAGTTTATACCCAGCTGCCTATGAGATCTGAAGGACTTCAGTCATGTATAAATCCTCTAGCCTTTCAGTTAATTCAGATGCCTTCAGCTATTACTTTTAATGTTATTGTTGAGGTAAGATTGAAGTCACACTTACCCCTCACGCTGGTGTACTGTGAACCTGGCTGTTGTGGCAGTACACCTCCAAAAGCACTGTTAAAACCATGTGTAGATTTGAATGAAATATTCAAGTAATTTGGGAAGATTTTCACTACCTTTATACTCATTTAAGATTTTTAAGTGAAATATTTCCTTTCCTAATGCCTCATCATACTCTGTGTTTCTCCTGATGAGAGTCAGAATTTAAGTGCTTGTGCATAATTCTCCCTCCATGCAGTTTCAATAAAGCTGCTTTCAGTAAATCCTTAAAAGATTCTTAAATTTAACTAAATCGGCATCCACTGTGTAAAATCTCTCCCTTCAGCATCTGCCGCAGTAGAGGACCCTCTTCTTCAGGGACACCTTGAGACAACAGCGTCCTTAGAAATGTGAGGAGAGTTTAAATGCTGTGTTTTGATCTCCTGAGTAGCTCTGTGATGACCAGGATGGAAATGTCAGTATTCCCAGTCTAATTCCATGGAGAGCCATCATTGCAGTCCCAGAGATGGGACTAGAAATCTTAGCTACTGCTTCCCCAGTTACTGTCAGTGGCAATCATTCTCCTAGTCATATCTGGCCCTATCTGGAGAATTTCTACACAGAAACACACGTACTCACAAGCACATAGACATATACATATGAGAAAATACATGAGAAAGAGCCATATATTAACTAATATAACTTTATCAAATTAATATGGGTACATTCAGAGGCACCGGGAATAGGGAAACATTCACTAAAATTGCATTTTGCTACAGATTAATTTCAGGAGGATGAGGAGATTGAAATAAACTACTCTTGTAAAGAGGCTATTCACCAGGAGTGAAAGAGCTAATTTGTAGTACAAGTAGCTGTCTCATCACTCCACTTTTTGTCTTTTGTGTATTTATTTATTTATTTAGGGTATCTGGCAAATACAGTGATGGCTCCCAGAACAATCTCATGGTTCATTTTTCATTTTCGCTAGAATAAGCATGTAGATTCTCTGTTTGAGATATATGATACTGCTCTGGGAGAAATTAAAAACTATGCTCTCTTTAAAGACAAAGGACATAGCCATTATCTGTACTACTTGGCATCAGCAAGAGGTGGAATGCTTCAATGTTCCTTATTCTGCTGGTGAAAATGCAGGTTTGGAGTAAGTTTTGTGGCTGCTTTATTTTGTGTGGGCAGATGTGTATATGGCATGCAAAGACAGATAAACAAAATGAGTGGCCATCTCAGAAATTCTCAGGCTTCTTCGGTTACAGTAAGTAATCAAAATTGATCTGGTAGTAAAGTTTTCAAATAACAGACAGTGAACCTTAATACAGGAAAATGTGTGTTTAAAGCTAAACATTTGCTTTTGTCCTTAGTGTGATAGACTCAAAGCCAACTAGCTCATTTTCTCTTTTCATGGTATATGTGAATAATTCATAGGGACTAAATTCACTCCATAAACTCTGCATTGTCGTGCAAATTTAGATATTTATGACAATTGCTGCAGTGTGTATATTCATGAGCTAGTATAGATACTTGAGAGGAACACAGAGAAATGAACTAATACTACAAAGTTGTACAAATGAAACGAGCAGTGTTAAGCTTAAGATCTTGTCAGTATATAGTGCCATTGTATGCAATGTGTGGAGCCAGAGCAATATCATGTCCCAGGCCCTGTGCACTCCTTGGGAAGATTAGGCAGCTGCAGTTCAATGACTGGGAAGCTTCACCCTTAGATTTGTACCCTAATTAGTTCCCAGTGGGAAACAACTACTTCCCAAGATAATTTCCTCAAGTCTTTTGAATCATGGCATGGTTATCCTTGGCCCTAGTGTACGACTTCTAAGACATATATTTGATTTTTAGGTTGCTTTTCTCCCAATCCCATGAAGACTTAGCTGGGTTTTAAAGTTTAAATCCTGGTCATCGACTGAATTTGACCCTACAATCGCTTAATATCTTGTTTCTTTCCCAAATGGGTAGATGTACATTCCTGAAGAAACCAACCCAATGGCTACAGCTCTCCTCATTGCCCTGTGCTGCTGTGTAGGAAATAATTTATGCAAGACTCCATCACATTAATGGTGTTTCAGTGGTATGAAACAATGCAGGTTTCAATCTAGAAAGTCAGTCACTAGTTGAATCGAGAGACATGATGAGCTTTAAGCTGAATCCAGCAGTTAAAACATTTTAACTGGAGACTGTACGGATCCTTTCACCACAACAGTATCTTATTGACATTAAATGTATGCTTACTTATTTTCTTGTCTGAAGCAGGTCCAGACCTGAATTCATCACCATTCTTTGGATGTTTACTGGTATTTCAAGCAAGTTCAGCTTTTGGAATTTTACTTATATAGAATCATTCATATGAAAAATTGCTGGATGGCTGCGATCACGATGTATGGATATCCACGCTTTGGAAGAAGTGAGGTAAATCCTTATTAACAAGAGTAACTTTCTGTAATTGCTTTGCTGATGTAAGGAGGTTTTGAACATGAGAGGAAGATGAGGGATGGTATATTCACTCTGCTTAGCTTCAGAGACTTGACAATTTTTTCTTAGCCTTAATGTCATCTGACTTCCACAACCCCTGGGTCTATGTGTGGCTTTTCCTAAACAGGGTACTCTGAGTCATATGGTTGAGGTGTCCAACTCTTTCTACAAATTATATAAGGAGTCTAAACCTCAACATTTCTAAGGCATTAATTTAGTCTAGTAAAAATGGAACTTGTATTTCTGAATTTCCTGGAAACCCTGTATTCCCTTGAAAAGTTAGTCAGTCACGTCAGACAGAGGAGTGACATCACTCTTGTGCCTTCAGACTAATAACATATAAACTAATAAGTATAAACTAATAACAGTCATACGAGCAGAGACAGAGTAGCCTCAAAGCTCTATCTTCATTTTCCCTCCATAGAACAGATGCCTTTATTATTAGCCAAAATGATTTCTTTAGTATTAAGGCATGCCACTCTTAGTGAGGAGGAATAGAGAGCTGAAACATCCAGAAATAGAATATGACCCTAAGAGGTGATCTTAAAGGTCTTTTCCAACCTAAACAATTCCCTTCCCTCCCCTTGTCCCCTTCCCTTCCACTTCTTCCTTTTGCTTTTCCCCTTCCCTTCCCCTTCTGCCTTTCCCTTTCCCTTTCCTTTTCCCCTTCCCTTTCCATTTCCCCCTTCCTTTTCCTTTTCACTTTTATTTTCCTTTCTTTTTCATTTCCATAGAAGTTTTCCAGGGTGCCCCTGAATGGCAATGATTCTATGATTCTGTGACTGTGGACAACTTAGTGCCAATGTTCATTTACTGTTGAGACTGAAGAGCTGATAAAATTACAGAAAATTGTGTGCTCAGTTTTCACAGTGAGACTATAATTTACTGATGCTTTCTGGAGAGTGTTCTTACTGTTTGGAGATATTTAAACAATTAGATGGTGTGAAGCACAGCACAGCTCTGCATCAGTAATTATTTATTCTGATTGTGCTTGAGTGGGGATGGAGGGACTGATACACTCTACACTAACAGACAATATTTATTCCCCCATTGGTTCTGAAAAATTGCATGAAAGGAAGTTAAGAACACAAATTACTACCTCTTGTGCTTGCCATTTGAGGATGTGTTACAGTTAGAGATAGATCAGCAGATAGAATCCTTCAAGAAAAACTCATTACTTTTTTGATTAGGAAAGATAACTTGCTTCTGATTTTATCTTTGGATATATTTTCAAAGCACTAAGTAAAACTGAACAGAGACCAGCACAGAATCATAGAATCACAGAATCAGGTTAGAAGAGACCCATCGGATCATCGAGTCCNCATTGCTTCACGTTGTTTTTTAATTGTATCTCTTGCCAATGTTTCTAGAAATAGCACATCATTGGAGTGAGTTCCCACAGGTTGCATGTTCAACCATGGAAGTTGTGAATGTCTAGATTTTTTCTCAAATCCTCATCCTATTGAGTTGAATGATGGTATGATGGTATGCTAGGATAATACAATGGTTTTTACTTCTCAGAAGGTCAGTAGGTATTTGGACTGCTACCTTCAGACCTCTTATATACTGGAATTCAAACATATCTTGAGAATCTGACAGAATCACATGTATGGGAGATATTATTTACGAAGTGAAAGGGGTGTTGCAAAAACAAGGGAGGCCATGGACGTGACTCAGTCCTTACTGATAGCTCTTGGATGACCAAATAAAGGAATATAGTTATGGTCACAAAGACCAAGCAATAACAATGTACACATACAGCCTACTGCTTTGCTTAGTATTAATGCACAGCATGGAGCACAGCTCTTTTGTACAGAGCCCTCTTTCACTCAAGTGCTAAATGTAAAGGACTTATTTTTGGGGAGCATTTTGATTCCTCCAAATATAGTTTTGTAACTTCTCTTTTCATTATCAGTTAGCATTTAGACCATTTTCTTGTATATAAATTATTTGCCATGAAACTGAAAAAAAAATCAATTTGTAAACTGTATTTTCTGTGAAAATAAATAAATCCAAGGGAATTACTGAAAAAGAAAGAGCCTTGGCACATTTCTAAATTCTGTTCTTAGTTACACCACGGCAGTTCAGAGTCAGCAAATCTGGATTCAGTTTGCTGTCACCTAAACCCTATCAACAATACAGTGCAGTTGTGGACGACTATTATGTGCTCAGTTAGAATGATTATGCATGGGACTGATTCTAGTTTAACAGCCAAGGCTAGATTTTGTTTATTTGCTTGTAAAGTTTCTAGCACGTTTCAGCCATAGTAAAAGGAAGAACTGCCACTGAGACTTAAAGAATCATGTACAAATTGAAAGTGATATGATTGTTACAGCATCAGGTCATTCCAAAGTCCACAAATATGTCTACAGACAAACAAGGGGGAGTAAAATAGATGAAGAAAAGGAAAGTTGAAATGGACTTCAAGCCCTTGGAGTATTTGTTTATAAAACCATGGTATCCACATGACTCTTTAATCAAAGGAGGGTGCCAAAACCACAAATATATGATGTGTCTGTTATCTGCCCAGCAAACAGCTGCATGCTGTGTTCAGACCCCTTGTTGTGCACTGATTTCTGTGACTGAACCAAGAGCAAACAAAGACCATCAGGAACACAAACATTTGAATCTACTAACAAGTGAAGGGGTGTATTTGGACCGGGAATAAGAGAATATTTGTATATTTGAATTTGTGAATACAAGTTCTTGGGGAAAAAATAAAGAGAAGTAGGAAGAAAAGCAAGTCAGCAAATGATCTGAAATACTGGGATATGTATATATGAAAGGAAAGAAGTATGCAAGTAATGTCATATCAATTTTAGTAGATTCAGTTTGATATATATTTCTAGCCTCTCAGGAGAATGGCTTGAATTTCAGAGGTGCTTCAATGACAGTTCTGGCTGAGCCACAGTCTGGAATATTAAGATGCAGAGTTATTATTTGCACAATTGTACCTATTTTAAATAATGCTCAAAAAAACCCTGTAAACCAGAAGTCCAAACAAAACCTATTCAAACTTTAAAAACTCGTTATTGTACTACAACATGTAATTGTCAGTCCCTGATTCCAGCTTTGAATCTTATCTCGGAACCTCCTATATAGTTTTAGTTGACTGCTTCTCAAGTATACCTGCGTGTCTAAGTTGCACGTTTCTATAAATGAGTGATCTTTCTGTCTTTTTACTTCCTCTGTTGAAGAAATTCCTATATTTCTGGAATTCTGTGGTTCTTGTCTCACTGTATTTCTGGAAGGATAGCTGCACTTGTAAATGTCCTGGCTTTTTGATTTTGAACAGGAATTTGCTAGTAATTCGTGTGCTCTATGAACTACAATTCATCCATTCTTCCATTTTAGTTAGATTCATCTGGGAAATGTGTTATTACATTCCTCAAAATGGCACATTTTTCTTCCATTGGTGAATACACAGATAGGGTTTGGCAGTAAGTCCTATATTCTCTACACACTTTTTCATGCCAAGTAAAATGCACCGAGAAAGAATTCCAATATGAAACCTGTGCAATTTTTTCTGTATAAGATGTTATTAGAGACTATTCCTTCTTGGGGACAGCCTTTCCTAATTTTATTCCCAGTGGTCCTCAGAAAAATCTATCAGAGGTGGTGGGATATTACTTCACTGTAAAGATTTGAACTGGAACAAATATCTCAAACACAAGTCTGACAATGGTAAGATTTTCCAGGTAAATTGGGAAGTCTTTGTGGGATCTCATGACAGAAACATGAATATTATTCTGCTGTGTGCAGTAAGGATGACAGTCTATCTAATTTACAGTGCAGAAAGACAGTAATCAGCTAAACCAGATGAAATCTCTCTAAAAGCTTTCTGGTGTTCCCCCAGAGCCAAATTTCCTTAGCATATCCTCAGAAATCACCTATCATTCTGTATACACCAATTTGACATTTAAATGCTTTTTCATGTCATTCTCTGTGTCATTCTGGTGTTCTTTCAGACAATGTATCTGAGATCACACTTGTACAGTTCTACAAGAGGCAAATACAAAGCATGTTGTGGGTGGGCTCTTACTGCCACTCAAGATGTCTTCCAGTATACAGGTTGTCCTCCAGCTGCTACTTCAGAAGATCAAAGGTCACCTAAAGATAAGACAAAAAAAACCCTACAGGAAACATGGGACCTTCTGGAATGGTGGCTTGGGGGCATATCGAAATGTTCTAACATCTAACTTCAGGAAACTGAATCAAAACTCAAAGCTCTGTTGCTATAGGGAACATTGTGTAAAACTCAGTTGTCTAAGAGTAGACATTTCCAAATGGTAATTTGAGATTGTAACTGATACCTTGGGCATCTGCATGGGAATATTAGATACCACATAAAACCCAGACGAGCACTGTTGTCTTCTGAAACAGCAGCGGGAGAGCAGCTGAGATTCCTTAGTGGTACTAAACATTTATATTTACAGAAAGGCACATCTCAAATGCCTGTTTGATATCCAGTTCCCTTGTAGATGCCTGCAAGCAGTAACTTAAATGCAGATCTCTTCCTCTTGATCAGATTTTTATACAATTTCAATTGAGATCTACACGTCTATGAAGCCATCTCCAGACACTCCAAGTTAAAATTGTATTGTTCATGCCCCTCTCAGCTCTCATTTTGCCCCAAAACTACTCTGATACATAGATTTATTCCAAGAATTAAATCAGGTAATTGACAGAAGTGGTTTTTTGTAATGCAGACATTTGCCTATTGAACCTCATTTCTTAACCTCCACAAATTCTAAGACTTAAGCAATTTCATGTATATGTATATGTATATGTATATGTATATGTATATGTATATGTATATGTATCTTTCTTTGCAGATTCATTTATTAGCATTTCTGGATGTAATCCAGATTTTAAGAACATGAGATTAATATCAGTTTTTTTGGCACAAAATTAGCTTTTGCTGGTATATTCGGATAAGGATTTCAATGGCAGACAATACTGCTATACATATATATCACACTTTCTTCATTGGCTGGGGTGTTATTCTATAGAAACTCTAAGCAAAAAACTTCCTTTTTTTTTCAGGCAGGTCATGTTTGTCCCATGCTCCTTCTAAACTGTCTCTTAGTGGTTCTCTTGCAATCATTTCTCTGCTTATCAATTATCCTCATGGCCAAGATAGAAATGCCTCCTTCCTCTTAAAGTAAAGAATAGAAGACAGAAGAAGCATTCCTGAAGTTTATATAAGCATGCATAAAAACTAAGACAGAATAAGTCAATATTTCATCCTAAGACTAAATAGAAAAATATGAAAACTAACTTCCTTTATCAAGTGTTCCACCAAGTGATTTTCCCCTTCTTCATTCTTTCCAACCAGTAGTCTTCAGTGATGCTCAAATTCAGTACTGCTCACAAGGGATTCTTCCTCCTTGTCAAGCCCTAGCACAGTCCATTCTCCTCCTGCACTTGCATCACAGACCTCTCCAACATCTCTTTCACACCTCCTCTGTTTAAATCTTCTCCACCCACTTGAATGGGAAACTGTCTACCTCCTTCCAGAAGTTTCTGCTGCAGGTAGGACAGAGATCCAAGCAACATTCTGTCTTCCTTCTAGGCACTCTTTTTAATAAAATATACCTTATGTAGCACTCACCCTACCAAATGATTTGAGAATAAATGAAATTGGCCACTTACAACCAGTGTCTAGAAAATCTGTTGTGCTCAGGCTTCTTCCTAAACAAACAAGATATTAGGCTGCAAAGGAATGTGAAGAATAAATTTATATCTGATCTTGGATTCAGTGAGCACTTGTTCAAGATGTGTTCCATACATGAATGGAATCAATTCAATGTAGGACTAGTCTTCTGCAGTGTGGGTTTGCAGGAATAACATTTTAAAGTTTCTTTTCAATTCTGTACACTTCATTCCTCCCTATTTACTGAAATATTAACCTTAATATTTATTTCCTTGTTTTTCTGGTAACTATACCACAAAAATCAATGTTCTAGTTAGGGAAATTATTCAGCAGGTATTAATGTTTCTTCAGACAACTCTATATCTATTTTCTGTAGGATTTTTTTGAACGGAAAATTGAAAATCAGTATGAAAGTGTTACCACTGCAATCACGGTTAAGTCTACTAACTTTATAAAATGTGAGAGAGAAAAAAAATGAATTAAATTACAATAATACAAATATGAGTGCATGTTGTACTGAATGTAAGATTGGGTAGGATGTTGTATCTCTGTTTGGAGAAATCAGACTACTGTTGCATTATACCTGTTTGCATCTCAAGTAAAAGACCACTAGGATGGTCACACCCTTGGCGAAGCCTTATGGGCTCTCTCAAATAGCATCCCTGTCCTCCATGTGCCTTGGCATAGCTTCTAGAAGAATCTGTTCCACGATCTTCTGGGGCACAGAGGTGAGGCTGACAGGTNTGGGGTGTTATTCTATAGAAACTCTAAGCAAAAAACTTCCTTTTTTTTTCAGGCAGGTCATGTTTGTCCCATGCTCCTTCTAAACTGTCTTAGTGGTTCTCTTGCAACCATTTCTCTGCTTATCAATTATCTTCATGTCCAAGATGAATGGGCTTTGCAGTGGCCTGAGCGTACTCTTACCTTAGTCATTATGAGACAGAAAGAGGCTCCTATATTTTTGTGGAAAAACAGTCTTATATACAACAACTGTGAGAACAATCTTAGAAATTCTTTCTCCCTTCTTCCTTCCAAAATCATAAAGTACGTAAAGCTTTCTTGATCGGGTTGACTACTGATTGAGAAGCCGTGAATCAGAACTGGAGAATGTACAGTAAGAAAAAAGCAAACAAACAGTAAAAACTCAGAAATCTTCTTTCCTGGGACACCACGAAGACAAAACAGAGATTCAGGCAAATTTAGGCAGCTACAGTACTGATGTCTATGCTGGAAAGATTTGTGAATATTTCTGTTAGTGACTGAGAATACTAATCCTGTTGCTAATCCTGCAGATACCATGAAGATTGACATAATGGTAACGAGAATGAAGTTGGGACATTTGTTAAGAACTTGACTGCCTAGCAAGTGGGATTTCTTCAAACAAAATGTGTGTTAATACACCAGATTGAAAGATCTGTATTGAGGAACAAGAAGCGTGTGCAATTCCTAAAAAGTGGAGGACAAGTGAATCTGCAAAGAAGTAGAGTTAACAGCAATGTAGAGTGAGTAGTGAGCTCCCAGTGTAACATTGCAGGGGAAAGAGACTAATACAGATCTTGGAAGTACACTCCAGAGCAGTTTGAGTTGTGGTAAGGAGGTTTTATGTCTGTGTGTTGCATTGGTCAGACTGAGAGTAAGATTGCAGTCCTGAAAGTAGTGCTATTATTTCCTCCTCAGCTTCAGCTAGAAGTTTGAGATAGAAATGCCTCCTTCCTCTTAAAGTGATTAAAGAATAGAATAAGACAGAAGAAACATTCCTGAAGTTTATATAAGCATGCATAAAAACTAAGACAGAATAAGTCAATATTTCATAATTAGACTAAATAGAAAAATATGAAAACTAACTTCCTTTATCAAGTGTTCCACCAAGTGATTTTCCCCTTCTTCATTCTTTCCAACCAGTAGTCTTCAGTGATACTCAAATTCAGTACTGTTTGCAAGGGATTCTTCCTCCTTGTCAAGCCCTAGCACAGTCCATTCTTCTCCTGCACTTGCGTCACAGACCTCTCCAATGTCTCTTTCACACCTCCTCTGTTTAAATCTTCTCCACTCACTTGAATGGGAAACTGTCTACCGCCTTCCAGAAGTTTCTGCAGCAGGCAGGACAAAGATCCAAGCAACATTCTGTCTTCCTTCTAGGCACTCTTTTTAATAAAATATACCTTATGTAGCACTCACCCTACCAAATGATTTGAGAATAAATGAAATTGGCCACTTACAACCAGTGTCTAGGAAATCTGTTGTGCTCAGGCTTCTTCCTAAACAAACAAGATATTAGGCTGCAAAGGAATGTGAAGAATAAATTTATATCTGATCTTGGATTCAGTGAGCACTTGTTCAAGATGTGTTCCATACATGAATGGAATCAATTCAATGTAGGACTAGTCTTCTGCAGTGTGGGTTTGCAGGAATAACATTTTAAAGTTTCTTTTCAATTCTGTACACTTCATTCCTCCCTATTTACTGAAATATTAACCTTAATATTTATTTCCTTGTTTTTCTGGTAACTATACCACAAAAATCAATGTTCTAGTTAGGGAAATTATTCAGCAGGTATTAATGTTTCTTCAGACAACTCTATATCTATTTTCTGTAGGATTTTTTTGAACGGAAAATTGAAAATCAGTATGAAAGTGTTACCACTGCAATCACGGTTAAGTCTACTAACTTTATAAAATGTGAGAGAGAAAAAAAATGAATTAAATTACAATAATACAAATATGAGTGCATGTTGTACTGAATGTAAGATTGGGTAGGATGTTGTATCTCTGTTTGGAGAAATCAGACTACTGTTGCATTATACCTGTTTGCATCTCAAGTAAAAGACCACTAGGATGGTCACACCCTTGGCGAAGCCTTATGGGCTCTCTCAAATAGCATCCCTGTCCTCCATGTGCCTTGGCATAGCTTCTAGAAGAATCTGTTCCACGATCTTCTGGGGCACAGAGGTGAGGCTGACAGGTCAGTAGTTTCCAGGGTCCTCCTTTCTATCCTTCCTGAAAATGGGTGCAAGGTTTCCCTTTTTCCGTTCACCAGGATTTACCTGACTGCCTGACTTTTCATATATGATGGACAGTGGCTTTGCAACTACTTCAGTCAGTTCAGGACTCTAGGATGTATCTCGCCAGGACGCATAGACTTGTGTATATTCAGGCTCCTCAGGTGTTAATGAACCTGGTCTCTTACAGCAGGATTCATGTCACTCTTCCAGTCCCCATCTTGTGATCCGTCTTCTTGAGAGGTGTGGGAAGACAAATTGCCAGAGAAGACTGAG
>WAAB01004963.1:41155-59769 GCA_013389865.1 Piaya cayana
AACTATACCACAAAAATCAATGTTCTAGTTAGGGAAATTATTCAGCAGGTATTAATGTTTCTTCAGACAACTCTATATCTATTTTCTGTAGGATTTTTTTGAACGGAAAATTGAAAATCAGTATGAAAGTGTTACCACTGCAATCACGGTTAAGTCTACTAACTTTATAAAATGTGAGAGAGAAAAAAAATGAATTAAATTACAATAATACAAATATGAGTGCATGTTGTACTGAATGTAAGATTGGGTAGGATGTTGTATCTCTGTTTGGAGAAATCAGACTACTGTTGCATTATACCTGTTTGCATCTCAAGTAAAAGACCACTAGGATGGTCACACCCTTGGCGAAGCCTTATGGGCTCTCTCAAATAGCATCCCTGTCCTCCATGTGCCTTGGCATAGCTTCTAGAAGAATCTGTTCCACGATCTTCTGGGGCACAGAGGTGAGGCTGACAGGTCAGTAGTTTCCAGGGTCCTCCTTTCTATCCTTCCTGAAAATGTGTGCAAGGTTTCCCTTTTTCCGTTCACCAGGATTTACCTGACTGCCTGACTTTTCATATATGATGGACAGTGGCTTTGCAACTACTTCAGTCAGTTCAGGACTCTAGGATGTATCTCGCCAGGACGCATAGACTTGTGTATATTCAGGCTCCTCAGGTGTTAATGAACCTGGTCTCTTACAGCAGGATTCATGTCACTCTTCCAGTCCCCATCTTGTGGTCTGTCTTCTTGAGAGGTGTGGGAAGACAAATTGCCAGAGAAGACTGAGCCAAAAATATTGTTGAGTCCCTCAGCCTTCTCCTCATCTCTTTACCAGTTTGACAGTCACATTCATTACAGGGTTTACTCTTTCTTTGACCTTCCTTTACTGGCTTGTAGAAGCCACTCATTACTCTCTTCATCCCGCTTCCACTATGCATTTCCTTCCTGCACTTTAATTTAAATGCTAGGTCTCAACTCAGCCATGCTGTCTCTTGCCTTCGTTTCTTGCATCTGGGGATTGAGACCTCTTGCAGTCTATGGAAAATATTCTTAAAGATCTGCTAGCTGGTTTACCCCCTTGTCCCTGAGGGCAATTTCCTAGAGAGTGCTATTGACAAACTACTTGAACAGCTGGATGTTTGCTTTCTTAAAATTCAGGCTTCTGACTTTACTCTTCATCTGACCCATATCCTTCAGGATTACAGACTCGACGAGTGGATGATCACTACAGCACAGGATACCTTCAATATTGATGTCACAGACGAACAGACAATGAAACAATTAATCTTTTGGACAATAAAACACACATTTATAAACAAACCCCAAAATACAGTACATTAGCATTAATGACCGTACAATTAATTTCTACCACCACAAAGTATTTGGAGACATCCACATTAAGACAAATCATTAAAAAATAGTTTATATTTTCCTAATTTTAAAATTATTTTATGAATTGATAATGATACTAATAGCAGTTACAACTCTGCATTAGACAGAGTTATAACTCTGTGGGCAGATGCATCTTTATCTCTATAGGCCTGTTCATCTGTAGAGCTCTATATCCTATTGCTGTTATCTGGTAGCTGGTTCTTTAACACAAGTGACGGACACCTGCACATTAGAGATAAAGCCTCTGGGATTGACTACCTGTTGCAAATTGTGGCAAAAGCCATATCTGAATCAGCCTGAGTATCAAATACAGGGAAGAAACTTCCACTGAAGAAGTGTGTATCATATTGTCTTTTATATCTCATGAAGGTTGAAACAACTTAGTACAGCTACATTACTGAAATGAGTTGTTTGGTGTTGGTCTTGGAGAACTTCATTACAACAGTGCTTGACAGGTCCTTCATATGTACCTCTAATGGAGGTGCAGTTATATAGCAAGCGAGAAAGAGTAGATTAATCCCTGTTCTCCTCTAGCACATTTGTGTGACAAGTTCCTCCACCCACAATTCCATCTCTCTACTTTCCTTCCACCTTAGCTCCCATCAGGTCATAAGCCTCTTAACTGAGGTGACATTTGGCGATTGCTGCCTTCTTCAGTTACCTAGGCTACTACTTACGACCATCTTTAAAAAGGCAAACAAGAAAAGACTCATCCTCCTTGATGGCATAGTTTGAGAAGCAGACATTGATGACCAAGCCAGTTGTTACTCAAGCAAACATGAAATACAGAAACTTACTGGTTGTTATCTTTCTTAGCCCAGGTGCTAAGATATATGCTGGAAAATATTTAAATGTAAATAAATAGGTAGGAAAAAGGACATTGGTGTGTGGATCCTGGAACTGATGAAGAAATGCTTGAACAAATACTGTGGTAAAAGGGAAGAACCCCAAAGACAGCTATTATTTGGTTAATCAGACTCAACCAATGGAAGAGGAAGATCAGAAGAACAACTTTATTGGCACATCCATACACAAGATCAACCTCTGCTAACAGCTGCTTTTTGTCGCACTGAGTAGCAGTAATGTTTGCAGATTACTTTTTATTCCATAGAAAAACTAATTCTGGGTTTTGCTGAGGAAAGCAAATTAAGGACTTCACTGTCACTGTCTGCCTGTCTTGGTAAGTGGTTGGCTATGACCCATATGGTATTTTGGGAAGAGCAAAGGAACATCCTCCACTGAGCTCAACAGACTTGTTTTTCTTTATTAATAAAACCAAGAAGCAACTTTGCAGAACTCTGTTGTGCTTTTTATTAATTACTATTATTTGCTGTTTGACACAATACATAATAGGAAGGAAAGCACTTACTTTATTTAAATGAGTTCAGAATTGTATTATCTTGTGTGGTAAGAAAGAAAGCGGCACATTGAAAGTATGTAATTAACTTGTACTGTGAATGATGTGGTAGAAAACAAAGGCCAGTGTAGAGCTAATGTGGTGGATGCAAAATAATGCGTTCTCATGCACAGCATTCTGGAGGTGTACATTATTCTCACTTTTATTGTGTTTCCTGAGTCATGACATTATTTAGAAAATAATTCAAACCAAAACAAAAACAGAGCCTAAATCATATACTTTTGTGCAGGAAAGGAATCTCAATAAAAAGGCAAATATTGTAACCCTGCCCCCCTTCTTTGTCTAAAGTACATTATATGTCAAGAAGCAAGGCATAGCAAATAGCCCATTTGCAGCTTAACTGCCTGACAGCCCCAGGAGCGAGTCTGGAGCCATCAACACAAATGCACTGGCTGCATCCCATTGGTTGGCTTTAATCCAGTCACTTTACATTAGCAATGTCGTTCACTGTTTTGCAGCAGGACAGACAAAGCATGATGTTTTCTGTCATGCAAAGGAGCTGAAGGAAAATGTTCCCAGAAAACAGTGGTTGTTTTGTTTCTCCTTTAAATATCTCAACCCAAAATATCGTCCCTATATACAATAATATTTCTTTTGAGGATTCCTGTGGCAATTGTAAACTCCATCCATGAAGAAATCTCTTCCATCATCCATTTAACCCATCCACCTCTGGAATGGAGAGTGTCAGATGACAGGCACCAAAAACATGGCAGTAGGAGAGAGAACTCTGGGGCAAAGACATTGGGGTAGCTATCTGCAAAGTCCTTTGTACAGAATACTTCATAATGGCCTGGGAGAAATAGCTTTTTTTCCTTTTCCAATCCCTATCCAAAGGGTTTAGCTCACTTTCTATAGCATCATGGAATGAGAAGAGTCAGCAGAAAATTCATATACAACCAAAATATTTTAAATCCTAGGCTTGTAACATCCAGACGTCAACATAATTTCTTTTGAATAAATAAATAATAATAAAAAAGCCCCAAACCCATATTCAGGTAGGAGTACATGTGGAGGACATTTTAAAATCTTAATTATTTAGATGTTGACACTTAAAAGAGAAGTAAGTTTAGTTGTCTAAACTTATTAATACCATTGGAGATACCCTGGGGTATCAGAGACATCTGCATATAACTCATAAATATGACAAAGTCCAAAGAGAAATGTGCACATTTGTGAGGGGACAGCTATAGGACAGCTATGGGACAGCTGAGACACACTAAAATATATGAAATTGACCTACTATTTGTACTAAAACAAGTCTTTCATCTGGTGATTTCTTGAGCAAAGTGCAACCTCCTTCTGTGTGCACACATCACATTACACAGAACAACTTATTCTATTTATTTTCTTATGGAATCATAGAATCATTAAGGTTGGAAAAGATGTCTAAGATCATCCAGTTCAGCTGCCAGCCCAACACCACTGTGCCTACTAAACTATGCCCTGCAATGTCATGTCTACATTTTTTTTGAAAAACTTCAGGGAAAGACCCTCCACCACTGCCCTGGGCAGCTTGCTCCAACACTTGACCACTCTTCTAGTAAAGATAATTTCATATTTCAGGAATGAGACATCTTTTACCATGTAAAAATAAAATGAAATCAGCAAGAGTCTTCATCAATGATGATGATATATGGCTTATCATATAATCATAAAATCATAGAATGGTATGGATTGGGAGGGACCTTTAAAGGTCATTTAGTCCATCCCTCCTACAGTAAGCAAGGAAACCACAATAGGTTGCTCAGAGACCTTTCCACCCTGACCTTGAAGATTTCTGTGGATGGATCTTCTGTTGCCACTCTGGGAAACCTATTCTAGTGTTTCACCACTTTCTCTGTAAAACTTTTATTCCTTATCTCTAGCCTGAATCTACCCTCTTTTCCTATCACAACAGGCCCTGTCAAAAAGTTTATCCCCATCTTTCTTATAATCCCCCTTAAGTAATGAAATTCAGTTATAGGACAAAGTGTATCCTCAGCAAATTTGCAGATGACACCAAACTCAGAGGAGTGGCTTATATGTCAGAAGGTCATGTTGCCATCTACAAGAACTTCACTGGTTTCAAGAAATGAGCCAACAGGAAACTCACGGTTTTCAATGAGAACCTCATGATGTTCAACATGGATCACAACATCCTGCATCTAGGGAAGATCCTCATGCACCAATGCATTCTGGGAGTCAATCATCTGGAAAGAAGCTTCGTGGAGATGGACCTTGAGGTCCTAGTAGACACCAGGTTGAATAAGAGTCAGCAATATGTCCTCTCTTCAAAGAAGGTGAATAGTATCCATTGCTGCACTAAGGAGTGTGTCAAGCAGATCAAGTGATCCTCCTCCTTTATTCTTCATTTGTGAGAAATAGTTTGTCCAATTCTAGGTTCCTCATTACAAAAGACACATGGACATAATGGAGAGAGTCCAATGAAGGGCTACAAAGATGATACAGGGACTAGAGCACCTCACATATGAGGAAAGGCTGAAGAGCCGGGACTGTTCAGCCTGTAGAAGACACGGCTCAGGTGTCATCTTATCAATGCACCTAAACACCAGAAAGGAAGGTGCAAAAGGGATGGGGCAAGGCTTTTTTTCACTGGTGCCCAGTAACAGGATCAAAGCCAATGGGCACTATCTGAAATACAGGAGGTTCCCTCTGAGCATCAGGAGACATTATTTTTATTGTGAGAGTGACTAAGCAATAGCAGAGTTTGTTTAGAGAGCTTATGGAGTCTTCATGCCTGGAGATATTCAAAATCTGTCTGGACAAAAACCTTGGCAACAGGTTGTAGGTGGCCTTGCTTGAGCAGGAGTGTTGAACCAGACGACTTCCAGAGGTCCCTTCCAACCTCATGTTCTGTGGCTCTGTAATTCTGTGAAAATTAAATTCACATATCAAGGAGGACCTTGAGTCTGATAAAATCATTCCCTCCTCACACCTCTTATCTGCATATGTCCATTTCCTACTCTGGTTAAATGAAGTGTCTGCTTTGCATGTGAATGTTGACAGCTAAAGAAGTGCTACTATTTTTATAACTTTTTTTATAAAAGACAATGTTATTCTGTAGACATTAACAAAAAGTCAGAAAACATTCTTCATATAATGACAGTAATCTCCAGGGTGTATGTGACTCAAAAGACCCACAGCAAAAATAAAGTGAAAAGCTACAACATACCTGTCCAATTACTGACATACTCCCAGGAACTACTGACATACCAGGTATGGGAACTACTGACATACCAGGTATAAAAAACAGTGAGAACTGGAACAATTCAAAATGAGAAACAGATAGTTTGTTAGTATACAAAACTTACAGAAGGGGAAGACATAGGAATAATTCTCCTTTTGTCTTTTCTTTCCTCTTTCATAAAAATGACAGTAAGGTTGTAGTTGCCTCGTTTGCTGTGAAGACACTTGAGGTGGAACCTGCACCAGTTTCTTCTCTTCATTTTTTGCCCATCAACACATTTTTTTCTGAGATCAGAGGTTCTTGGTACAACACTACTGTTCCCATGCTATTGTAAATAAAATCCAAATTGAAAAGGGAAAGGGTGCATCCTTCTTGTCGTATTAAGTCTGTACCATGGAAGGCACTGACTTGACAGACAGAGGCAGTTCTGTGCTATTCTTCAACAAACATTACAACTTTCATGCAGAACCCTTATCAAAATAACCCCTCAGGAGAAAAAAATCCTAAACTGAACAAAAACTCTAAACCAAAAGTAAACAAAATAAATTGCCTCCAAAAATGAGCAGTAAATTTACATCCCCATTCTAGACTTTGCTTACATTTTTCTTTTGTAACAGAAAGTAGATGAAAAAAAAGGAGAGAAATTCTAACAAAGTCAATGCTAGTTATCCTCATTTAACAGTACGCATCAATTTTCTGTATGTGAAAGTTAAGTGGCACCATATTTTCCTAGGTTTTCCCTCTGAAATAGCCAAAGTATTTTCAGGAAACAGCCAACATATAGTCAGCAGTTGGTCATGTTAAAAAAGGTCTAACAACAGTGTATCCCTTCCAATGGCCCCCCCATTTCTCTGGCATTACACATAAGTCATTTGCCTTTTCCTTCAAAGCTCTTCAGAGTGGGTCAAGTATATGACATCATTCATCTGGTACTGTAAGGACTTTTGCAGTTTGTACTGTAAAGCCTCCTTTATTTTCCTTTTACTGTTCAGAGAAGTAATCCAGTGCTTTCATCCCATACTCCACCTCAGGCTTTGCATCAGCTCAGGAGGTAAACCTCAGGAAAGTCCATCAATTTAGTTTATTGTGGGGGTATTTGAAGTGAAAGAGGCACTGTGCTCAGACAGCCCATTTCTTATGAGCACCAGCACAAACCTTTAATGTGTGGCAGAAAATACAGGAAAACACATCCAGATTTCTTTTGCTTGTTATGGTCTTAACCACTTCCTTGGGGAAAACACATACAGCTGTACTCAGGATTTAAAGGTCAGACTTGAAAATGTGTACTGAGGCATCTAATCTTTTGCCTTTCTTGGAACCACTCAGCAAATATTTAGCCCTTACACCTAGAAAGAGATTTTCAGTACCATCTTTCCACAAAAGCCTGGACTGTCTTTAGACTAGAGATTTAGGTTGCTATAAGAAGCTGAATAAAATTAAATTTTGAAGAGTCTCTCTCTCTTTCTCATAAAAATGTATGTTATCTATATCAGGATCAGCAATCCAGACAGCTCATTTTCCTCCCATCTTTTTTAATAAATACTTGGAATGCGACAGTCTCAAAACCTCAAACACAAAGAAAGTTATTGTCTGTCAATCTCTATACATTAGAACAGTTTTTAATCTCTGGAGGAATACTCCTCTTGCATTTGTAGAAACAAACATGGAATGTGAGCTTGAGGAAAAAAAGAGCTTTTGCTTTAAGAATTGGGTTTGGGTTGCTTGCTAAAGTTACTTCACATTTTCTTCATTACCAGCAGGGCTCATATTATGTCACAGACAGCATGTCAGTACAGTGAACTGCTGGCATTCTCTGTCTGGCTGCTTTGCTTTCTTCTTCTCCTTCTAGTCACACTTTCCTCTCTCCTCTTGGTAGATGGGTAACAAAGCAAAAGAGCTGTCCAGAAGATGAGCAGGGTGACAAAATATGCCCTCTTCAATGAAGAACAAGTCACTACACATGGCTCCCTCCAAGTTTTAAAATGCGTATTTTTCAAGACCAGGAGGCTGGCATCTTGTTCAACAGAGCTTTGAATATCCAATAATAGAACCTGAGTTAGAAAATGAACTGACCTTGTCTACTTATGTAACCATTGAAGGACTGATTCCTCTAGAAGGCTATTCTTTCCATTGTCTGTAAAAGGGGCCTGAAGTGACTAGACTCGGCACTTATGTTCTTCAGTTGATTAAAAAATAATAAAAATTGCATTGTTACTAATGTCTGGAGGTCTCTAGCCCAAATCCTTCATTGAGGCAAGGTTAAATACAGGGTTAAGTCAGGTTGCAGACGATCTTGTCCACTCTGGTTCCAAAAATCTCCAAAGAAGGAGATATCACAGCCTCTCAGGGTAACACTTTCCCATACTTCATCATTTTCCTGATGCCATTCTTTTTTCTGATTTCCAGTCAGAATTTCCTTTCTTGAAGTTTGTTACCCCTTGTTCTAATTCTACGTAATACCTCTAAGAAGAGTTTGGGTCTGTCTTCTTTAAATCTTCTTTCATGTAATGATGGCAGCCTTTACAGCCATCTTTACTCTTCTCTTCTCTAGGCTGGATGATTCAATTACCTTCAGCAAGTCTTCGTAAATCGTGTGCTGTAGGCCCTTGATCATCCTAGTGACCCTCTATTGGAGTCTCATTGTCTTGGGTACAAAAGTAACAGTATTTAGTAGCATGAGATCCTTCCAAAGGTATTGACACTACTTAGCAACTCCCATGCAGAAAAGTTCAGTGGTACTCAGGCAAACTAGGATTTACCACTGTACAGTTTCTTATGTTTTTAGGTTATGTCTTAGTACTGTGCATATTCTGGGAAAGTCACTGCATCTCAGAGTCATGCTAGGTCAGTCTTGCCAAGACCATCTAGTATATCCTCAAGCAAAATGATGCCTTAAAATTTCCAACATTATTCTTGCTAAAAAAAAAAGTTAAAATTCAAAACCCAGAGAACTTGACTTAAGAAGATCTTCAAAATGCAGCTGAGACAAGGAATTCTTAACACTGATATTTGCATGAGTTCCTTATGTATAGCTGATTTTTCACCACAAGCATACCTGTACTACCATATAGTAAGTATAAAGAAAGAAAAGATCAAATAAACAGGAAAAATCTCTACATCTGGAAACGCAGGAGCAGACATCTCACAACAGATGATGTAATATAGGTTAAGTAGGACTTGGCTAACTCTTTTCCATCTCAGGTCTAGTCTTGAAAACCATGTTTTATGTACCCATCCTGTTCTACTGCATTTAATAGACTTAAATGCATGAGCATGAGTCAATATAAGAATGTGGATTCTGATACTCAAGTTTCAGTTATGACTGGAATTAATTCCTTAGTAAAATCAAACAACATTCTTTTATAATTGAAATAGAATAATTCATGAAGAAAAAACAAACAAGTCTACCAGAATATCTAATTCTACATATTTTGATTTCTTGTATTACTGAAAGAGGTCTTCTCATATGTGTGTATATATATAGATAGTAAACTATATATTTTTATATTTCTAAAATAGAAGTATATTGGCAACTCTTTGAAATATTTGGGAAGGAAACCTGCATGAAATTTTTTTTAGGTCTTTATATGACTTGAGAGTAGCAATTCTTAAGTTTTGTTGGTTTTTTAAAACGGAAAAATAGTCCTAAATACAATTTTGAGCTATACATATGCAGACATGCACTGACATAGCCATGCACTCACATAAAGACAGACTTCACCAGAGTACTGAATGAGTTGCATTATCTCTCACTCTCTTTTGAATTTCTATGTCAACAAATAGAAACTCAATTATTAGTATGCAGACAAATTTCCCTAAATTACACCTTTAGACATTTTTATGACAATTCTGACAGTGTTATTACTGAGTAGAAGAGAACACCCTGCTGAACAGTGTTTTTCTGCTTTTAGAATGAAACAAAGACAAAACCTAGAAGGAAAAAAAAAGAGCTGTTTGGTATCTCACTTTTGGTGATGTGCCTTTTATGCAAATATCTCATAGTTTTCTTCAGAAATGGTACCATTAAATGCCTTCAGATTATTTGTAAGAGAAAAGTGTTACCTTGAGATTAAGACATAAAGCACTAAGTGCATTTTTAGGAAGAGAGAAGATTTCTCTGTAAAGAAGTTAATGTTCCAAAGAAAGCTTTGTTTATTCGAAAGGTTTTATGGTTGTGCTGTTTTCTTCACTTAGCACCTTAATTCTCACAAACCATACGGCTGTCCAGATGTTTAAAATAAAAAACCCATTTGGGTATTATCAGAGATTACTGAGAAAAGATATACAGACACGATGTTTAGCTATGCAACATAAATTTTCAGAGTATGCAGTACTCAATAAACACCATACACTTGAGCTGATGAAACTAAACCCATAAATCATAAAAACTAGACAAAGGTCTCATAATACAGTTTACCTCTAGCCAGATGCCATCTGAAAAAAATCTACTAGCCAGAGCGATATTCCTTTTCCATTATTTTTTTTCCTTCTTCTCACCGAGGTATTATTGGGAAATGTGTTTGCCGGGGGCGAATATGTTTCTGCTCAACCCAGATGCACATTTCAGATGTTCTTGTTGCTTGTAATGCTTTGAGAATAGGATTGCCTAACATCTAAAATACATATATTCTCCTTATTGCCTGAATCTTTCATCTCCTCTCCTCCAGGGTTGCCTAATATGCTCACCAAGCTATTATTGTTTTGCTTCAGATAGCTTGGCCCACTCACCGAGTTTCATTTGCTGTCACACAGTCACAAATTACAGCATTTACTGCACGCTACCTCCATTCCAAAGTATCAGTTTGTGCTTGCTGAACTGGAGAACATGATGATGGATCAAGGTGCATTTGCACTAATCCATCGCAAGTTGATTCTCCAACAATGCAGCACAGTAGTATTATGTGGCATTTCCTTTCCATTTTAATTTGCTTATGCTGTTTTCCAGTAATTGTTTGCTCTCCTAGCTTTATTTCAGTCACAGTAGCTTGCTTTCCCTTTTCTTCTTTGGTTTTTGGCCGATCATAAAAAATAAGTGAAGAAAATTAGGAAAATATACGGAAAAGTGATTTTTGGTTTTTTACTACTTTTTTCTAACCTTCATAAACAAATCTTTAAAGCTAGCCAGATTTTCTGCAGGTGTAAATCATTCTAGCTCCACTGTGCATGCCAGCTGAGGCTGTAATACAATACTTCTAAAATGCCACTGATGTATCTGTTGTCTAGACTTGGGTTTCAGCTGTAGACTCACACCTCCTTAAGGAATCAGTTGCACCATGTTATCTCTGTTCACCGACAAATTGCCTCTTCTGTTTCAAATAACTTCAAAAATATTTTCTCCTGAATGTATGAGANGCTATAGGCATATGGATTTTAATCCATCACAACTACTTCAGTTTTTGTATTGTCAAAATTGGTAACGTAGCATAACTATCATCGCTGTGGAAATTCTAACTTTGATTACTTTAGTAATCAAAGTGTTGTCTGTTCAAATTACTGATGTTCAGTTTGTGATGCCATTTTTATCCTGTGTTTGATTTGCATAGGGGGGTTAATTCCTCAAACTACTGCACAGCCTTATTTGCATGTTTCTCTCTGACTCCCCAAAGAAGATCCATTGCCATTTTGTAGAATGCGTTTGCTTTTCTTCTGTCAATAATTCTTTGAAAGTCTAAGCCGATGCACTAATTAGAAGATATGAATGGGGAAGAACTAACATGTCGTAAGGAGTACTTGCATGATACAGACTTGTGAGTTTAGACCCTAAAGTGGTAAATTCACAGGTCATCATGACAGCTTTCAAAGTTTAGAAGTTATTTATTTAGTTGGAGTTCCTTATTTGATCACACATATCTCAGGACTTTACACCTGACTTATCTCTGAAACATGAAGGATGTAAGAGAGGACAGACTTTCTGCTGGTTGGATAGGGTTAGTTTTGATTTGTTGGACTTCCTGTGAAGTGTTCTGATATTCTATTTTATAGAACAATTTATGCTGGCTTCTGAAGAAATATCTTGCAAAGTTGAGTCAAGTAAGGATTGTAGTTATTGGGTTTAATAGATAACAATCTTAAGAACATGTAGTCTTACTAGTTACAATGTTTTGTGGTTTATATGTGTTCTTAGAGCTAAAGGAGAATTTATTTTCTAACTTTCTAAATAAACCTCATCTAAGTAATTTCTTCATTAAAGCTCTTCTTGTTTTAATTGGCAATTCACAAGCCTTTTCTCTTTCTTTTCTCTTTTCCCTGGGTGGAGTGTGGGGATGGAATTGCATCACAACTGCTCACATTCAGCTATCAGTCCCTGGAAGTGTTTAAGGCCAGGTTGGATGGAGCTTTGAGCCGCTATGTTTGTTTGTTTGCTTGTTTCCACAGGTGTCAATAGCAATAAACTCATTGACTGTACTAAAAAAAAAACCCAACTAAAAAAGGAGAATTGCTTATTAGAATAAATTTGTTAACTGGAGGACAGGTCAATAATACTGCATCATAAGCTATGACCTAAAAAAAAGATGTTAAAGTTTATAGACATGAAGAAGTGAACAAGGTAAATAGAAATACTTCAATGTTTTGAGGAGATAAAAGGCCTACACAAAAATAGCAGGATACTGGGTGACAATTTAGTTGCCTGTTTAAATTAATCAGCTAGAGTTTCACCTCCATTTGAACTTAGAAATAATTGCTCATAGCACTGAATGAAAAAAAAAAAAAAAAAAACAACAACAAAAAAATCTCTAAGAATCTTTCAAACTTCCTGAGCCTTTGAGTCCTGAGTGGCAGGTACTCCATGCTGGAGCCCACTACATATATCGAGGACACATGAGGACAAATTTCTCTGTTTCTTTGGTCAAGATCTGTCCTGCCATCAAAGGAAGGTAGATGATAATGTCACAGAAAGGCATTCAGACCACAGGAGCTGTAAAGTCTTTTTCATTGCATTGAATACGGAGAAAGTGTATAGTAATTATAGCATTAATTTAGTCTTGTTGAGAAATAAGTTTTCAGTTACATTAATCTAGGTCTCTTCATCTAAAACCGGCAGTGCTCACACAGTCTCATTCCTTTCCTCCAGCTACTGTTGCCAAGTAGTTTTTCCCCATTCTTAAATATATTATCCCAGAAGCACTATCACCATAACTGATGGGCTCAGCCTTGGCCAGTGGTGGGTCTCTCTTGGAGTCAGCTGCTATTTGTTCTATCAGACACAGAAGAAGCATCTAGCAGTTTCTCACAGAAGCCACCCCTGTAACCCCTCCGCTACCAAACCCTTGCACAAAGGTTTTGCAAACCCCAAACACAAAGCAAACAAGAGGTGGTGATTCTTCCCACAATATGCAGTTGAACTTTACCTGCAGAGGTTTTACACTTCATCTGGAGGTATCTAAATGCCACAGGAACTTTACTCATTTAAGCAGCTTTTTCTCTAGCTTCTTTAAGTTCTTTTTAATGCCACAGAATATTTCTCACCTAACAGGTTTATGATATCTGATACCCAGATCATTCTGCTTCATCAAGATCATTTCTGGAATAGTGTGGTCTATTAAAAATTCCCACAGAAAATCTCACACAAGGCAAAAGTTCGGGACATCATCCATTTCTTTTCTCTGTGTTGAGCTTTTCTTCTGTAATTACTTTCCTGTGAGGTAAGAGAGTGCAGTCTGATACCCACTTCTGCCCGTAGAGATTCAGTCTTCTCTCATTTTCCAAGTAAGCTTCTTTCCCTGTCTGTATGCAGAATAGAGTGGGAAAATGAGGGAATTTGTGCATATTTATCATTCTTTACTCCCTCCTGAGGAAAGTAATCTACTAGATAGCAAAATAATTTGTGATTCACGAAACCCAACAGAGTACAAGTGGGAGCATAAGTCTGTAGCCTGGTGATTAGGACCCCCTAGAGACCTAATTTAGTCCTCCAACAGTACTACTGCATGTGAAAACTGTTACAGGATAAAACACAGAATATTCACTTATTTTTCACTCTGATACAAAATGTCTAAGTATGATCTGTTTTCAATCATCCCTAGATATTCTGAGTAGATAATGGCCATTTGTACAGATGATTTAACAAGAATATGATCTAACATAATAGTTTGTAGCAATAGATTCTGGTATTTGTTAAAACCACTTCTTCTCACACAATTTTTTTATCTGCCAATAAAGCTGGTTCTGGACTTTTTCTTCAAACCATAAAGCTACCAAACACCTGAGAGTGACCAAGCAGTAAGCAGAATCCCCCACTTGCTGAAGATGCTACAAGACTTCCAAGTAACAGTCTGCAGTAGCTAAAGAACAAAATAAAACAACAAAAAAAAGACACTTTGACATCCTAAAGAAGGCTCCTTTAAAAGTAAGCTCTCAAAATTAGCATTTACTATGAGTTTTAACATTTCCCTTTCCAAGCAGCTAACATCGGCATCTGGCAGACACTACAGTTTGTGCAGCAATTTCTGTGCTTTACTTTGAGATCTCCTGAGATCTTCTAGGGCCGTCAGAGGACTTCTGGGAGCTTTTTGAAGTTCAGGGTGCCAGCTGTGACTTGGAAAGGATAGCTACGGGGGTCCCTGGTATGTAGTAAGCTCTAGTAACTTCTAATGAGTTCTACCAACTATTCCTGATCTGAAGGTGCTTTGAACATTTTTCCCACAGCTCATTCTTGGTTAGGTGTGTCAGACACCTGTTCAACATATTCTAGGAAGAAATCTGTATAGCTGCTAGACTTAATAGTATGGCTTTCAGATTAAGAAGTTGATGCAGAAGAAGGCACAGAAAGGAAACAGAAAATCTGCTGGGATCAGCCCGTACATTCAGCAAGGATGGTAGTGTGCAAGGGGACATAATCCCCAGCATCCCCTAGAGTGACTATACTTCAGAGAGGTGGACTGAGATCCCAAGTGATGTCACAGATTTCTGTGAGGATGGGCAAACACTGGTGCAGCTTATGGAGTCATCACAACTGCATGGGAAGGGTCCCTGAGCAGCCTGATCCTGTTGACTCTACTCTGAGCAGTGGTATAAACTATGGTTTCCAGGTGCACCTTTTAATCTCAACTATTCTTATTTAGTTTGTATAGAGAATATTTCCAATTCCTACTTCTCACACCACCTCATCAGTGAGTAGGCTGGAGGTGTACAAAATGTTGGGAGGGAACACAGCTAGGACAGCTAACCCTAACTGACCGAAGGTATATTCCATGCCATATGACATCATGCTCAGCAATAAAACTAGGAGAAGCATTGTTAGGGAGCAGCACCACTTGGTGATGTGCTGGACATTGGTTGCCTGGTGATGAGCAATTTTTTTCATTTGCCTCACTTGTCTTTCTTGAGTTTTATTTTTCTCTTTCTTTGTTATCTTTTCCCTACAAATTATTATTACTACTGCAACTACTACTGATACTGATTTTATTTTGACCAACAAGTTTTCTCACTTTTACACGTCTGATTCTCTCCCCCATCCCATTGATGGGAGAAGTGAGTGAGAGACTGTGTGATACTTAGTTGCCAGCTTGTGTTAGACCACCTCCACCTGTGGACTTCACTACTGATTTTACATCTAAAAGTCT
Organism: Piaya cayana; assembly: GCA_013389865.1. Taxonomy (NCBI): domain Eukaryota; kingdom Metazoa; phylum Chordata; class Aves; order Cuculiformes; family Coccyzidae; genus Piaya; species Piaya cayana. The sequence continues at coordinate 56,697 of WAAB01004963.1, forward strand.
CTTCTTTTTGTATTAAAAATGCAAGTTTTATAAGTCTCCCTAGACTTTTCCAGTTATACCTGTGGTCTTTCTTAGGACCTCTGAACTAGTAATTCCCAAGTATACTCATTTTCAGCTTAGTATGTAGAGTTCATCGACGTTGCTTTTCATGGACTTCATGCTCAAGGAGGTCCTTAAGCTTTGCATGAATGATTAACTGTTCAAAGATTCTCCTTCATAAGAGTGTTCATTACCACATTAACTCTACCAGAACTTCCTGCTGATCTCATAGGTTTCAATGATAATCTTCAATTTATTAGACGGTTCTAGCCAACTGAAATACTGAGGTGTCTATTCCTTGGCAAAGTACAATATTCAAATCTTCGTGGCTTCTTAATTCCTTATGATATAAAGATTCTGTAACTCCTTCAGGAAAGCTAAAGATGGCAACAGCTCAGCACAGAGCAAGAGGTTAGACTAAATGACCTACAGAAATCCTTTCAGACCAAGATATGGCTCTGAAACTCATTCCACAGCTTCAAGAAGTTTCATCCTGAAATGAAAGTACATTTTTTTCCCTCCTAATATTTAGGTTGGTATTCCCTATCTTGTCCTCTGTGGATGTTTCATACCTGTTTTAAGTAACACATCACCTACTTTAAGACTGTTACTGGGTATCCTTCCAGGCTCTTCCTCTTTTGGCTGAACAATTATTTTTTTTTGTTCACTCTTTCCTAAAGTTCACATTTTTCAGTTATGTGATTACTCTCACCCCCCTCTTCTGGCTTTTGTTGATAGTTCCCTTGGATATGCTGTCCTAGAAGAGGTCTCCCCAGTGCTAAAGAAACTGGAAGGGTAACAAGATGTGGGTTTGAAGGTTATGCTACTCTTTTTTGCACTCATGATGGAGGAAGAGGGCTGAAAGGGGATGACAGCGTTCACTTATGATCCACTATAACTTCTAAATACTTTTTCATCTAACGGCTGCTCAAGCAGTTGGTCCCATTCTGAATTTTTACAGCTGATTATGCTTGTGAAGTGTTATACTTTGCCTGAGTCTCTAATGAATTTCATCATATTTTTTCCCAACCATATCTCCTGTGCGTAAGCGTCACTTTGAATTCCAGTCTTGTTCTTGAGCTTCTTGAAGCTTGTTGTCACCTGCAGATTTAATAAGTGCACTTTCCATTCCATCATCTGGGTCATTAACACAGGTATTTAATAATGCCAAAATGAAGGCAGACTCCTCTTGGATCCTTCCCAGCACTTCCGTCTGTTTTGGCTATGAACCACTGACAAATAATACCTGAGTAGAGTTTTCTAGTTGTCTTTCCACCTACTCTGTTGGTTGTTTCATCTAGTTCAGATTTCTCAGGTTGATCTGGAAAAATTACCTCTAAGCCTGTATCAAAAGTCTTACGAAAGTCAAAACATGACATTTCCAACTTTTGCTCAATCCACAAAACATTTTATAGAAGGAAAAAAAAAAGGATTTGACATGCTTCATGACAAATCTTGACTAGCTGTTGCTCTCTGTCATTTCCTAGGTGCTTACGAGGAATTTGTTAGATTTTATAGCTTTTTCACTACACAAATCTCAGTCACAAGGTATTGCTTATAATTTCATGAGTTTTCTTAGCCAAATCAATGTTAGCTTTTTAAAAAATAACTGGTCAGTAAAATATGTCTTAAAATTATGTTGCAATGCGTATTGAATGCATGTTAATGACACATTAGTGTTTTGTGGTGGGAACGTGCTATTCAACACAAATATGCATAGAGGTGCAAAGCACATTTTTTTATCTATGATTATGTTGTACCTCAAAGAAATATGCTTTGCAGAAATGCAAATATCTTTTAGTCCATAGATTCCATTATTTAAAAAAAAAAAAACAGGAGGTAATTGCACCTCAGATGTATTTATAATAGAAAAGAAAGCTGTATTTCAATTGGTGGTTATTCTAATCATGGAGAAAGAATAGAATTAAGGAAGTGAGTATTCTACTTTATGTAGATATTTTTTGAATCTGAATTTGGATGCTAAGATTTTAATACAGCCAGTGTAGAAAAGCAAGCTCTGAATCACTCCTGAGATATGTTTTTACTTAGGACTCAAACTAGAAATCTGCAGTTAGGCGCTGTTGTTAACCTCCATTGCTTCTTTTCTTCTATTGCCCACCAATCCCACTCTGCTCTATCCTTAACCAACTGTCCATCAACTTCAGCTTTTCATTCCTCTAAGGTTACAAGACTTCAATCTCAGTCTTAGCTTTGCTAACGTACAAAATTGAATATATTACAGTCTAAATCCCTGATTGCAAATCTCTTTGGTTGTTACTATCAGGAGTAAAATGAGACTTAATAATTTGTTCTTTTCTATCCAATTTTATTCTGGATCTTGCTTCTTCAGGGAAATAACAAGCTGTCTGTGCTTACTGCATCGCAGTTATAGGTTAAAATGGCAGCAAGGCATGGTCAAGTTTATAAAAGTTTCCAAGCATTATTTCCCACTGTTCTTTGATGCTGTTCCTATGATACTCAACAGCGAAGCTCTTTAGGGGTTCATCATGGAACGCTCATTACTGTTTTCTAATTGCTCTATGCAGAGAGAAATATTTCTACGTGTCAGGACTCTATCATTGCTTTAGCCTGTTTAACTCATGAGGTCTTATGTTGTGACAAACCACAGAGAATGAACTAATGAGAGAAAAATTAGTGTGACAACGTTCCCATGTGTTACCAGAAAGGCCCATGATGTTGAATTAGGCAGTCTTTTCCCAGACTAATTTTATTGTGTTTCTACTAAACATCTACTGTATCTTCTCTTAAACTCCTTAGTTTCTTATGCTAGGTTCAGTAATAGTCCAGTATGCTCAAAATGGCCATGGACATTATGTAATCTTTTCCTCATCAGAGATTTATCTGAGGGATGCCTTAGGAGTGGGAAGTACCAATCTCCTCTTAAAATATTCACAACAGCAAACAGAAATAAATTTTGGAGAAGGAGAGATGTAGGATTTCAAAATGGAAAAAAAACCCAGTAAAGCCCATCTCACATCTAGAGAATGTTGTAGAGGAACTGAAATTAAAAAAA
>WAAB01004964.1:0-114510 GCA_013389865.1 Piaya cayana
TAACCCTCCCCTGGCACATCCTACTGCCATTCCCTCAGGTTCCTGTCACGAATGGTCAGAGAAGAGCTCAGCACCTGCTCCTCCTCCCCTTGAGAAGAAGCTGCAGAACACGATGAGGTCTCCTCTCAGATACCTCCAGGATGAAGAGACCAAATGACTTCAGCTGCTTCTCACATGGCTTCCCCTCTAAACCCTTCACCAGCTTTGTAGCCTCCTTTGGACAATCTCCAGTAGCTTTAGAGCCTTTTTACCCTGTGGCACCCAAGACTGAACCCAGTGTTCAAGGTGGGGCTGCACCAGTGTGGAGCAGAATAAGATAATCCCTTTCTTCAATCAGCAAGCCATGCTTGCCTCACTTCTCTTTGGTCTCTTCCAGTGTGAGGGAGTATCTTCATGATGAATAATCTAATTAATCAAAGCTATTAAAACATTTCAGAGCCCTTAAAATTCAGCTGTAACCCAAGGTGGATCTGCTTGCATCTTTGGAGAAGCGGCAGTGGCCGCTTCCCCCTCTCTTGAGGTGTCATTTATGCACTTCTTCACCTGGTTCTGAGGCTGGGCTTCACCTCTCACACAAACTAGAACAATCAGCTGAAAGAGAGTCTGTCTTTTGATGTTGTCCAAAAGCGTCCTTCTCTTCCAGGTGAAACATCTCTTTTCCTTGGTATCACTTATGAACAGGATTGACAATGCTTTTAGCTTCTTTGGCTCACCTAGTATTTGTTTCAGAGAATAAGTTTATTTGCTTTATTAATTTGCACAACATTCAGTTTCCCTCTAATTCCCAGTTCTGGGTGGTGTTTTGGGACCACTTGCCCAGTTTCTGAACACAAGAGTGGGAAGGACCTGACTACTGAAAGGGGCTGCAAGAAAGCTGGGGAGGGGCTGTTCAGCAAGACTTATACTAGTAGGACTGGGGGCAGTGGCAATAAACTGGAGAGGGACAGGTTTAGACTGGACATAAGAAGGAATTTCTTTGCAATGAGAGTAGTGAGACACTGGCCCAGGTTTCCCAGAGCAGTGGCCACTGCCCCATCCCTGGGGGTGTTCACGGCCAGGCTGGATGGGGCTTGGAGCCCCTGATGCAGTGGGAGGTGTCCCTGCCCATGGCAGGGGTGGAACTGGATGGGCTTTAAGGTCCCTTCCAACTCAAACTATTCTATGATTCTATGACTTTGTCAAGTCTTAAAATATGTGCATGTGCCATGGAGAAGTGAGATCGGGGTTTTTCCTCTTTCAGATATATTCAGGTAATGCTCTTCCAACAAATACTCCCTTTTCTCCATGCTTTACAGTCTTGATGTATCAAGAGCTAAGTTTAGGAAAATCCCTAAAATCCTCTATTGCCTTCCTTTCGTCCCATCCCAGAAAAAGGTGACTTCTACTTCTCTGAAAATAATAGTAATCCTAATAAGCTGTAAAAGGAAGGAGCTAACCCTGCCTGTATTGCTGCTGCTGTTAATTTTCTTCGAAGGTGACCTTTGGTCAGGGCAGTCCAGAAGTCCTCACCCAGCCCCTGCCTGTGCAGACAGAAGGGATGTGTTCAACTCATCAAATCACCAGCCTGTGCTGGGGAGTGCGGTGACAGCTCTACCTGTGACAGCGTTCATTGCTGGATCGTTAATGGGCTCGTAGCTACGGCTTAATCCTGGGCTGTCTGTCGGCAAAGGTAAAGCCGTCTTTCTGTGGGTGAGGCTCTTCATCTCTTCTAATAATTATAGAGAAGCTGCAACTTCAGGCCATCACACCTAAACCAAAGCTGAGATTCTTTTCCATTTCCAGGAGGTGAATCTAGCCCTCCACTTGCCACCACTTTTCAAAACTATGCAGCTGGTGACACTAATTAGTGCTTAATATCCTTTCTCTCTTACGAGAGAAGGTGACAGAGAAGAAACCCAGCAACTCTACTTAATAGTCCTCCCTTGCTCTTGGTAGCCAGGAATCCTCTTCATGCTTCTTGACGCTAAAATTGGATGTGATCACTGAAACCCTCGTGAGTCTACGTGGGCTCCTGCATTTCCTCACCCTTGTTATGCTCAGGGGAATAGTTCTCTGGCCCCACGGTGTAAATCCAACCCGTGTCTTGTGAAGAGGGAGGTTTATTTCTTCCTTAGCCGAGCCATCAACTTTCCAACAGGTTCTTGGCTGCTGTGTCTGGGGCTACCTGTTGAGCTGCACTCATCCACACCAGTACACGTGCTTTGGACCCAGACCATCCTTTTTCCTCCCATTCTTGTCTCTCTGTTCTCAGCATAAGTCCTGGGACTGTTTTTTCATCTACAAGGTCCCCCCTCTCCCCATTACTGACCCATAATATACCCGCAGTGCAGTGACTCTTCATTCTCTTCACCTTTTGGGGCTCTTATTTTATGAGATTGAGTGGCCGTCCTATCCCTGTGCTGAAATACACTGCATTTCAGACATTCCCTCATGTGTTTCAGCTTCTCAAGGATTTTAATTGCTGCCTTTTTCCCTTTATGATCTACTGCTGTTCCTGATGTGTGAGAATACATTTACGGAGAAAGCCTCTCTGTACTGTACGGGTGCTTTGTCAGGAGGGCTGTAATTTTGTTCGCTTTTTCCTTAGCATTGATTGTGACAGCTCTTTAACCACTTGCACCTTATGTGCACCCAGAGCAAAGTCAGAAACTGTCATTTATTTCTGCATCAGCTGTGTAATATTTTGCTTTAATATCATATCTTGGGGTTTGCTGGAGTTGGGGCTCAAGCTCTCGGTAATTGTTGCATCTGCTTTCAACTGAGGAAAAAGTGGAGGCTTGCTATGAATATTAACAAGCCATCCATCCACTACACCTTCTGGGAACATACCAGTTTTTAAATTGTTTCTTCTTTTCGTGGTTTTTGTGTTCTCCATTTTCTCTGCAAGCTCTTTTTTTATCAACTGCACCCCTCTCCCCCTTCCTGATTTATTCCTAATTGGAAGTTTTATCTGTATTTATACCTAGGTTGATGAACCTACTCTCAGCTTAACATTGGCTCTATTGCATCTTACCTTCTTGAAGGCTTTTCAGTGTCTCACTGCTGGGGTTGACCCAGAACCATAGAATCATAGAATAGTTTGGGTTGGAAGGGGCCTTAAAGCCCATCCAGTTCCACCCCTGCCATGGGCAGGGACACCTCCCACTGGATCAGGGGCTCCAAGCCCCATCCAACCTGTCCTTGAACCCCTCCAGGGATGGGGCAGCCACAGCTTCCCTGGGCAACCTGGGCCAGTGTCTCCTCACCCTCACAGTGAAGGAATTCCTCCTTATATCTAGTCTAAACCTGCCTCTCTCCAGTTTGTACCCACTGCACCTTGTCCTATCACTCCAAGCCTCTGTAAACAGCCCCTCCCCAGCTTTCTTGTAGCCCCTTCAGGTACTGGAAGCTGCTTTAAGGTCTCCTCAAAGCCTTCTCCTCTCCAGGCTGAACAACCCCAACTCTCTCAGCCTGTCCTCATATGGGAGGTGGAATCCATGGAATAAAAGTGATGTGGGAACTTCCAAATCTAGTAGGAAGAAAGCATCCTTCAGGTCAGTGAACAATGAGCCTGGCATCGCTGCACCAGCTCCTGGCATGTGGGAGGATCACAGCCCCACTGCATTTTCTCCCCGGGACATTCTCTGTCGGATCCGATGTCCTATGCAGCTTTTGCCAGGGCTAAAAGGAAAAGAAAGGGGAGTGGAAGGAACCCCGGCCCAGCAAGTCCCTGGGATATTTTCCTTGGTAGAGGTCTTGCTGCCCACTACAGGACAAGAGGAGGCATGTGGTGTGCTGGCCTTGCTGGGGGGGAGGAGGTGTGCTCGGGGACACAGACCCAAGGGGCTCGTTGGGAGAGTGGTGCTTCTGTTCATAACTGATTCCTTCAGGTGCCCCTGAACTCTGTTCTGTGCTCCTGATGGAGAGTGAATGAGTCCTACAAGGGCAGGAGACGGCATTGTGAGGGAGAGCACAGCGTGTTCAGCATCCGCTTGTTCCACGGGTAGAGCTGAATTCTGCTCTACTATTACTCCACTGGATGTAAATATCTCAGAGACATTTACATGGTGTTTCTTTTTAAGTATATAATGTTTTCATTCAAAAGGATCATAATTCTTAAAAGACCTGTCAGAGGCACTGACATGTAATTAATTTCTCTAAAGCTCTTTTTTTGAAAGATATGACTGCATATATAGAATACCTGCGCTTATTCACAGCTCGGCAGGAGAAAAAGCCACAGCTTCTTCTTCACTTTCTTCCCCCACTTCTCCATAAAAAGATTTTCTTTCACTTTGGATACTCCCTCTCCATCTCCCCTCATAATCTACAATGAATAAAGCTGTGTGTAAATAGGAACTGGTGCGCTGGGTTTTGTCTGGGTGCTCACAACCTTTTGTTTATTCAGCTTTAAGCGACAACACTCTTGCAACTTTAATTATGGAACAGCTATCACTAACCCATAATCTCGTCCATCTAATACAATTCCCGTGCATGTAGGTGGGCTTTCAGTCAGTCTAGTAGGCTGTTTATTTTTACCTGTTAAGAATGTTTTTCTCCTCTGCTTCGGAGGAGTGCATTAAGCTGCAGCAGTACAGCGCTGGTGCTCAGGAAAGGTCAACGAGGAGATGCTCAGCTGACCATGGATCTGTATGTAAGCAGCCAGGCACTGGATTACACAGCAGTCATGGCTAGCTGGCCAGTTTTATCCCTTGTAAATGCTTCCAGGGCGTCACTGGGGCCATCACTGCTGCCACTGGAAAATGCCGGGAGCCAAATTGCTGCTGCTCCTCAAGGAGGAGTCTGCAGACAGTACTCTTGGGGGGAGGAAATCTGTCCAGCAGCTCCTTTGGCACAGTTTCTCCCCAGGCCAGCAGCTGGGGAGGATGAAGTGCATGTCCTCTCTCCATGGCACTGACAGCAGCGAGGCGATGGACCTTGCTGGTACATGTTCTTCACACTGAGAGTGGTGACACACTGGAAGAGGTTGCCCAGAGCAGTGGTGGCTGCCCCATCCCTGGAGGGGTTCAAGGACAGGTTGGATGGGGCTTTGATCACCCTGATCCAGTGGGAGGTGTCACTGCCCATGGCGGGGNTGTGGAGAGGAGGGAGCTGGGCTCTTCTCCCAAGTGACAGGGGACAGAACGAGTGGGAATGGCCTCAAGCTGCACCAGGGGAGGTTCACGCTGAACATTAGGAACAAATTTTTCACAGAAAGGGTCACTGGCACTGGCAGAGGCTACCCAGGGAGGTGGTTGAGTCACCTTCTGTGGAGGGGTTTAAGGGACAGGTGGATGAGGTGCTGAGGGACATGATTTAGTGTTTGATAGGAATGACTGGACTTGATGATCCAGTGGGTCTCTTCCAACCTGGTGATTCTATGATTCTACAATTCTATATCCATTCAGGACAGATGCCTGCAGTACTAGGTGGAAGCGGACATTTGCTGGCTGAAAAAGAAGCACAGCAACTCGTTGCCATCATTGTAGAGGACAAGCATTGAGCAGGTGCATTTTTCCCTCATGGCTATATAAATTGGTTGTGTCTCCCCTTTTGCCTTTGTGAAATTAATGTTAGTAGGAACGTGCTTAAATCCAAGCCGTACAAAAGCCTGCCCATCACTTATGTGACTGGTGATGAATGTGGAACACGTCCAGATGTTTTAGCTTTGTCATTCAGGCATTTCCAGGTCAATAACCAGCACCCCTTGGTTGTGTTTCCTAAAGGGAGTGTTGCTCATGATACTGTTGCTTTGCATACCCTGTTTAATTTATAGGAAAATGAATTATCTGTTTTAATTTTGAAGAACTGATAAAAGGATGTTCTACCAGAATTTTTGCCTCTCAACATGGCTAGGAGCAGTGAGAGCTGGCGGGGCCTCTGCTGGGGCATGGGCTTTCCTTCTGTGACCACATCTGCCTCCACTCTGGCACTGCTAGTGCCCAGGAAACTTCTTGTTTATCAGAGGGGGTGTTAGAACACAAAATGCTTTGGGTCTGGGCTGAGGGGACAAGCTCCCAGGGCACTGGGAGGTTGCAGCAGAGGGTCTGGTGTGGGTGCTGCACTTGTGTGCTGCCAGACTTGTACACACAAAATGGTCACTAACAGGTTTTGTACGACCCCACTGGCACAAGCGGTGGGAAAATTGTCTGGAAACAAGAGGAATGGAGGATTTCCTGAGCTGTGATGCTGTGAGGGTTTTTTGAGGCAATTGCTGTCTTTCCCCTGCCAGGAGCGGTTGGGCTGAAAGGGGTTTCTCCAGGTCACTGAGTCCTGTGTGCTGCTGTCACAGGCAAATGCATCCCATATTTCTGTGTATTAATAGTCCATCTTGTGCTTAAAACGTGACTTCTTCCCTTTGACCTCCTTTCTCTGTTATGCCAGCTGAGATTTTAGCAGACAAATGCCCTGAAGTGCATGTTGCAATCATGAAAAGTCCTTCTAGATTCTTCCTTGGGACAGAACTGCCAGTGACCCTCCTTGCCAAGTTGTGCTCCTGCTCTCCTCTTCCGGACACCTGGAGTTCATCTCACTCTGTGTCTTTGACCCTCGTCTTCCACCCGCCAGCCTCTTCCTCCATCCACTCCAGTCCAGTCAAGTTCATAAACTCAAACTGGTGCATGATTTTCCTCCTGTTGTTTCTTCACAATAGCGTGACCCCAGTTGTGTATCTGTTCAATAACCTGACACTGTCTGAAATCTATATTCTCCCTTTTATTCTTCTGTCCGCAGATAGCTCGATGTTTTGTGCTCACCTGCTACCCAGTGTATTCTCTGCACATCAGCTTTATATCCCAGACCTCTCTCAGTTTAGTTTTTCTTTCCAGGGACCCAGCTGTTCTCCTCCTCTTTGTTATGCCCAGCCTTCGGTTTCTTCTTGTTCTGCATCGTGTCAAGCCCCTTTATCAGCTTGTCTTTCACAGGCACCAGTGTCTCTCCCTGTCCCCCTTGGGCTCTGACCTTTTGTGATGACTCAGCTCCCAAAAGGTCCTCTTGGTCAACAGGTCTCTGCAAACCTCAGATGGTCTCTCTCATTCGCACTTCATTTCTCTCTGACTGCATATGAAGATCCCCCATCCAGACTCTTTCCGGGTCATTTCTAGACCTCAGTTCTACTCTCTGAGTTACTGTGCTCAAAGCAAATTATTGACCGCAGGCACATCCTATTCATTCCTGCATTTCATGACTTCATTGTCTTCTCCTGCCTTTGGATTGCATCCACCAGAAGCATCCTTTCTGCATTTACCCACCTTGTATGCACACAAATCCCCACCCAAAAAATAACAGGAGCAAAAATAACTGAAAGAGCAAGAAGCAAGCAGGCAGAGAAGCACGCGACCCACAGCCCACACAGAAAATGAATCTCCTGTATGAGGAGAGGCTGGGAGAGTTGGGGTTGTTCAGCCTGGAGAAGACAAGGCTGTGGGGAGAACTTAGAGCAGCTTCCAGTGCTGAAAGGGGCTCCGGGAAAGTTTGGGAGGGGATCTTGATCAGAGAGTGCAGGGATAGGATGAGGGGGGGTGGTTTTCATCTGAAAGAGGGGAGATTGAGATGAGATCTTAGGGAGAAATGTTTTGGTGTGATGGTGGGGAGGCCCTGGCCCAGGTTGCCCAGAGCAGTGGTGGCTGCCCCATCCCTGGAGGTGTTCAAGGCCAGGCTGGATGGGGCTTGGAGCCCCTGATGCAGTGGGAGGTGTCCCTGCCCATGGCAGGGGTGGGACTGGATGGGCTTTGAGGTCCCTGAACCATTCTGTGATTCTCCTGTGAATGTGTGTTATTAAATGATAGTCATACTCCAGGTCCTTTCTAGGACTCTGTTTCTGTAAGAAAACATGGCCTGTCCTTTGGAGGACAGCAGGTTTAAACAAAAGCAGGACCGTTTCACACAGCACAGAAGCTCCCACACTGCAAGGTGTCATGGAGGCCAGGCCATTTTCAACCAGTGTTGAAGGTGATGGTCCCATCATCCTCACCAAACACACTGAAGTCAGAGACAGGATCAGATCTGTACATGTGCGTAGCCGAATGTTTCGTCCTCCAGCCCTTCCTAACCACAGCTAATTGAAGTGGGAAATCTTTGCATATTTCTCTTCCATTTGGCAAACCACGACGGTGTGCAAAACACACCTACCAGGTCGCAATCCGTTAAATCTCCGTGCTCAACTCAGCTTTCCTATCTCCTGGCTCGTCCTTAGGCAGCAAATAGCCCCTCCCCAGGAGCCTCAGGAGCCCACGTGTGGGGCCAGTGGTGGGTCTCTCGTCTCCTGTGAAGCCTTTAGTTCTCCGGCGGCTTAAGATATTTTATTAATATTTTCATTAATAGCTATTTTTAAAACTTAATTTATTAATATTTATGTTAATTAAGATCACTTTAATGGGCAGGAGATATTATCAAGGAGGCATGCGGTTGAGAGCTGCTGCTGGAAAACGCAGAGCGGCTCTCACACGTAGAAGTTAATCTCCTTTGAGTTGCATGGAAATAACTCTTAACGCTGCCTGATCGGTACTTCGGTGTTCTAACTTGCTCCCGTTTCAGCACGTCAGCCACGCTTTGGCTGGAACATTTCTCAACCCCTGACTGGTGGGGAGGGTGCGGGTGCTGCTGGGAGAGCAGGATAGTCCGTACCGGCTTGCATCTGGAGAGCTTTGTGGTACGGATTTGCATCAAACTCTCAGGGTTAGTTAAATATTCCTCTAAATATGCAAAGGAGTCGAGTTCCTGATGCTTGTTATTCTTATCTCACTCTGGGTGTCACAACATCTTTAAGTTCAGTGAAGGTTTCACTTTCTAAGACGGTTGTAAAGATTTCTTAGTAATTAAGAGGCCTCCGCTGTGAACCTGGATGTGAATGAAATGTGGCTGCTGAACCCAGGGCAGCGGATACCAGGGGAAGGTCAGACGGTGACAAAGGGTGATTTTAAAAATCAACAACAAAAAGCAAACCAGAAAACCCCACCGAAAACAATGCTTCAATCCAGTACCTGTTCTATCAGAGAGGAGTTGAGTTGAGCTGCCAGAAGGAAAAAAAACTAGTTTCTGACTTGAATGTGCAGTTAAAGAGGTGAAATTCTGGCCCTGATGAGGGTTCTCCTGTGCTGTCCATGCCTGGGACCCAGCCTGGGACTTTGGAATGGTTGGACTCGATGATCTGGTGGGTCTTTTCCAACTTGATGATTCTATGATTCAGCCTCATCTCCCCATAGCAGGACCTCTCTCCCTGTAGGGAAGCGATTGTTTTAACGTGTGGGGAACAACAGAGCAAGAGTGATAGTGTGAGCCTGATTCTGACCTTGGGTTTGTAGCTTTGGAGAAGAACCACCAAGTTCAGGCAGCTTCGACTGGTGGTCATACAGCCGAGATGAAGCATAACCCAGCAAGGACCATGGGGGTGGTAGGAGGTGACTGCAACAAGGCTTTCAAGGAAGGAGTTCTCATGATGAAGTAGTTTTCTGAGTGAAGAATGAGATTAGAGACATTTTTTCCCTAAAACTGCTTTTCTGGGGGGAGGTTTTCATACCTGCCAGCACCTGGAAGATGGAAGCAGTAGCTGGGAGCTGGGATGAGCAGTTGTCACTTGGAATACCTGCATTTTTCTTCCAAGTCCAACACTTGGTTGCAAGTGTCTGACCTGGGGCTAGTCCCCTCCTCATTGTATCTTCTCAGCTTGTTGGGAGATAACAACACTTCCCTCTGTGTACAAAGCAGTTTTGGGTGATGCGAAAAATGCTGCTTCACCTTCTAAAGAAGGACTTTGGGGAAGGAAATGGTGATATACAGCATTTTAACCTTGCTGAAATACACTGGACTTGGCTTTTGGAGTGGAAAGGGGAAAATACAATTGCTTAAACAAACACTGTAGTTCTCTTAAGCAGAGTAAGGGCAGCATGTGAGGTTGTGTGGGTTTTGGTTTTATTTTTCCTTTTATTGTTCTTTTATATTCACAGTTCTTTGAGTCGATTCTGGGAACTGTACTGACTGTGGTTGTGTTCTGGAAATGTGCAGGTTGGCCAGATGCAGTGGGGCATGGAGTGAACAGAAAGAGGTTAAATTGATGGATGACCAACAAGAGCAGGATTGTGCCTCAGAAGACCAAGAAACTATCCTGATTAATGGGGTGAAAGAAAATGGTAAGGAACTTAATTACAGTACATGAGGGAGCAGTGACAACTTGCGAGCCAACTCATTTTCCTAATTCCTTCTGTGTATTTAATTTTAGGGGTTTGCGGGTATCTCTGCAATGTGGAGCAGTAGGGTAAGTGGGTATTTTCTACACAGATGTCACTCCAGCAATGAGTCTGCACCTTTTTAGGTGCAATCTTTGAATACTTGTTCATACTGCTTTTGCCCATTCATGTGCATGGTTGGAAATATTTATGTGCACACACAGTTTGAGTTTATGGATTTGTTCAGCCTGGAGAAGAAAAGGCTTCAGGGGGACCTTTGAGCAGCTTGCAGTACTGAAAGGGNGCCAGCCAGCACGTGGGATCTCGTGGCCCTTAACACTGCTTCTGCTGGCCGCAGTCCTGCTCCCAGGAGCCACTGAATCATTCTGGCTTCTACTGACATTGGTGGGGAAGGATCAGCCCCTTCCAGCAGCCCGCCTGAAATACCTAACTTTGTATCCATTTAATCGCTGCCATACTTGCTTTCAAAAGCAATAACTGATGAGGAGTTACAGTGCCTGAAAACCTGATTGAAATAAATATTCCTCTGAGCGTTTTCTCCAGTCATTTAGCCTTCAGTCACTGCCACGGTAAATGCAGTGACAGTCCGGCATTAGGGCAGAGCTTGACATTTTCATTCTTCACCATGTTTTTATGTTTAATTTCATGGCTTTTTACAATTTATATTGGCCTATAAATCTTGAGAGAGAGAGAGAAAGAGATTTATTTATTTATATATAAATTTGACCCTATTAGACGTGAAGGACTTAAGCCTCTGACATCTTGTATGCTCAGACCCTTCTGTCATCTCAAAACAAGGTGCGTAGAGGCAAGTGTTGTTCTTGTCTGTTACCAAGGACCTGGAGTGACTCCAGATACACGGGTGCCTGTGTGGACCCCCAGTGCATGCTGGTGGGAGGTGAAGTGGGTGACTGCCCCTGTGGAGGTATCTGTCAGGTATCTGGAGGTATCTCTCATGATTGTACATGGTGAAGCCACAGCTGGTGGAGATCATAGAATACTTTGGGTTGGAGAGGACCTTAAAGATCATCTAGTCATGTTCTAGTGATGTTCTAATCATGGTCTTCTTGCCTAATCTGACAGGCAGTAACGCCAGCGCTTACCTGCTCAGTAAAGATGGGCAATTTCTAGAACCTGATACAGTTTTGATGAAATTCAATTAAACAGGGCTTAAAAAGCATTTTAATTAACAGTGTTGGTTAGGAGCTGCTGCTGAATCTCAAGCAGCAAACCACAAGCTGCTCTGATGCCCCCACCTCCTCGCTGATGGCCCTGGGGGTGGGGATGTTGCTTTTTGCCTCTTCCCCCTCAACTCTTACCAGGTGCTGTGGATCCAGAGCAGCTCTGGGCTGTTGCAGTGCCCAGGCAGGGCCTGCCCTCCCTTCAGAGCTCATGGACAGCAGGATGAGTCTGTATTACCCTGCTCAGTTTACCCATGTGCTTTTGGATGAGTTAAACCAGGAAAGGTGGTTCTGCTTCTCCAGCATTTTCTTTGTCACCTGCAGTCTTCTGGAGCAGCGTTTACATTAGAGCATCAACTGAATGTGCACCTGATTTTTGGATGATACAAGCCCTGGAAACAGAGTTTGGGAGTTTGTATTTCACTGAAGTTCCATTTTCACTGATACAAGTCTAAACCTAAAGAAACGCCCAGCAACAGTTTATTTTATATAATAGCCTCTCTGTATTGAATGCATCATTTGAGATTGAATTTCAGCTTTCTACCTCCCCCTTTCTCGGGCCTTACATTCTTCATTTATCCTTAAATTTTCCATGCTTCCTGTTAGCTCCAGGCTGATTTTTGTTTTATTTGCCTTCTGAAGTGGAACTGCACTGGTTAATTTGTTTTGGTGCTTAAGGAAAAAAGATTCCACCTCTGCGTTTCTGATTGAAAAACTGGTGGGAGGGACTCAAAAATCAGCTTATTTATTTGTTAACCTTTCTTGAGGGAAGGGGAGTAGCACAGATTTCAAGCAAGTCTGTCTGGTCTTTTCCAAGCCCCGTGTGTTGAAGATGCTTGCAGGCATTGCAGCAGTTTGGGAAGTTTTTTCGAGACCTTTGAGCGCTGCGTGGCTCCGACTGCACATTGCTTGGACCGGCTTAAGGCTTTACGGATGCCTCTGTCTCTAGGGCTCCTGTAGCACAAAATCATAAAATCAGATCATAAAATCATAGACTAGTTTGGGTTGTGAGGGACCTTAAAGATCACCCGGTTCCAACCCCCCCTGCGTTGGGTAGGGACACCTCCCACTGGATTAGGCCCTGATATATCAGAGCACGTCCATGAGTGAAAAGACATCGTATTTAAATTTCAAGGGTCGTATTGTCTGTTGAGCCAGGGGGCAGGTAAAAGCATCTTCCTAACTTTATTCCACCATAACAGAGCGTGATGAGGTGCAAACATAAAATCCTTAGGTTAAGTATAAAACCCTTAGTTGATTAAAAAGGCATTTTTAGAGATTAGGGAAGAAGGCCAAGACCTGCAATAATACTAATGATAATTGCTTTAAATTCCGTTACCTTCTACTTCCCCTCAGTGCAGACAGCGGCAAAAAGACCACTTGTTTTTCACAAATAGCCAGAACTTTCTGCCTCTTTCACAGTTCAGGTGCATTTAAGGTGCAGGCTCCGCGGGGGGGATGCTTTGTTTCTTTAAGAATCTTATTTTTCCATTAATTTTTTTCAGTCTTCATGGGAATATTTTTATTAGGCTTGTTTTGGGTTTTAATAACTGTCAGATTTGAAAGGCAGTATCCAGGTAACGCTTTGTGTATTGGGAGGAGAGAACGGATGGGTTTGGTTTCTTAAATGTACTCTTGTACCTCTTCCAGCTGGCAGTGGGGGAGTGTTTACCTCTCCTTTCCTTGCACATCACCATGTTAATGAGATCCTGAAGGGAAAGATCACGCTCTTACGGGCAGGGCATCTGCCTCTTCCCAAAGGAGCGGCTGGGAAAAATCCTCTGTAAACCCAGGGAGAAGGGGAGCAGGGTGGTGAGCCCCAGCGGAACAGCAAGGGTTGTAAACCCTCTCTCTTTTGCTTTCTTGTCTCCCTCCCTTTTCCTCACCCCCCCACCCCAGAAGCGCATGCCCTGGACGGCAACGAGAGGCCTTGCAGCACCGCCGAGGCCACGGTCACGTTCTCAGCCTTGACGGCAGCTCAGAAAGAAAACCACGCGTGCCACCGGGCGCTGCCTCCCCTGACGTCGAAGAAGCCGTGCTTGCTGAGCCCCCCGTCGCCGCTGCGGCTCACGGATGCGCCCGAGCACGCCTCGGATGACTCCTCCGCCCACGCCATCTCCCTCACGTCCTGCGTGACAAAGGGCATGAGCTCCTGGTCGCTGCCGGGCGACTGCGAGAAGGCTCCCTTCACCATGATGGAGCCCGGAGGGATGTCGGCACTGACGGGCGACTGCTTGATGCAGCCGAGCCGGACCTGTCTGGGCTGCTTTATTGAATCAAAGGACGGCATTGATGCAGAGCCGGGAATAAGCTTGAAAGTGGGGGATATAAATAGGGATTATGACACCTGTTCGGTCTCTGATATAGGGATTCACTGCATGAGCACAGGAGAAACCATGAGATATGGGGATCAACTGCTTTCAGACCAGCTTTTAAGCTTCCCTATGCATAAATCGAGGGCAGCGGACAAAAGAGATGCAGAAAAATCTGACAGTGATTCAGAGGACCCCACTCAGAAAAATTATTACGAGGGATTATTATTAGACAAATGCAATGGTGAGGAACCTTTACTAACAAATCCCAACCAGGAATGGGGCTATTTTGAATCTTTCATTAGTGAAAGTAAAATTGAGCTGCTTGACCTCTGCTCCAAAAATGAGCTTTCTGTAAATCTGTTTTCTGAGGAAGATGTGGATAATTACATGTTTGATGACGACGATTCCACCTTGGGAAGCGATGTCTGCTCCCTAAAGATTAGATATGAATCTTTCCAGGACAACGTGCGGGAGAAGACCACCACCCTGCAGGAAGACGCCCAGTTCAACTTCTTCCCCAGCGTGTTCAGCAACTGCACAAAAAGGGACAGCAGGAGCACCCTGAAAAGGGGACCTGGCAGTGCCGCTGACCCTTCTCAATTCAAATCTGAGGAAGGCATCATCTGGGGGGAGGAGGAGGAGGATGGCGAGGAAGAGGGCGGGGAGGAGGAGAAGGCTGCCTTAAATAAATCTTGCAACAGCACGGAGATGGTGCAGTACGTGAGCTCCAAGAGGAGCCACTTCTTGGACTCGGTGAATTCCACAGAGGACTCCGGGGAGTTTAGCGATGACAGCACTTGCACAGAGTCCTCCTACGATGTGCTGCGGGACATCAAGGACTGCAGTCGGTACCTGTCCCGGGACCACTCCGGCTCCTTCATTCAGCAGAACTATGGGTTGCGGGCGAAGAGGAAAGTGCGATACAGCGACGACTACTTGTACGATGTGGATTCCATCGAGAATGAGAAGATCCTGGACAAGAAGGAGTGGCTCCCAGACGGGCCCAAGGAAGAGGACGATGACGAGTGGTGCCCCAAGAAACGGCGAAAAGTCTCTCGTAAGGAGCCCCCCGTTATCATCAAGTACATCATCATTAACAGGTTTAAAGGGGAGAAGCATATGCTGGTGAAGCTCAGCAAAGTGGATGCCAACGAGACAACTGTTACCCTGAACGAGGAGCTGCTCAGCAAATATGAAAAGCTGGCCCCACTGAAGGGCTTCTGGCAGGAGAGGCAGCAGAGCCGGCTGGATTTGCTCAGATCGTCTCTCTACCACAAGCAGAATTTCTATCTTAACGGCTCAGATGCTTCGTTCCTCCCTCACCCACGGAAGCGAAAATGCAAGCTAGCAAACAGGCACCGGATTCAAAGAATTAAAGCCATTGAGCAATCCGTAAACAAGCTGGGCTCTTGCTCCTCTGATCACAAGCAGCCGTGCAGCAGTAAAGAGGATGCGGGCCTGAAAGGGCTGCCAGCATTAGCCATCGCCACCCCCAGCTGTGCCAATGGATTACATGTAACTGACATCACGGGCATCGCCGCCGTGAAATGCAAATCGCAGGAGCGGGAGCACAAGGGGACCGAGAGGAAAGTGCTCCGCAGAATCAAATTCAAAAGTGAAGCCAGGTTGAAGTGCAAGAAGATCAAAGCCGCTACCAGTACGGCAGAGGACTCCCTGGCGCTGGAAAATCAGGACTCTGCAGCGCGACTGAAGGACGAAAACGTTCCTTGTGCTTCAGACAGCTCCCATCTCCCGGAGTGCCACGAGGATAAGGTTGCTAAAAATTCTTTCCTACCATCCACCTCCTCTTCAGACAAGCCTCTGCCATCTGCTAATATCACCACCAATGTCCCCCTGATCCCTGGAGGGTATCTGCAGACGTTGTTAGATGCTTCTGATTTGTCGAGCAACACCAGTATCTCATATTTCACCCAGCATCCCTCCGAGCAGCAGCAGCACCCGCTCCCCAGCATCGTCCCGGCAGAAAAGCCCTTCCCGGCTCTGCAGCCGGCGCAGAGCTGCGTGCTCTCCCCACCCTCCGAGTCGGAGCTGCAGCAGTCACCCGGCCACTTGGAGATGGAGCAGAGCAGCTTCGGGAGCATGTGGCCGGCCAGCAAGGCTGCGGGCAGCGCCCGCCAGGACTTCTCTGCCGAGATGCCGGAGGCGGCCGGGCTGCCGAGCGAGTTTGGCAGTGGCAGCGGCAGCGCCACGGGCGCAGACGGCCTCCCCGCCTCTGGGTACGCTCAAGTCAATCTGAATAGTGGCAAATTGCTATACCAAAAAAATTACATGCCAGATAGCCAACAAGTGCAGTCCGATGATTCTTATCAGTCATGTCATTTTAATAATGGAGAGGGGCACTTTCATTTCCAGCGAGGTACACTAAGTACAGATGATGGCAGGCTCATTAGTTTTGATTCAGTGGGTTCATTGTCAGTTAGTTCTAGCAATTACAGTTCTTTAAGTTTAAAGTCTTGTGAAAAGGACGGTGAGGATGATATTAATGATGATTTCTTGGCCCACTGCAGTCCCAAGCTAGTGATCCAGCAGAGCATAGATGAAATCACCCCTTTGAAAGAGTCCACGGACCTTTTAGATATTTCCAACTTCACACCTGACAAGTTCCGCCAGTCGTCGCTTTCGGAGATGTCCCCTCCAGACACTCCCAACCTGTCCCCGCAGATAGCTGGCTCAGACACCAAGCCTCTGGGCACCCTGAAGGGCTTTCAGGAGAGCTCCCAGCCTGCCCTCAACAGCTCCGAGAAGGTCAAGTGGAACTGTGGGGTCCTGCAGACCGAGGAGCAGGCAGATAATGGGTTTGCTTTAAATAATCACCAGTTCCAGTTCCATATGTTCAATGATGAAGATTCTGTCAGCCTTCTCGAAAAGAGTCCATGCTTGTCAACATTTAATGAGCCATCTGGTCAAATTAGCACCAATAGCAAAGTGTCAAAATCGAAGAGGAAAAGTTCATCCAGCAAGAACGTGGGTACAAACCAAAGCTCTTCCCAGAAAGCCACCCGGAAAAAATCGCCCAAACCCAACAAAGGAACCGATAAGCCACAAGGGAAAAACTCAAGGCAGGCGCCCAAATCCACCAGGAAAGGGAAAAATGCAGCGGGAGTTAACGGCGAGAAGGCTCCAACTGTTGGCGGCAGGGCAGTCAACCAGCCGAGCAACGCGGCCACCACCACCAAGGGCGTTGCCGAGAGCGCCCAGCACTGCAGCCTGGCTGGGGTGAAGCTGGGCAAGCACAACGGGCTCTCCGGAGACTGGGCGCTGGGCAAAGAGCGAGGCGTGGGCTGGTCAGAAGCCAGCCTGGGCAACGCCACCAGCCTCCTGGATGACGATCAGAGGGAGTTTGAGGAACCTTCCAACATCCTGTCTAACATCGCGTCGGGAATGGCAGACGTCCAGAGGTTTATGATGGCCTCCATTGAGCCCTTGTGGGGGCCCGTTGGCCACAACAGCGTTCCAGACATATTCCGGTCACCGGAGTCCAACAGCCTGAAACTGAAAACTCTTAAAATTTTGGCAGGGACATCGCAAGAGTCGAAGAAGAAGGCGAACGGCGGCTCGCCGGGGGCAGCGAAGAACCACAAGTCAAACAACAAGGGCTCAAGCAAAAATGGCAAAGCCGCAGCCTGCGACCCCGCTCGCCCCAACTGCTCCACCGGGTACAGCCCGGACGTTCACCCGCCCTTTTTTGATAAAAACTATAGTAACCTGAGCACTTTAGGCAATAACGGACCTACCCATAAAAAACTCTACCGTCACAAATCCAGTTCAAAATCGCTGCGGGATGAGAACTGTAAAATAAAGCGGACGGAGCGCGAGCAGCCCCACAAGGACCCTCCCGTGACAGACGCTTTTGAGAAACTGAGGTAATGCTGCACCAAACTGGCTGGAATGCCCCTTAACCTCCCTCCCACCTGCTAAGCCCGCTGTTCCTCAGTTTTTCCTTCCTGAAAGCAAAAGTTGCATGAAACAAAAAAAAGACGTTCCCCTTTTACAGTTTTGGTTGGTTTTGGTTTGGGGGTTTGTTTTTTTTTTTTAATTTGGGTTGTTTTTTTCTTTTTAAATGCATGAAAATACTTCTTACTTGCAAGCTACCTAAAAGAATGACCGATTTTCTGGCTTGGCTGGGGTTAAAAAAACTAACAAAGCTCCTCTTTTCTGCTGTTTGGCTTCTTCAGTTTTTAATTACTTATTTATTGGGGGGGGAACCAACACATGATTCCACGCTCTTTTTAATGATTTTGACAAGGAAAGACTTTTTTTTTTTTTGGTTTATTTTTAAAAAAATAAAAAAAAAAAAAAAAAAAAAGAGGTTACGCGTCCAAAAGCCAAGATCTCTAAAGGTAAAAGGCTCTTTACTTTGCAAATGAGAACTCGTTCCTAATTGAGCTTCACGTGGCAATGTTGAGTGCTTTCTGGCCCCCTCTGCTGTTTTATCTCCTAACCTGCATCATCTAAAGCTGCATCTTCTGCACCCGCCTGCCTCTAGCGCGTTCGCTCCGTCGTGGTGACTCCAGACGAGCTATAACTAAGATGGCATCAAATGTTTGGTTTTTTCCTGCAGGGAATCAGACTCCATTCTTCTTAAAGCAGAAACAGCATTTTTGGTTTTCCTGTGTTTGAAGAAGAGACTCCCTTTTCTAGAAAGACTGTTGATGTTTGTTTCTTTTCCTTTTTTTTTTTTTTTTTTTTTTTTTTTTTTTTTTTNATTTCGGTTGGGGTTTTTCCCGTCGGTTCCTTTTTTTGCAATCTGCCTTGTGCTATGTTGACATGTAAGTGCTGAGATGATGAGTTTGAAATCGTGGGAATTTTATTATTCGAAAGCAAACCTGGTATTCTCTGTGAAAGACTGTTTGAAAAGTCATACTGTTGTACAGTAGTTTATGCACTATTACCCACAACAACAAAAAAAAAAAATTGTGCCAAACTATGAACAAGTGACTGTATTGTACATATTTTTACTTCTCTATCAACATTGGGTTGTGAGTGTTTTCTGCAGCTATGCCTTTTGGTTTGACTAGAAACATTCCAGTTGTTAAGTACTAACCACCCCCCTTGGAAAGCACCTGTAACTCACCAGGAAACGATGTTGTTCACTTAGACAACTTACCAAAAGTTTTATGGACATGACTAAACGTGTGCCAAATTTACTTACCTCATCTCATGGATTCATCCTGTGGTTAAAGCTCATAAAGGGAAAAAAAACACAGAAAAGGAAAAAAAAAAAAAGAGGAAAAAAAAAACAAAAAAGAAAAAAGGAACTTTGAAACCGATGCTGGGAAATGTAACGTCCTCTCTTTGAAACCATGAGCAGAAAAACTTAACGGTGAAATGTTGAGTTTTGTTGTAGGAGAGAGCTGAGCTGGTGGAGGAGTTGGAAGCCCACGGACGGTAAGTTTGCCAGTAACTCAAGTGTCTGCATCCAGAGATTCCCGAACCGCTGCTCTTCAGGTGTCTGTTTTCTTAAAGCAAAACCTGTAGCTGAAGATCATTTGAAATGCAAAGTGACATTGCTAATCCTTTGTATCTCAGTTTTATATATTTTATAAGAACCTGGGATAAACTCTAAAACAGTCATAAACACAGGACTAACGCGTTTCATACATCTATCGCTGTTTACTTTTCCTTTGAGTAGTTTCTTAACCATTTCTGATGCAGAGCCTGTCGAGAGCGCTCTCCTGTCACGGCTTTGGTGTTTCCTACATGTCGAACCTTGCGATGCCAGTATAGTTTGAACTCTCTAAAGCGACGTCATTGCTTTTAAATACCACTCGGGACCTTTTCTTTGATTCAGTTCGTAAGATAAGAAAAAAAACAAAACCAACTGAGCTATTTGTGATCTCACCGATCAGGGCCGGATCGTACCTGACTGGACTTTACTAAGACAGCATTAAGTATTGAATGCTAAATGTATTCTCAAAAGGCCTTATTTGTAACCCTACTCGCCGCACCCTCGCCCTCCAAGAGAATAACAAAGCCCCCACAAATCTCTATTTTCCTTGTGCAACTGAGCGCCTGTGCATTTTGCTGCTGATTCCTTGTGAAACCTTGATATGCAAGAGCCCTGCTAAATGGGAGCTGTTGGGAGCAGCGGGATGCCAGGCTTGGAGACGCTTATGCAATAGAACACGATGAGGACGAGGAGCCTTAATAGCAGTCGGACAGATCACGTTCTCGCCACGGTTGTGAGCACAGAGCACAGGGCAAGACTCTGGTCTCCTTACACGTAGCAGGGGGAGGTTCAGCCCACGCGCAAGGCAAAACAGCAGAATCGTTTTAAGTTAGTTTAGCAAACAAAAGCNGCAAAAATGCAATGCTGGCATTGCCTGAGTTGTGCCGGATGAGAACGGACCCTGGGTACCCCACAGGTTGCAGCCAGTGGGGTACAACATCCCACCCAGTCCTGGCTCCAGGAGATCTAGGAGATGCTCAGGATTTATTTTGGAGACAAGAGCGGTGCTAGGGCTCCATCCCTGGGCATTTGGCTTGCCTGCAGCCACAGTCTCTCCCCTGTTTCCCCAGCAGCTGGCTTTTCCATTGGTAGGGTGTCAGATATTCCAGGCTCTGACCACTGATGTGGTGTTGGCGTATCCTGGGTTTTCAGCCTTCCTCCCACATGCTGCAGGATGAGGGGCTGGTGGCTCCCTTCTTTCAGGCTGCTACTCCTACAGGAACAGGTCAGGTCCGGTGCTGGGATGCAGCACGACCCTTCTTTTTGACCCAGAACCATAGTTTGAAAGCACATTTTGACTGGCCTGCACTGTGCTCATTGTGCTCCACGTTAGGACTACGAGACTCATAATAAAATACCTTGTACTGAACCAGATAGCAATATTTATTGCATTAGAGAAATGTGCAATAGGGCATGAAGATAAGGCATAAAAAGTATCGACTATTTTATTATGTGTTGGAAATCCATGAATACCCATCTACCAGGTGTTTCAGGACAGTGTTAATTGCAAATACCAGCTGCCTCGTTGCTCTCTCCTTCAGTCCTTCTGTCACACTGATTTTGCAGCCGTGTTCAGCTGTCATCCCATGTCCTTCCCAAAAATCTGTCACTGGGGAAATGTTGAAGGGCCCAGATCCCTCATGGGGTGGCACTGGCTCTTCTCTGCACGTGAAAAAGGGATCCCTTTGCTGATTGATCCCAAAATTCAGAACTTGCCTTGAGCCAACCATTTGCCCTCTCCCCTTTTGATCTTTGTAGAGTGGTTTGGATTGGAAGGGTCTCTCAAAGCCCATCCAGTGCAGCCTGCCTGCAGTGAGCAGTGACATCTTCAGTTCAGTCAGGTTGCTAAGAGCCCCATTCAGCCTGACCTGGAATGTTGTGAGGGATGAGGGATATACCACCTCTCCAGGCAACCTGTTCCAGTGTTTCACAATCAGCATCATAAAAAAATTCTTCCTTAAATCTTTCTCTGCAGGACTCTCAATCCCTTCGTCCTCCAGCCTGTATCAAGGGAGTTGCACCAGCCCAGGTGCAGCTGTTGAATATCATGAGGTTCACATGTTCCTGTTCCTCCAGCCTGTTAAGGTCCCTCTGGATGCCATCCTGTCCCTCAGGTGTATCACCTGCACCACACATCTTGATGTCATCGGAAAACTTGCTGAGGTTGCACTTGATCTCACTGTCTGCATCATTGATGAAGATACTAGACAGCGCTGGTGCAGTACAGAGCCCAAGGGACACCACTTGTCACCAACCTCCATCTGGACATTGAGCTTTTGACCACTACCCTCTGGATGTGAGGTGGTTGAGTCACCTTCCCTGGAGGTGTTTAAAGGACGGGTGGATGAGGTGCTGAGGGACATGATTTAGTGATTGATAGGAATGGTTGGACTCGATGATCCGGTGGGTCTTTTCCAACCTGGTGATTCTGTGATTCAATTAGTTCCTCATCCACTGAACAGTTCACCCATTGACTCCATCTCTCTCCAATTGAGAAAGAAGGATGCTGTGGGGACCCTGTCAAAGGCCATATAGAATTCCAGACAGATGACATCCACAGCTCTTCTCTTGTCCACTCCACCCTAGAAGGCTACTAGGTTGATCAGCAAGGACTTACCCTTGTCAAAGCCTTGCTGGCTCTCTTGAATCACCTCCCTGTCCTCCGGTGCCCTACCATGGCTTCTAGGAGGATCTGTTTCATGAATTTCCCCAGCACAGAGGTGAGGCTGACAGGTTGGTAGTTCCCAGGCTCCGTTTTTCTACCCTTTTTAAAGGTGGTTGTGATGTTTCCCTTTTTCCAGTCAACAGGGGCTTCCCCTGACTGCCATGACTTTTTGGATATTGTGGAGAGTGGCTTGACAACCACATTCCCTCAGGACTCTGGGGTGCACTTCATCAGGTCCCACAGGCTTATGTGTGCGGGTGGTCACTAACCTGATCTTCTCTTACAGTGGGAGGGACTTTGCTCCCATCTGTCCCTGCCTTGCAGTCCATCCACTCCAGAGGTGTGGGAAGAGAGGTTGCCAGGGAAGATTGAGGCAAAAAAGTTGTTGAGTACCTCAGCCTGAGTACCTCAGCCTTCTCCTTGTCCATGGTTAGCGGGTTGCCAGTCACGTTCATAAGGGGGTTTTGCTTTGTCTGACCTCCCTTTTCTGGCTGACAGACCTGTAGAAACCCTTCATGTTATTCTTTGCTTCCCTTGCCAAGTTCAACTCAGGCTGCGCCTTGCCTTCCGACTCCATCCCTACAAAACCGAGCAGTATCCCTATTCTCTTCCCAGGATTCCTATCCCTGCCTCCACTGCCTATGCACTTCCCTTTGGTTTGACCAGCAGGTCTCATCACAGCCATGCTGATCTCTTACCTTCTTTGCCTGATCTCTTATACCTGGGGATTGAGAGCTCTTGTTCTCTGTGGAAAACGTCCTTAAAGCTCTGCCAGCTCCCCTGTCCCCAAGGGCATTTTCCTAGGGGTTCCTATCGAGCAACCCCTTGAAGAGCTGGAGATTTGCTCTCCTAAAGCCCATCTCCACCTGCCTATCACTACCTCAAGGTTCTCACTTCCCACTTTTGCCTCATTCCTTGCCAGTCAAGCTCACTTTTTTCCACTTGCCCTTGTCAGTATTAATGAACGTTTGTTTGTCATGGTGCTGCTCCCAGCTTGGGGAGGAGTGAGACGTTGTTCCCATCCATCCGTGCCCATCATCCACGCACCCTGGGGCTCCCCACACCTCCCTGCGTTGGCTCCCATCTTGNTGCTCTCCTAAAGCCCATCTCCACCTGCCTATCACTACCTCAAGGTTCTCACTTCCCACTTTTGCCTCATTCCTTGCCAGTCAAGCTCACTTTTTTCCACTTGCCCTTGTCAGTATTAATGAACGTTTGTTTGTCATGGTGCTGCTCCCAGCTTGGGGAGGAGTGAGACGTTGTTCCCATCCATCCGTGCCCATCATCCACGCACCCTGGGGCTCCCCACACCTCCCTGCGTTGGCTCCCATCTTGGCTCCCATCTTGGCTCATCCTCTTGCCCAGTCCCATGAACTTCCAGCCTCTTCTCACAT
The DNA here is from genome assembly GCA_013389865.1 of Piaya cayana. Lineage (NCBI taxonomy): Eukaryota > Metazoa > Chordata > Aves > Cuculiformes > Coccyzidae > Piaya > Piaya cayana. The sequence goes on from WAAB01004964.1 coordinate 23,186, forward strand.
CTTCTAGTTGGGATCCCGCGGCACCTAATCCAAGCCACACGAAAGACATTTATTCTGCAGCATCCCTTAAAATGTCTTTTCTCCTTTATCTTTTTCAACTCCTACTCCAGCGGCATCCCCCCCCACGCCTTCTGAGGGGACTGGCATCGGTGAAGCTGCTTTCCTAAGTTGTGCAGCCAAAAGTAGGAAAGCAGAAGCCAGCTCCTTGCAAAGGAAGGTCGTAAAATCCACCCAAGAGCAGACCAGCACGGGGCAGAGCAGGGGAGGGCAGCACTTGCCAGTCTCCTGCAGGATGGAGGAAGCATTCGTTTCCCTGCAGCCACTGTGCCACGCGGAGGATGTCCTGCAGAAAGAAACCCTACAGGGACCTAGCAGAAGCCAGCCCGCTCCCCGTGGCCACGCTTTGCTGGAGGTCCTTGCATACTGAGGTTTTGTAAATAGAAAAATATCAGTGATGGGGATCTGACTAATTTTTTAATTAAAAAAAAAACCAAACAGGTTTACATCACGCTTTTCTTTTTTTGAAGCATAAAAGGGGTGTGGGTTTTAATAAAAATGGCTTGAGAATCATGACTTGCAGACCAGCTTTAGCCAGGTGTCTTGGGAGGAGGAGGTTGGCATCGGCATGAGGGCTGTGCAGAGTCAAAAGCCAAGGCTGGAGTCAGCCTGGCAGTGGTTGCTTTGCCAAGCTTTTTTAAACAGGATCGCTGTTGGTTTTTTTCAGCACTACGGCTCCAGTGAGCCACAAACCAAAATCAATATGTTTTAAGCATTTTCATCCCTTGCCTGTGGAACTCTTCTTTCCCTAAGGCCCTGATCTAGCAAAGCACTTAGGTGGGGGGTCACCTGTGGGGCTCTGGTGCTTTCCTAGGTGGCAGCGAGGTGCTGGCATTAAGGCAGGAGAAAAGTCCCTTGAAGTCAGTGTAAGGGAGAAAGGCATCAGGTGTGTGGACTTCAGTTGGTGCAGGATCAGGCCCTCAGTCTTACTTTCTCAACTCGGTGTGTTGGATTTTGCCTGTGCAGCTCCCAGGGGGTCAGGTGGAAGTTGCATGGTTCAAGCCGCTGACATCTGTTTGAGAATGTGCCTCTTTAGCTCTTCAGCACGTGAAATAATGCAAAAAAAAAAGAAGAAAAAAAAAAAGAAAAATGATTTTTAAAAAAGAGAAAAATATAAAATAATCAAAGTACGATGTCTGTGGTAGAAGTAAGGCTTTTCAAATCTGTTTCTCAGGTAAACAAGTGACACTAATGACAGTGGAGTAACAGCCATCTAAGGGATTGGGATGTAAGGCAGGAGGATGCCCTCCATCCCGCAGGATGCTTGGGTTGCCAGACACGTTTACTGAGCCTTTGAACACTTGGTGCAACAGGAAACAAGAGATGAGATTGGTATTCGCCACTACCCTCCACTAGGTAGACAAACGTCCAATTCAAAAGCACAAAGGGAAGACTTTAACGTAGACTGAACCACACACGCAGACAGGTACCACTTAAACTCCTTTGGTCTCTTACTCCCAGTGGGAAGCAGGGTAGAAATCCAAGGAGCTGCTCTGTTCCGCTGCCCACAGCGCCGGCCGGGGCGTTCCGACTGCTGCCTCCAGAGATGTGAATGTACTGCTCCTTGAGTTCCCTTCCATAGAACTAGAGGCACCTTGCTAGGAAGTTGCTCCTGTTTTATGGTGCTAAAGAAAACTTTTATCCCCCCTCGAGCATTGAAGAACTATGAAATGGCCCTTTTTATGAATGTAACATATCCATTTCTGTTCCACATTTTACACTGCGATTTTAACATGTTTGGAAATGATTTGCCTTTTTTCTTTTAGAATAAGCTTTATAAATATTCTGTAGAGTCAATTGAAGTATAATTCTTAAGGATCACTCTAAGACGCCTACAAAATCTTGTATATTTTTAAGTGTGCCAATTTGTAAAATATTTTGTAAGTGTATATTTTTCTTAGGAAAGTGCTGTGAAGTGTTTGTATGTGTGAGGTTTCCCTTTTTTTGCACCTCCGGGTGTTAATAAAAGGATGTATACTTAAAAGTTTCTGGTTTTAAAAACCAAAATACAAAGAAAAAAATTAAACTTTTGTTGGGAATTTTGTAATAAAAAGAAATGTTGTGAAAGAGTGTAGTGATATTGTGTAAAGGAACCTGGAAAATTTGTGAGCGCTTTGCTGTTTTATAGATCCTCTTGTAAATTATTCTTGTAATATTTTGGGTTTTGTTGTTCTTGTTGCAAAGGTTTTAAATATTTGTGACTGACTCTGTATGGTGAACACGTCATCTTGTTAACTTGCTGAGTTTTGTTATATTGTTTATGGAATAAATAAAAAAATTTAAAATCTCATTTTAAGATCATGTATGAAGAAGAAGAAATTAAAACTGCCGTTTATTGAACAGTAGGAATCGTTTCTTTAAACAAATCACTGCTACAGGTGAGGTTAACAGGCTGGTTAACACCCTCCCAGCCCATTTTAATTGGGCTGATGCTCGTTCCCAGGAGGTGGCTGCAGATAGGAAGAAGCAATGGGATCATTTCTGCTGCAACAAAGTGTGAGTGTTTGTAACTGGGAAATTTCTGAGGATTTCAGCAGATGGGTAGAGGAGGAGACACCATGCTGCCCTGAGAGGGTGTGGAGATGGGGCAGAGCGGAGGTTCTGCTCATCCCAGGTTGGATGGGCCGTGGGCAGCCTGATCTAGTGGGAGGTGTCCCTGCCCATGACAGGGGGTGGAACTGGATGATTTTTAAGGTCCTTTTCAACCCAAGCTATTTTATGATCCATGTCCACATCCCAGCAGTGCTGGGAGCATAGAATCATAGAATCACCAGGTTGGAAAAGACCCACCGGATCATCGAGTCCAACCATTCCCATCAAACACTAAACCATGTCCCTCAGCACCTCACCCACCCACACAAACACCTCCAGGGAAGGTGAATCAACCACCTCCCTGGGCAGCCTCTGCCACTGCCCAATAACTCTTTCCATGAATTATTTTTTTTTCCTAATGTCCAGCCTAAACCTCCCCTGGTGGAGCTTGAGGCCATTCCCTCTTGTCCTGTCCCCTGTCACTTGGGAGAAGAGCCCAGCTCCCTCCTCCACAACCTCCTTTCAGGTAGTTGTAGAGAGCAATGAGGTCTCCCCTCAGCCTCCTCTTCTCCAGGTTAAACACCCCCAGCTCTCTCAGCTGTTCCTCATAAGGCCCCCTCACCATCTTCGTTGCTCTTCTTGACTTTCCTGGGTGCTGGGCAATGCCCCACGGTTCCGAGTGCTAGTATCTTCCTGTGGAAAATGCCTTGAAAATACATGCAGGCTGGTGTTTGTCTCACTAATGAAATCTCCCCTGCTGCACGGCCAGCCAGGCCACCAGCCTGGGGCACGTGTGCTGCTGGCCCTCCTGGCTTCATTAGCTAAAGTGATCAGCACAAGGTGGGAACATTCTCATAAAATGGGCTTGTGCTGAGATGTTTGCAGGCCAGAGGCCTCTAGAGGGTGTCAAGTAATGAGTTTAAATTGCAGATGTATTTTTCTCTCTTTGTGTCAAAAAAAGGAAACACAGAAAAGCTGAGAAATACTTTGTGTCAGGGATTTGTAAGTGCTTCTCGAAAATATATTTCAAACTCGGAAGTGACAGTGTTCCTGGGAACAACAGATCAGGAGTCTGCCTGTTGGTGTTGGGAGGGTGCTGGGGCTTTACAGCAGCTCTTGGATCAGCAACACACAATGCAAACACAGCCACCCGTCCACCCAAGGACACACTGGGAGAGTTGGGGTTCTTCAGCCTGGAGAAGAGGAGGCTCCAGTGAGACTTTAGAGCGGCTTCCAGTACTGAAAGGGGCTCCAGGAAAGCTGGGGAGGGGCTCTGGATCAGGGAGTGTAGGGTTAGGATGAGGAGGGAATGTCTTTTAGCTGCAAGAGGGGAGATTGAGATGAGATCTCAGGAAGAAATGTTTTGCTGTGAGGGTGGGGAGGCCCTGGCCCAGGTTGCCCAGAGCAGTGGTGACTGCCCCATCCCTGGAGGTGTTCAAGGCCAGGTTGGATGGGGCTTGGAGCCCCTGATCCAGTGGGAGGTGTCCCTGCCCATGGCAGGTGGTGGAAGTGGATGATTTTTAAGGTCCCTTCCAACCCAAAATTTTCTATGATTCTATGATCTTTGGAGCTGGGTTTGGATAGCAGGCAGTATATAAAGTTCCAAGCCACACACCCGCCATAAGGTTGCACCAGAGCAGCAGAGAGCTGCGGGCAGCACCCGCTCTGGGCACTGAATAGCGCTGGGCTCTGCGGCAGGAGCAGCTCATACCATGGTAATTGCAACTCATTATGTTCCTCTAACACCGTTTCTGGCAGGAATGAGGGATATTTGCAGAGTCTTGCTGGCATGTTTGACCACAGGCCAGGTCTAGCGGAGCCCAGTCTGGAGAGAAAGGACAAGGCTGTGGCCTGAGGACGTGTCTGGCTCGTCTTTGGCCCAGGACTGATCTTGCCTGGGCTGCTTCTGCCTGCCTGGATGCTAAGTAGGTGCCAGGCCTGGCTATGGACTGAAGACAGTCAGGGTGAGGAGATTTGGGGGATCTGACTCTTCTTTCCCTGTTCGCTTGAAAACCCTGGAGAACAGGCCTTATGAGGAGCAGCTGAGAGAGCTTGGGGGTGTTTATCCTGGAGAAGTGGAGGCTGAGGGGAGACCTCATTGCTCTCTACAACTACCTGAAAGGAGCTTGTGGAGAGGAGGGAGCTGGGCTCTTCCAAGTGACAGGGGACAGGACAAGAGGGAATGGCCTGAAGCTCCACCAGGGGAGGTTTAGGCTGGACATTAGGAACACATTTTTAATGGAANCATGTCCTGTCAGAGCTCTGATGGAGCCATGGGGACAAATGTCCGATTTCCTTGGACGCTTCCTGGAGCAGATCCCAGCCACTGGCACGTGGGTTATTGGCAGCTTTTCTGGTGGGGAGGAGGTTCAGGTGTGCTCAGAGCATCAGGTCTCCTGAGCCAGGTCATCAACCAAAGATACTCAACCTTAAGCTTATCAAAGCTCACTTTTAAACCCAACCTAACCTAATTTTAATAGTAGTGAGCTGGCAGAACCCTGCCCTGAAGAAAAAGCCATTTCATACTAAAATCAACCATCACCTTCACCTCGACAGCCTTTGCAGAAAAAGCAGGTCAACTCTTCAGCTTGTCCTGTTCAGAAACCCTGTCAGGGAGCCCAGCCCTTCCCTCTCAGATCCAGAAGCCAGACCTAAAACTGTCTCCAAAGGCTGTCTCCTGCCCCATAAATGTCCCTTCCCACCGCAGTGTCCTGCTGCTCAGTGTAGTAGAGGAGCGCTTCTTTCTGCTTCCCACCCCTATAGTCAACACAGAGACCAAACCCAGCCAGGACTCCAGGTTGGGACCATCCTTTCTCCAAACCATGGACTCTGCTGTTCACGCTGCCACGATCCCAGCACAGTCGGTTGTGTTCCCTTCACATCCAAATGATTTTTTTGCCTCATCATGAAATCCCAGGCACAAACCCAATGGGTAATGTGTGGTTTATGTTGATAAACATACACAGGCTTCCTCGATCCTACTGCTGGGGTTTGTGGCATGCACCCAGAGCAGCTTTGGCTTCACAAACGCACTTTCTGGTGCAGCAAAAGCACTGGTTCAATAAAGCACGCACTTAAACACATACTTTATCTTAAGCACATTGGAGATTATATCCCTCTTTAGCAAAGCATGTAAGTATGTGCTTAATTTAAGGATTTAATTAAGGATTTTAATTGTAGACTTCAGTGTGTGCTTACCTGTTTGGCTGAATATGGGTGAGATTACTGCATGCTGAAGATTCCTACATAAAGTAAATGACTAATTTGGTCTGACTGAAGATGCGATGTTATTCTGCACAATGCAGTTAAAATACAAATAGGAAGAAGGCAAGAGACAGTTAACTTGATTCCTCTGGCTGAAAGTAGCAGCCACAACAAAATCTGAGTTGATTAAAATCTAGTATTATTAGTTATAACCTCAAAAGCTACATTAAAGATCAATAGAAAGGGGCACCTTAAAAATGAGCCTCCAGCTCATAAACTTTAATTATGAGCAAGGGAAGATTCAGACATCGTCTCTCTGCTACTGGAGACAGGGACCTTGAAATGGAAATAGCCACCAAATAACGGTCTCTGAGGCCATTTCTTTAGTCATTAGGGGTTTTAAGCTGATTTCCTACAGAAAGTGAGCTTCTGCAGTTGCATCATCAGCCTGTATTCTGGCACACGTCCATAAGGTTTGAACTCTGTGATTAATTTAATCTAATTGGGGAAAAGAAATTATTCTAAAGATACCAAGTTCCAAGAAGTTTAATACAAACAAGTGACTGGTTTTCTGTTTCTCCAGCAGCCTTTGCAGTCACTGGAGAGCTTCCTCCACCCCAGTCCTGGGACAGAGGCAGGACGGCTGCTGGCATTTGAAGCTGGGTGGTGTCCATCTTGCTGTGGGACTGACACTTGTCTCTTGTATTTTCTACCCTGCTGATACCTCACGATGCTCTGAAGCTCAGAAGCAAGAGAAACCTGTGGCATTTTAAAAGTAGAAATGGAAAAGATGCCTGCAGATGTGGTACCAAAGCCATGATGCCCGAGATCTTTCACATCTTACGCTGTGCAACACATTTTGATCATGAAAGCCTTTATTTGGATTGCAGGGCTCGATTTACACAGTCCTGTTCCAATGCACTCCCAGTACAGACAGAAGAAAATCTCTTCCAGTTCTGAGTAGCAGAAGGTACGTGACCTATAGATGAATTAACCTCATCATACCCTGTAGTGAGCGCTGGAACACCTGTACAATGAACAACACATTATCACACCCTTCGTGTGACAATCTCAATATAATGCGTTTAGTCCCCACAGCCTTCGGTACATCAGGCTATTTATTCTTTCATCTAATGTATTTGGAGCAACTTGCTAGAAAGATGCAACCCTATTTATCCACCTATGGACAACAATAGCTGGAAGAAATGTTAAACTAAAGGAAGGCATGAAAAAAAAAATAGCAGCTCTATTTGTGCTATGCCAAGATGCATTTCTTGGCAGCCTCAGAGATTCAACAGTCTGGTATTTATCATGAGGAAATGCAGAAATGTCTGATGATTACACAAAGGAAAATAGACTGAGCATAAACTGCAGACTGAGAGATAAGGGTGCGTTTTTATGGCAGGCAGCTGCTAAAGCAGCAGTACGTCAAGTCAGCCTGGAGCCGCAGCAGAGGACAATGCACAGGGCAGGGCAGGGAGAGGGGCAGAGCTGATATCAATGATTTTAAACAGGATGGTTTAATACCAAGAAGAATTAGGCAGCATAATTAATCACATTCTTTAAGACTGTGAGGATTATTTTTAAGGAATTCATCCCTCCTTTATCTCCCAACAGATAACGCTGCAATGACTATTCGAGATCTTCCAGTCTGAAGCGAGACCTTGGCATGTTGTCCAGCGAGATGGGTCAGCCCAGCAGCACCCGGAGCCGCATCAGGCAGCGTCGACCCGATATCTCAAGGGCACCACCTGCCCCTGGTTATGACATGGGTCCTGCCCTTGAGGCACACGCTGGATTTGGCCCTGGCTCTGTTTGAAGGTGGGTGTTGGGTACAATCTGTCTGCACTGGCCTATGGTGCCATGGGGGCAGGTTCAGCCGTTAGTTTCCCCTGCAGCTCCTTGAAAGGAGGTCGGAGCCAGGCAGTGTTTGGCTCTTCCAAGTAACAAGTGGCAGGGTCAGAGGAAATGGCCTCAGGTTGCACCAGGGGAGGTTTACATTGGATAGCAGGAAAAATTTCTTCATAGAAAGGATTGTCAAGCATTGGCAGAAGCTTCCCAGGGAAGTGGTAGAGTCCTCATTGCTGGGGGGGTTTAAAAGCCGTGTGGCTGCGACGCATGGGGACATGAGTTAGTGGAAGTCTAAGGTTAAGAGTTGGACTTGATAGTCTTCAAGGTCTTTTCCAACCTAAATGATTCTGTGATTCTCTGAATGGGCTTAACTTCCTCAGGGGTTTTTGGGGACAGAGTGGAGGAGAGTTTCTTGGAGGGTGGGTAACTTCCAGTCTCTGTGGGGATTATGATACCAGGATTACTGAAGTCAAGAGTTAAAGTGTAAGTTTTATTAACTGAATCTGAAAGGCCTAAGGAGCTCAGGGAGCTCCTGGTCCAAGTGAGACCATTGCTGTACAGCTTTCGTCAAGGTTGCTTGAAGTTTAATGGTTGGACTTGATGATCTGATGAGTCTTTTCCAACCTGGTGATTCGATGGTGATTCTAAATTAGGGTTAGGATTTGAGAACAGAAAGTTACAAATCTCTCAGTTTCCAATCTCCAAGTCTGTAAAGTCTGCTAACCTACAAGAAACGTGGAGATGGAGGCTCATGTTGGTCACAGCAAATGTTGCTGTGTTTTTAAGCAAGGAGTGATCACCAGCTTAACTTTAGGGCTATGGTTACATACTGGATTAAGATTTCAGTTCAAAAAAGGAAACCTGCCATTGCATGGGCTGTTCTGGACATCGCACAGGCCACATTCTTGGCTGAGGAATGAAGGATGATGATGAAATTCATTATTCTCTGCAGAGATGCTCCTGGTTTTTAACAGTTGCATCCCAGTGGTAAAGGTCCTCAGTTTCCCTGACACAAGCACAGAGACTAAATAACACATGAACCTTCTGTTTCAGCTTCATTTAAACCTTTTAGAGTACAGTATATTAGATGTAAGATTTAAGGGAACGATGAATTTCACGCTAGAGCTGGCATTTCCTAAGGACGATTCATAAAAACATTGGGACATGCTGCATATGATACAGATCTTAAATTCTTTGTAGGGTTAACACAGGGAGTAGCACAAGTCTTTGCCTGGCAAATTCTTCTGGCAGATGTTTTCTGTATCCTCTCTGCCCTCAATGAAACCACCAGCCTTTTAGGATCAATACTCTCCTCTCGTGAAGGTGAGGAGATCACTGAGTTACCCCAGCAGCCCCCTGTGCTGGAGTGCAGACCCTGTCCCTCCCCATTGTCAAGGGCACCAAAAGCAATTAAAGAAAAATGAGAATTGATTTGAAGAATGTAATAATAATTCATCCAGCTAGGGAAAAAAAGGGATTTTATCATTAATGTACTACAAAGAGTAACATTGACTCTCTGATAAGCGCTATGGCACCCACACAAGTAAGCTTGAAGCGTCAAGGACTTGGATTGTAGATTATTTAATTCTAAAGAACAAGAAAACAATAACATTGCAAATCAACCCAAGAGGCTAAGAAGACTAGAAATGGGAGGGGAAGGGTTTTTTGTCTCCAGCCTTGGCAAGTATCTCCCTGGACCCCATGCTTTCCTTTCCAGAGTAATTTTGCTTCCCAGCTTATCATGCTCAGCTTGTTTTTGTAATCAGTCTGGTAGCTACTCTAGGAAACACATGGATGTTTACCCTTCACGGCTCTTGCGTGTCCTGTCCTGTTGAGGCCGATGTGCTCATTGCAGGGTAAAATGGAGATGGTGAGCTCTGGGTAAAGAGGACAGAAAACCACAGAGGGAAAAAGCAAGGTGGTTTGGAGGGAGAAACTGGAAGCATCTCTGCCTGTGCTTTGGCGGCTGCCCTTGGACAGGCACTTGTGTTGCTCTGTGCTCAGCTTCTCATTGCTCTAACAAGGGAAAAGGAGCTTCATTGATCTTTATAAAGCATTCAGTAAGTGCCACGTTTTCCTTTCATGTTCTGGATGTCCCTGCTGCAGAACGCATACATCAAACTCTACTCATAAAAGCATAATTAAACAGCAGTGCTGAAGGGATGCCATAGGATGGGACTGATTACAGCTCACCCAGAAACATCTTCCCACGTCCCAGCCCCTTTGACATGAGTCTCCCCCCATCTCTGAATTTCTTCCTGCATTAATTTCAGCAAATCCTGGGATTATTTGGAAAAGGGCCCTGGGGAGCTTGTTCAAAGGCACTGCCACTACGGGTGACTTTGCTTCTTGAACTGAAGCATTTCACTCCTATCTGCCTGGACGTATAAGCTGATCGCACTGCTTCATTAGGCGAGTTATTTTTAAATGCCCAGAAAGAGGAAAACATTGAGAGGAGAATTAACATTTGCTGTTGAACCAGCTGCTAAAAAAAAAAGAGGGAGAGCCCACTCCATGTCGCCCCTGCGAGCACTTAGGTTAACCAGATGCAGGACCCAAAGTCACTGACGCACACTCAGGCTGCACACGAGATGTTATAGAAGATAAAGATTGGTAAGTGACCATCAGACTGTGGTTTGGATGTAAATAAAAAAGTGACCACCAACACTGAATATGAAAATAGCTTTGAAAGCTCTCTCCTCCCTTCTACCCCCATCCCACGTTTCCCACTTTCTTCTTCCCCCATTCTTCTCTTAAGGACTTTGACACTTTAAACACCTTCATTCCGCTTTCTCAATGCGAGTGAAATGTTAAAGCTTGCCCAGCATCCTCGCTTCCCCTAACCCATAACTTAAACCCAGTGGGCAGCCAATGCTTTCACAATGCCAACGACAGCAATAAAGCTGACATTATTTGGCAGTATTCTCGCCTGGTAACATCTTTAAGTTTCCCAATGGCTAAAACTGCTCTTCCAGCACGGTGTTAAAGCACAAGGCAAGGCAATAAAACTGTTAGAGGCATGTTTTGGTAGCTCTCTCTCTGCAAATGCTGGTTGCCCTGTGGGTTGTGCCACTCAGGGCAGCCTTGGCTCATGCTGACGACATTCTACAGGTGAAAAGAAAGCTTTGGGAAGCTGTAGCTGTTATGAATACAGCCTAAACCTGAAAAAGGAGGAGAGAGGACTCCAAATTCCAAATAGCGCGGCTAAGTCAGCAAGCGACTGCTTGGCTGCCTGCATCACCGCGTCCCTTCACCCCTGCCTGCAGTCACGCCACTTCTGCATTTATCCAGAAGAAATTTAGCAGGAGCTGTTCTCATAACCTGCTCCCAATTCCAGCCTCATGAAGGCTGATGGAGTCCTCTGAATTAATTGTTGTTCAAAATCGAGTGTTTCCTTTGGGGGTGGGGGGAAAGCCCATTAAGTATTTCCAGTGATTCTTCAGGGCCGGGCACTCTGCCAGTCAGTGAATTGCGGGAGGCAGCTTTCCCCACTGCTAAGACCTATTTTGAAGTTCACCACCAAACACCACTTTACCAGCTAAAGAACCCTTTAGTGTTTAAAACTGCCCTGTGCTTTCCTATCAACTGCATTTAATGTGCCCCTTTTAACCTTTTATTTCTTAATCAGCTGTGTTCCTTGGGTGCTTTTCATGAAGGTGTGTCCTCCAGCTCTCCAGTCCTGGAGGAAGTCTTCCTGGCACCCACAACAGAGGTAATAAACCCTTCTTCATCTTCCTTGGTGTCTCCCTTTTCGGTTCCATGGTAGCGTTTGCTTGGCAGAGCGTCTCATTAGGAGCTCATGTTCAGCTGATTATTCCTCTCCCGAATCACTGTTTTCTATGACTCTGTCACCTGCCCCGCAGTCCAGCTGCCGCTCTATTCTTAGGCTGACAATTTTACATCTGGTGGCGCAGAAAAACATGTTGTTTACTTAAGCTCAGCTCATTAAGGGATCCACATCGGGTTTGGTACCATGCCCTGCCCCTACCCTTGTGCACCTGCAGATCACCAGTAATGACTTCACTTTTTCTTGTAGGTCACCCCTCCCACGTTAAGCGCCGTGGGGTTAAGAAGCGACAGGGGAGCCGTGCCTGTTCCAGGAACGCTTCTGCTTACAATTGCACTTGGGACCTATCAGCTGGTTTTCACTCCAATTAGTATTTGCCAAATTGACTGACATTGCTCCTCTTTCTCAAACAAAATATCACTCAAGACAAGCTCAGATGTCTTGCTGCAGGTTTATTCTATCAGCACTGCTACTTGAAACCATGACATTAAGGGAAGTGTCTGCCTAACTTGACAGAGCCTACTTTCCATCTTACAGTGTCTTCTTGAAATGATTTATTAGCGAGGCCTCTTACCTACATTATTCTACATTATTTTGCTCAACGTTGCTTTCAGCGTGAGAGCGAAAGCCCATCTGTGCTCCATGCTTTCCCCTATGCTCATTTTTGAGGAGAGGCAAGGGAACAAGGTCTGCAAGACTGCTGTAGAAAAATATGCATTGGAAAAAAAAACTGATGGAGAGCAACAGAGGAGGAGGGATTTGGGAGCCCAACTGCTCAGTTTTAGCTGCCAAAATTGCCGGCCAGGGCAAAACCATGATAATTTAAAGGAAAATCTCCACCTTGCAGGAGCTTTGATTAGGAATTTTTGCTGCTTTAGGTGACACAGTCAGGAACGTATCAGACTGTGCTAGAGTACCGGTTAGTCAGTCCATCCCAGCAGGGACACAAAGCGAATCACCGGGGCTCGCCTCCGGGTGTGAGAAAGACTCACACATTGAGATTCGATATGGACAAGGCGCTGAGGGGCATGGTTTCATGTTTGATAGGAAAGGTTGGACTCGATGATCCGGTGGGTCTCTTCCAACCTGGTGATTTATGATTCTATGATATATATATTTTTTTTTAATAATGCAATGAGAAAAGACTCAAACAGTAAGTTTTGCACACTCTTAAAAGACATTAATATTAAATCCTAGAGGTAAATTGTTTTAAAATAAAATATAGTCAACACTACGAAACCAAACCCTTGTAAGCATGGTCAGGAGTTTGTCAGGATGAAGTAACTTTTCCAGCCTGAGATTTAATTCTAGTTCTACACGTGGAGCTCTTAATTGCTATTTTACTATTTTTTATGAGCTTTCTTGCCTCAGGGCTTTAATAAAATACACTGACTTCAGTGCCTAGAACCTGGCAGAGCTGGCTGTTTCAGAGCAAAGCTGAGTTCCTCAATGAGGCTGAAGTTTTCTACAACTCATACCTGCTGGGGTACAATTTTCCAGTGGGAAAGGAGAAGATCAGCACTCTGTCACACACCAGCATTAACACGGACACTCTCAGGTGGCCTAGGATGAGTTCTTCAACCAGGGGATGAAAAACAATCTCCTTTTTCCCCTTTTAGGTGCCAGTACCACTGTCATCGAGCCTGCCTAAGTCCTGTGGGACATGGCATGGAACCAAGTGCCATCAACTCACTCAGCCTGTTTTCCACACTGCACGATGAGCCGAGAGGGGTGGCAGAGCGAGCATGGGCACGTTCAACGGGGAAGAGTTACATCAGTCCTGCACTTCAGGCCATGGTGCAGAGCTGTTCCTCTGCAAACAGCAGCAGCTTCGCTTTGCTAAGCATAGCGGGGGAGTCTGGTTCCTTTGTTTGTTTGTTTTCCTGGCTGAAATGTCAAACTGTGAGTGAACAGTGAGGTGTTTGATGTGGGCAGAAAGGAAAAAGCCTGTTACACCTCAAAGCAAAACGGCAAATGGTAAAGAATTCCTAAAAGCAGGAATATGCCATGCTGCCAGGTACACAAAATCATAGAATCACAGAATGGTTTGGCTTGGAAGGGACCTTTAAACCCATCCAATTCCAACCCCTCCACCATGGGCAGGGACACCTCCCACTGGATCAGGGTGATCAAAGCCCCATCCAACCTGGCCTTGAACACTTCCAGGAATGGGGCAGCCACAGCTTCCCTGGGCAACCTGTGGGGAGTGCATGTGTGGTAAAGAAAAGCACAAATGAGAAACCCCAAAAACCAATCCACTAAATTCAGGGAGTTCATCTCATAGACAGTCAGCTAAGGCAGGCACGTGAAGCAAAGATGGAAGAACAGAGCCTGACTTCCCTAGGGAATTCTGTTAATCATGATTCAGTGCATGGTGCTGCAGTGCAGCTGCAGCGCTGTAGTCAGTATTGCTTTTGCCCCCTCTCAAAAGATGCCAAATCAATCATCTGGGAATTCCCAGAGATCACCACCTTAACTACAGTTCATCCTGCTGCACCAATGCACTCGAGACAGAAGTATTTTGGAACAGACTAACACTATCGGAGCAAACAGATATGACTACACATCGCAAGAGAGTTTTTTCTATGTTTGATTATTAAGGACATGTTCAAAACTTTTTGGCCAAGGGTAGAATTCCTCACTTTGGCTTCATTCTGGTCAGTCACTGCCCCAGCATTGAGCCACGCACAGGAACCAAGCACTCAGTCCCTGCAGCATCGAGCACTGCAAGTCTAGGGCTGTATAAACTGCTACCCTCTCTGCTTTAACTTATTTATTCTTCTACAGCCTTTTGGGTGCTGCTGGATTTACAGCACCAAATTAGGGAGACACCATGACAGAAATCCCTTGGGCCTGTCCCAAAGTGCATCAAACAGATCTGTCCTATGGGGTGCACTGGTGGAAGTGGAATGGATTTCTCCCGAGAGAGCTACTTGCATGTTAAAAAACCTACCCACACCAGTTGAATACTTTCTCTCTTCTGTTCCCTGCAGCAGTGACTACAGTTAGCCTGAGAAATTCCTACTTTCCAGTGCATTTACTTAGCACATATGACAGAACTTTACACATCCTGCACTCACCACAGTCTTTGTTTGCAACTCTCCTTCAAAAATTGACTGAAAAAAGTCAATTTTAAAAGTAAATAGTGGCCCAGCTTTAAAGCCATAAGCAGTGTGGGTGCAGTCACAACTACTGCTTTTACACTGCCCAGACCTTGAGCTAATGGCCTTTTCAAGGCCAGCAATACTGAGTGGAAAAGTTGTAATCTCCTTAGGAGGGCATCTGCAATGACACTTGCAGCATCAGCTGCAATAACACACCAAGCAGGAAGACCAGCAGCAACACTTTGAGGAACATCGAGTCTCCCCACAGGGATCTGGCTGCTCATTTGGACGCTGCCTTCAAGAACACAGACACATCACGTCTTCAGCAAATGACTTGCTGATGCTGGATTCCTCGGCACCCACCTTCCACTCAGCGTTAATCACGGGATGCAGAGAAACCTGCTTGACAATTCAGTGGCACGGGAACGCAGCACAAATAGGACTGATGCCAGGTGCACCACGAGGATATCTCCTCTAAGTGAGCAGAACAGAACAAAAAGGAGCTCTTGCAGTGACTCAGACACACGTTTGTTCCACATATTGTGGAACAAATACAACTTTTAAGTTTGCTTCACAGAACCACAGAATCACAGAATGTCCAGAGTTGGAAGGGACCCAACAAAGGTCATGGAGTCAGATGTGCCAATACCGACCTGCAGTGGTTCTGAAGCAATCCAGGCATTCCTACCTGGACAAGAGTAGTGACCAAGTGAGGCTGAGCTGTTTTTAAGGAATGGGAAAACATCAGCCAGAACTGATGACATGAAAAGCTACTGAACAAGACCAAATGCCCTGGAAACCTCTGGAGCTGTTTGTAAATCTAAGCTAGGTAGCCAAGCTCTCATCAAGACACCTGGTTTCATAACAATCATAAGACAAGAACTAATTTGATGTATGAGCTAATGAACCGTAGTTCAGGTAGGCAGCAGGCAGGGATGCTGCCTGCAGGTCTTATCTGGAGCTCTGCTGCTGAGCAGAGGAACGACCTGGACAAATGAAGAGCTGTACACCCAACCAAACCAGAAAGGATACAGGAACCTGCTCGGCAAACTCTGTCCATCCCCCATGGCTTCAGGCACAGCTCAGCATTCCTATCTTTGCAATTCACTTCAGCTGACAGAAGGTAACCAAGTCACCATATGCTCTCCCTGTTTCTATACATGAGGAATTTTGAGCTTTAAAAGGCACAAACAGCACCTCTTAGTGCAAAATTCCTGCACATTCCCTACTGCATTTAGCTGCCGGCTTCCTCTCGAGATCACCCTTCAAAACACACCTTCCCAGAAATTAGGTGATTAATTCCACTGCCACCTGCCCTCACACACAGCTTAAGGTCCACCACAAGACTTAAGTGAGAAATGCAGGTTTAGATTGGAGGGCCTGGAGCATGCCCAGAGAATGAGAACAGAGCTGGGGAAAGGTCTGGAGCACAGGGGTTGGGGGAGCAGCAAAGGGACCTGGGGCTGTTCAGCCTGGAGAAAAGGAGCCTGAGGGGAGACGTCATCGCTCTCTGCAGCTCCCAAAAAGGGGGTTGTAGTGAGGTGGGTAAGCAACAGGACAAGAGGAAGTGGCCTCAGGTTGCACCAGGGGGAGGTTTAGATTGGGTATTGGGAAAAATTTCTTCATGAGAAGAGTTTTCAAGTATTGGAATGGGCTGCCCAGGGCAGTGGTGGAGTCACCATCTCTGGAGGGATTGGAAAGTGGTGTGGATGCGGCGATCAGGGACAGCATTTAGTGGTGGACTNCGGCAAACTCTGTCCATCCCCCATGGCTTCAGGCACAGCTCAGCATTCCTATCTTTGCAATTCACTTCAGCTGACAGAAGGTAACCAAGTCACCATATGCTCTCCCTGTTTCTATACATGAGGAATTTTGAGCTTTAAAAGGCACAAACAGCACCTCTTAGTGCAAAATTCCTGCACATTCCCTACTGCATTTAGCTGCCGGCTTCCTCTCGAGATCACCCTTCAAAACACACCTTCCCAGAAATTAGGTGATTAATTCCACTGCCACCTGCCCTCACACACAGCTTAAGGTCCACCACAAGACTTAAGTGAGAAATGCAGGTTTAGATTGGAGGGCCTGGAGCATGCCCAGAGAATGAGAACAGAGCTGGGGAAAGGTCTGGAGCACAGGGGTTGGGGGAGCAGCAAAGGGACCTGGGGCTGTTCAGCCTGGAGAAAAGGAGCCTGAGGGGAGACGTCATCGCTCTCTGCAGCTCCCAAAAAGGGGGTTGTAGTGAGGTGGGTAAGCAACAGGACAAGAGGAAGTGGCCTCAGGTTGCACCAGGGGGAGGTTTAGATTGGGTATTGGGAAAAATTTCTTCATGAGAAGAGTTTTCAAGTATTGGAATGGGCTGCCCAGGGCAGTGGTGGAGTCACCATCTCTGGAGGGATTGGAAAGTGGTGTGGATGCGGCGATCAGGGACAGCATTTAGTGGTGGACTTGGCAGTGAGACATTTATGGTTGGGCTTGACCATAAAGTCCTTTCCAACCCACACGATTCTGTGATTCCATGACTCTGCCTGTTCCCCAAACAGGCTGGGAATTTACAAGCTTGGATGTGGAGTATGACATGTATGGGATGGTACCTGCATGTGGAAGTTCTCTTCAGAGCACAGCACTGCCAGACAAACAAGACCTAGATCAGAATTTAGCAAACTACTGAATGGTACTAAAAATGCATCTGCAAGATGCAAAATTCTCCCGCTCTCTAAAACTCTAGCAAGCCAGACCTGCTGATTTAAAATAACCAGCTGGAATAACCTCCTGAGATGCTGTCTGAATGGAAAATATTTTGTATATGACATAAATATGGGCTTGTCCCCCCACCAGAAGAGAAGAGCCCCTCTGCCTGCCTGCCTATCAGAGGACAGGGCCCATCAGCAGCATGGACAGAAGTGCAGGCAGACTGCTGATACAGAGAAGAGAGCAAAGCTAGACTGGTAGGAATTGTTATAGCCTTCGATTTCCTCTCAAGTTTGCTCCGGGCTGGTACGCTCATGTAAATTGGCTTCATTTGCCTGCTGGGTACCTGGCTCCTCTAACACTTCGAGTATATAAGGATTTGAGTTTGTTAGGGAGTTTGTTCTGCTTCAGGTTTAGAAGCTCCCAAGAGATTCCGATTTTTCTCACCTCGCTGCAGTTGGATTATCACTGATCTATATTGTGAATAAATTATTTTAATATCTTTTTAGAATAAAACCCACCAACATTTTTCTCATCTATTGCTGCATACCAACTAACCAGGTTTTAACACCCTGGGGGATTTAAAGCAAATTTATTTACCCTCATTGAAGGAAACGACATTAAGCTTACCACGGAAAAGTGTTGTAATTCTCGTTCGCTATACATACAGCAGCAAATTGAAAACACTTAAGCATGAATTACACCACACTTTTGCTACAGATTTTGGATTTTTTCTCTATGCAAATATATCCTCCCCTACAAGCTTTTAGAAATACACTGCTACACCTATCCTGATGTCTTCAAAGCCGTTAAGAAGATCAGTGTGCACAAGCCATTAATTGTTATCAACATTAACTAGGTACTGAAATCCACTAAGTGGTTTAGAAAAAAACAGAGCTAATTCTACACCTGATCGACCCTATGAAGGCAGCTGCCAACCAAGTTCACCAGATCACACTGAGGAACTTTTTCTTGACTCCCCTGCACCTCAGCTACTATTTTTAACCCCTGAGGTGAGGTGCAAATTGGCAGAGCCCAGTGGGCATCTCTGCGCAGCGCTGGCTGCTCAGATCCCAGTAAACTGGCAACTATGCACCTGAAGAGCCTGAACTCACAGCAGAGGTAAAGAATAACATCTTCTAAAGAATAAAACATCTTTTATCCCTGTGTTGCTTGCCATTTGATGATCTTCAAGACTTTTGGTAAGATGTAAGTGAAACCCCACCTGGAGCCCTACATTCAGTTCTGGACTCCTCAGCACAGAAAGAACATGGAGCTGTTGGGGCAAGTCCAGAGAAGGGCACGGAGATGATCCAAGGATTGGAACCTCCAGTTCCAAAGAGTTGAGTTTGTTCAGCCTGGAGAAGTCCCCAGAAAGACTTTAGAGCAACTTCCAGTACTGAAAAGGGCTCCAGGAAAGCTGAGGAGGGGCTGTTGATCAAGGAGGGCAGTGACAGTATGAGGGAAATGGTTTTCAGCTGCAAGAGGGTAGATTGAGATGAGATCTTAGGGAGAAATGTTTTTCAGTGAGAGTTGGGGAGGCCCTGGCCCAGGTTGCTCAGAGCAGTGGTGGCTGCCCCATCCCTGGAGGGTTTCAAGGCCATGTTGGATGGGGCTTGGAGCCCCTGATCCAGTGGGAGGTGTCCCTGCCTGTGGCAGGAGGTTGGAACAGGATGGGCTTTGAGGTTCCTTCCAACCCAAACCATTCCATGATTCTATGATTATTCAATTAAAAGTAATTTATTGAGGGGAAAAGAAAGAGACAAACAAACACAATTATTTGGCAAATGTCACAAAACCCTCAGAGGCTGTTCTGGGAGCACAAACTACCACCATATCCCTCTGTTCAAAGAACAGAATATGCTCCACCTCCCATTTGCTCAATAATCCCTAACATTTTGCTGCTTAGGTTACTGGTGTAGAACGAAGCCACTTTTATCCTGCTCTGTCCTTGCCTGGTATTCAGGCAGGATTCACTTCCATGCATAAATTGTTCTGTCACAGTCACATCACCTCCTGTTACTTCAGCTCTTTGGGGTCTGCCGTTGGAGCACTCTGGTGGGTGTCCTGCTGATTTACTAATTGCCAATACTCATACTCGGTGGCTGTATTATCAATTGTCAGCACAAGGCTTTCCATGATAGAATGGATCAATCTGTCTCCTGATTTACCAACATTTGACAGGAAAATTTATTTTCTGCCTGCTCCAAGGATGTCTGCCCAAACTGAAAGTGTGCGAACGCACTCAGCCACAGGGTCTCTCTCATCAGTGGATGCAGCTTCTCCAACCACTGGAATCTGGCAGAGGTAGGGGCACTGTGTCATGGTTTAGCCATGGCCCAGCTAATTTTGGCAGCTAAAACCAAGCAGTTGGGCTCCTAAATCCCTTCTCCCCTGCCCCTGGGGAAAGGAGAAAAGAAAATGAGAGGAAAAAGACTTGTGAGTTGGAAACTAAACTACTGTTTGAAGGAAACAATAATAATGATGATGAAAACAATAAGAAATTAATAAAATACATACAAATATATGAAACACCTCAATGACCATATGTCACCACAAATACTTAGAGCAGACACGAGGGAATGAGTGTTTGAAGGAAACAATAATAATGATGATGAAAACAATAAGAAATTAATAAAATATATACAAATATATGAAACCCCTCAATGACCATATGTCACCACAAATACTTAGAGCAGACACGAGGGAATGAGTCCAAGGCTGGGAGAGAGGAACTGGATTCAGAAATGCACAAATCCAGGATCAGGAGGAACCATACAGATGAGGCCCTCTGTGGACATTTGCCGTTGCAGAAGAGGGGAGAAACCCTCGTTATCTCTCAGTTTATACCGAGTCTAACACGTATGGGATGGAATCCGCTGCTGGTCAGTCTGGGGTCACCTGCCCTGTCTGCCCCTCCCTGCAGGAGAAGCCTTTTTTTCACCAGCTCCAGGATGGCATTGGTTACTGTAGAAGCAAGAACAAGCAGTGGCCTCTCTGCACACCAGTGTCCTGTGTTATCACTGCTAGGAAGAACACTGTCTAAAAACCATGCTGTCTGCTTTCAGAAAATGAAGTTACTTAGAGGAAACTTAGCTGAAGTTAGAAACTGACTCTAATTTAGCTCAAACCACAACACACTGTCAGGACACACACAGGACACAACACACTGAGTCAGGAAGAAGGCAAGTTTTCCCAATGGCAAATATGTTGGTTCATTAAAGCCAAAAAAGTGCTTTATGACGTTAAATCTCACCTTCCTGACTTCTTACTGCTGTTATAATAAACTGCCAAAAGGGGAAACAAAGATCTCTTGGGAAGTCCCTGAAGCCATATGAATTCTCAGAAACATGATTTATGTTCAGGAATCTAAATTTCTTGGAAGTCATCTCTATTTTACTTTCCTTAAAGTCCTTTTCAAGAGAGACTCTCCAGGCTCTACAATGGGATCTTTCCACACTGAGGCAATCCTTTCTGTTCTCTATGGAAGACAAGTCTGCAGAGCCTTAACCTTCCCCTCCCATTAAACCAGCAATGACACTCCCTAAGGCAGTAGATCCCTTGGGTTCAAAACCAAGATGAGTTTTTTCTCTCGTGGTTCTCTCCTAACTATTTCTTCCCAGCCACAGTTTTCTTCCCACTATGCCTTATCAATCCCCAATTACACTTCTCTGACAGGATGCCATGAGAGAGGACAGGCTGACCCAGGAGGTAACACAGCTCCAATTTATAGCTTCAATGAGAGGGTAAGAAATGCAGAAAAATCAAAGAGCCATTTAGTTGGAAAAGACCTTTGAGATCATTGAGTCTAACCGTACCTGTCCACTACTTAACCAGATCCCTGAGCACCTCGTATGCCCATCTTTTAAACCCCTCCAGGGATGGGGACTCCACCACTGCCCTGGGCAACGGTTCCAGTGTGTGAGAACACTTTCAACAAAGAATTTTTTCCTGATATCCATTCTAAACCTCTAAACTTGAGGCCATTTCCTTTCATCCTATTGCTTGTTACTTGGGAGAAGAGATCCATTTCCACTTTGCTATGACCTCCTTTCTGGGAGTTGTAGGCAGTGATAAAGTTCCCCCTCAGCCTTCTTTTCTCTAGGCTAAACAACTGCAGTTCCCTCAGCCACCTCTCATAACCCTTGTTCCCCAGACTCTTCCCCAGCTCCATTTCCCTTCTCTGAATATACTTCAGCCCCTCAATGTCTTTCTTGGAGCGAGGGGCCCAAAACTGAACCCAGGATTTGAGTTTCAGCATCACCAGCCATGAGTCCAGGGGGATGATCCCTTCCCTACTCCTGGCCACCCCATGACTGATCCAAGCCAGGATGCTGTTGGCTTTCTTGGCCACCTAGGCCACTGCTGGTCAGATTTGGCCACTGTTGACCAACACCCCCAGGTCCTTGTTAAGAGAATATGGGGAGTCTGGTGTTCAATTAATGCTTGCATTGGAAAACAAGGAGAATCTCAGCAGCTGAGAATGCCCAGTGTGAGGTGAGGGGAAGCGCTGCCACAGCTAAAGGATGGGTAGAGAGCATGTCTGTGCTAGCAAACACAGCTCCTTGATGGCCTTTTTCTTCTCAGCCTATGGAAATGTTGGCACTGCCAGCCCCAAGCTCTAGCTCCTCTGCCAAGCACTAAGTGCAATTTTGTGCACCACAGGATAAAATTACTGGAGTGTGTCCAGAAGAGAGAATGGGTTTAGTGAAGGTTTTAGAGGGGAAGAGTGTGAGAAGCGGCTGATGGCACTTGGTCTGTTCAGCCCGGAGGAGATTGAAGGGGGATCTCTTCATGCTCTGCAGCTTCCTCAAAAGGGGAGAAGCAGGTGCTGAGGTTTTTTTTCTCTCTGGCCACAAATGACAGGACCCAGGGGTACAGCAGGAAGATGCCAGGAGAAGATGAGGTTGTACATTAGGGAAAGGTGTTTCATGCAGAGGGTAGTGGAGCCCTGGAACAGCTTCACAGGCAGAAGTCACAGCACTGAGTCTGTCAGTGCTCCTCAATATACGGTGGCATCCCCATCCCTGGAGGCGTTTAAAAGACGCCTTGAGGTGCTCAAGGATCTAGTTTAGCAGTGGACAGGGACAGCTCCGCTCGATGATCTCAAAGGTCTTTTCCAGACGGTTCTACGATTACAGCAGCATTTAGCCAAGGTCCTCAGCCCCACGGTGCGAACGCTGGGGTGTCCCCCTGCAGGGACAGGAGTGGGACTCGGGTGATCCTTGCGAGTCCCTCCCAGCTCAGCTCACTCTGTGTAACCGAAACACAGGGACACGGGCCGGGGCGCCTCAGAGGAACACAAGGAGCCTCAGGGGCTGTGGGAAGAGGACACGGGGAGCCTTGGGGGCTAGAAGAAAGACACGCCTCCCCCCGCTGCACTACGACCTCAGCCCCTAACCAAAATGGCGGCCCCGGGGCTAAGGGGGAGGGTGGGGGGCAAGGGGTGTGGCCTGCGCGGGGCGCGTGCGCCTCACTTCCGGCTGCCGGCAGTCACTTCCGGTCCCGTTCCCTGGTAACAATGGAGCAGAAAATGGCCGCCTGAGAGGGGAGGCGGTGCGGCGCGGCGGCGGGCGGAGCGGGGCGAGCGGAGCGAGGCAAACGGCAGCGGGCCCCCCTAGCAACGGGCACAGCGGCGGAGAGGGAGCCAGGACGGCGGCGGGTGGTGAGTGCCGGGGCGGCGGCGCTCCCGGAAGGCGGGAGGAGGCCCCGTCCCGCGGCGGCGGCCCCGCCCGGGGTTGGGGGGGGGCGGCGGGGAGCCCGGGCGTGGGCGTGCGGCCTGGTGGCTCCGCGGGGCCTCGGCCTCCCGGCCTCTCCGCCACGGGAGCACAGGGGGTGCTCGCTGCCCCCGAAGGGCCCTCCTCGCCTTGCGGGGCCCGGTAGGGTTGGGGGGGAGTAGTCAGAACCAGCCCTTGCTTTGGGGGTGGGAGGAATTGGAGCCGCCGCCTCGGGCCTTGCTTGCAGCCTGGGGGTTGATTGGAGCGGCGCGGGGAACCCTTCGTGCCTGCCGTGATCCGCCCGGGGCCCGTTTCGGCCCGTGATACTCGCTGTTTCTGCCCTATTAGTTTCTCAACAGTTAATCACGTCATCTTTGCTCCGTCACCTTCGCTTCCTGTGCAAGTTCTTCCGTTCTTTTTCACAGCATTTGTTGGCATTTAAGGTTTCTCTTTGCCGTGTTTCACAACCTTTGGCACATGCGGTTAGAATTGTGGGTTACTTTACTTTCTGAGAGCTGCGTTAATGGAGGAGCAATAGCGTTGTATGTGACTGTACATACGTATATATTGTGGTTATTAAGGTTTGTAGTGTGCCTCAATTTTAGTGTGTGGCAGAAAGAGCCCTGACAAAAGGTTTCTCAGCCAAAAATGCAGGATTTTTTTTTTTTACGCTAGTCTTGTTTTTCTCATCGTTTTTCAGGAAGAGGGTGCCTTTTTAAGAGACTTTATAGACAGGAATGCACACTTGTTTGCACCCAATAGTCTGACCGTTCACCTGATTTATTTTCCCTGTCCACATTGGCGGCGCTGCTCAATTTTAAGTTATCAAGTGCTAAAGAAGTTCTGACATAGACTTGTCCGTGAATTTTAATTGCAGTGAGTTGTCAAGTCTCTCTCTTCCCCACTCCCCCCAAAAAAGAAAAAAAATAACAACCCCACATACTTGTCTGCTTCTTGTGAACTTAATTGTATTAAGTGTTTTAATGGTGCTTAGTTCTGTGGTAGTAGTCACCTAGCTCTTAATGAATTCCCTCTATACATTTCCCATTTTGCAATTAAAGGAATGATAGCTTGGAATTCTGTCTTGCCTTCTCCTGGCAAGAGGAGAATGCACCACACAGTATAAAACTAAGGGCTTCTGGTTCTGTTGGACAACTAAAGCCTAACGACTGCGGTGTTCTCTTCATCAGCAGTTCTGGCTACATACATGTTTGTCGCTGAAATAACCACACCAGCATTTCTCAGGCGCGTAGTGGTTGTCATCTGGAGCCTGTTTGTTTGCCGTGTTACTGAGTTCGCGGGCGTGCCAGGATGTGCTGGAAAGCAGCGTTAGAGTGTGTGGGCTCCACGACCTGGTCTGTTTTTTTTGTTGTGTGCTTTTATTTTACTGGTATGTTTGGGGAATGGAGAGTGTAATCCCAAAATTGAAATATTTTTAATATACCTGCATGTTAATACTGCTGCCTTGCTTGTTCCCTTATTCCTCTTCCCTATGGGAATATGTCAAAATAAATTCCTTGATCCTGGCAGAATGCTTCTCATTACAGTGGAGAGGTTGTGGGTTGTTTTACAGCTATAGTACAGTGTTGTGACTTTGTGTACTAGAGCCTCAAGATTGTGTGTTTTAATAGAGCTCAACATGTTGCTAGATGGTTCTGAAGGTTTTTGTAGAGAATTCGGTTTCCCTGTGTGGAAATGTCTGAATCCAAAAAGATTATTTGCTATTTGTCCCAAGTTTTTGTGACTTGATATCAGGCTTGATGAAAGCTCATCACCTCTTGAGCTTGCAGAAGTTTATCTTGAAGGGATAAAGCCAAATGTAAACACCTCTGTCCTCAAAGCGTTTTGAGGGTCTTGTCTCTCAAACTCAATACTTTTGGACAATGTAAAAAGTGTGGTGACTTGGAGTCAAGACCTTTGTGTGGTGAACCGAGGTGGCCAGGAGCATTGCAGAGATTCCAGTTTGCTCTGGCTACAGGTCAGATCATGAGAAACTCACGAGCTTGTGTCTCTTTCAAACTGTTCCAGTTTTTATTAACAAAGTACTTGTAACCTTGTGGTGATGTGCAGTGCTGGAGCTCAGCTTTTTACTCTGTAGCCTTGCAGAGTTGTACCATCTCATAAAACCATCTAACGATAATTGAATATGTAAGAAAAGTCAACACACATTTTCTCTTAGTTTAGTAACTGTAAAAAATTTTGCTTCAAGCACAGTTAACTTCAATATGCGAGATGTATGTGTATGATATCTTGTTAAAATGCTTGAGCTTTCCGGCTGTGGCATGTCATCAGAAATGGAGTTCTAGTCTTACAGATATCTATTTAAATTCTAATCAGTTGTACTTCAACAACAAACTCTGTGTGGGAATTCTTGTGGGGGTTGTGGTTGTGGAGATTGTCACTGGGTTATTGGCCTTTCAGCAGTAGCTGTGTTGGCAGTAGTTCTGTGGAGATGAGGAGATTTGGTCGCGAGTGTAAAGAAGTAGTTTTCTTTTTTTAATTGCTCTTTGCTGAGTTATGATTGACTTAAAGCTTGGTTTCTTCTGAAATCACAGCAGTATGTGATGGTCATCCAGGCTTCCTTGGATGTCAGTCCTATTCCATCCCACTATCTTTCAGTGTCAGCACTGGTTCCTTGCATAAAACATTACTTCTTTGAGCTGCAGAGTGGGCCTTGGGCTCACCAGCCTTGTGGGAAGCTTCATGATGGGGAAAAGAGCATCACTCCATGGGATTCCTGTGCTGGAAATTTGTTACACCTTGTAGACTATAAGCTTCTGTTACATGATCTGAATTTGAGGGCAGAAGACAGTACTGTCTTGATTGTATTTTCAACTTGTATGTGAAAAGTACAGATGATAAACCATGGAACCCTGTGTTTTGGCAGTTCTTACTGCATTTTATTTCCAGAACTCAGTCTCTGTTCCACATGCTTTCAGGGCTCTAGAGTTGCTAAGCTCTGCCCTTTTCTACCGAAGACAACATCTGGAAACTTCAACAAGGTTTGTTTCTTTCCTGACTGTATCTATACTTTGGGAATTGACACAGCCAGATCAGTTTTTCTGCCTTGGTTATACTGTTGGAGACTGTGAGGGTTCTCTGCCCCAATTTTGCATCTCTGACTTGTCAGGATTTTATAATGCGGTGAAGAATGGTTCTCTTCTACATCCCAGCAGGTGGTTCTGTTGAAATGTTGTCTTGTCTTTTTTTATTTTTCTTCTTCTTCTGTGGAATTTTCTGCAGAAATGTCCATCTGCTTTGTTGTTTGAAACGTCTGTTCGGAATGACAGCTTGTTCTACGGCCTTTGCTTTGATACATACTGGGGCAGTGAAATAGCTGAATCGGTGTTCAATGCACCTTGTTAAGACTGCATTTAAATTTTATAGTACTTTACATAGAATACCTCATAGAAGACAAAATTCCTTTCCAGCACATTCCATGGTATTTTTGAGACAAAGATGACATAGGGAGTTCGTGATTGTTTGAAATTGTGGTAAGTTTAATACAAATCAAGTACAAGCCTAGGCCTGTTGTTTGTCATTGTCACCAGAAAGCCAGGGAAAGAATACCAGGGGAAAAAAGATTGTATCCAAAATTCATGATACAACTTTTGAAACTAGAAATGTCTGTTATTTGTTACCGTGTCTAAGATGTAGATGAGTGAATTTTAGCTGTGGTATCAAAGCCTTTGGTATGATTGCAAGAGGAAACCTGTGCATCAGCACAAGAAGAAGAAAACCCCAAACTTGACATAATGAAGCTCCATGTATAACACAGACAGAGAGCTGTTTCATCGCACTGCTTTGTGATGTCTGTTTCCTTTAATGATAGGATGCGCTGACAGTCAGACTTTGCTCCTGCTTTTGAGCTTGTGAACTTGAATAATGAAATATTTAAGGTGAAAATGTAGTTTCTATTATGTCCTTTTTTTCTGATAGTTCCGAGTGTTGAGAAGTTGGATCCTGACTGGTGTGGAAACTATTTTTCAACTTTTGATTCTTCTAGGGAAATCCAGTAGTAAAGGAGGCAGGTTGCGTTGGATGAACCCTGCACATGAAGTTGGCTCTCTTTGTGCATAAAGAACCCTGGGTAACAGGACTGCCTGTTCCAGCCACTGTTCCTGTCACTTGAGGAATGGAACTGTGAGCCTGCCAAACAGGGGGTGTGTTTTGTAGCTGCTGAGGTCAGAGCTCTGAATGCAGAACTTGGTTTACTTCCGCTCTGGAGCTAAACTGGCTTTGAGGTGTGTTCAGGGAAGGAAAAAAAATGGATCTTCTGTAGCTACCTAGCACAGAAATCGGTATTTCTGGCTTTTTCTACTGATTCACCTCCGTTAGTCAAAGGGTTTGATAAGCTCTGCAGGCTGGAAGAAAGCAAGGTGCTCTACCAGTTGAGATACCTAACTAAGATGAGGTTATGAATCATAAATGAGAAATTAGTCTTTTGTTGGGCACATCTGTTAAACAGTCATATTTCCATCGTCCTTTTTGTTTATAAAAAGGTATTAATTATGTTGACATGAGACAATATTGAAAATGTTCCTAACATCCAGAGGACTACACATTTTCTTGTAACGTTCCAATCCTGGTAACACCCAGGTGGTGGGTATTTTAGAGAAAATTCTCTTTGCAGTGCTACCCTGTGAGCAGCTGAGTTGTTTCTGCAGTTTCTCCAGTTCCTTGCCTTTCTCCTGTTACGGTTTGAGACTTGTCCCATAAATCTAATGAAGCTTATAACTTTTTAAGGCATTGCTTTTTCTTTGAACCCTGCAAATAAACGATTCCTTAATTTGTCAGACCTTCTCTGTTTTCCCTCATTAGTTTAATGAGGGTTCTGATGGTTTATGTCATATTTTTTAAATATCAAAAATGAATTCAGGCCAAGATAGTGCCTTGGTATTCAGTACAGATATCTAATGTCAGGAGAGATGGCATGTTTCTGAAGGAGGAAGAGCTGTGGTTTTTTTGCCTCTGTGCCTTAGGGTCCATTAGTGCTTCTGGGAAGATTTCTGTGGTCAAGAGCTAGGTGATATGGAGATACAGTGTTATTGTTGCAAGACAAAGCAACTATTTTATCATTGCTTGCTCTTCGGCTAGGTTGCTTTTTAGCAGAAGTAAATTCCTGACTGATTGGATTTAGTTTACGTAAGGGAAAATGTAAAATATTTGTTGTACTGTAAGGATTATAACTGTATGTTAGGTGAAGGGCTGCTTGGAACTTGTGAGTTGCTCCTATGCAAAAGAGCAAGATACTGCTTGCTCTTGCATAAAAGACTGTGCCAAACAGTATCTCTTGTGGGTCTGCTGCTTTGCTCCTGCAGTCTCTGCAGCGGAGGAGAGACAGCCTGTCACTCGAGTGCTGAGATCTCAGAGATGGCTGAAGCGTAACTGCAGGGAAGGTGCTCACTGCCGTGTGGAAGGATGGGAATGCCAATTAAGGATTCACTGTGGTTAATGTGTCTGGATGTTCAGCTGCTGAAGAATTTTCCTTGATTTCTTTTTTTGTTTTTTTTAAAGGAGCAGGTGGTTTATTCTCACTGTGATTCCATTATGTTGTGCAGCCTTTAGGTGGTTCTCACCCCCTTTTTCCCATGAAGAGATTTTCATTTCTGGATGTCCTGGCTGAACTTGACAGTAACCAACAGATCTGAACTTCCTGCTCACAGATGTGACCTTCCCCACCCTTTGTCAACTCTGTGCTGATGAGGGAAGACACTGAAGAAGGAAATTCTGAATCTGATAAGAACAAAGTGTCGCTTTGAGTTAAAATGGACCCCTGGAAGGAAGAGGAACAGAGTTGAAGTGGACCTGCTTATTAGATAACCAAATGTTGGTTACTTGTAACCTCACAGTATACCTGTTGGTTTTCCTTCCTCAGGGTTCCTGGCGTTACTGGAGTCAGCTTTCTTAAGCCAGTCTTAATTGTCTGAGGTACAGGAGCTGAGAGCAGAGTCTTGGTTGAGGGGCAGAATTTAGAATCACTGCAGTGCTCTCCCATGCTGAAATGGGAGTGAGGTGAGGTGGTGACTGCCACCGTGGAAATCCTGCTGTACAGCCAGATGGGACCTAGGAGTCATGCTGAGACAGGAGTCTTGAGAGTCCTAGTGAGCTCAGTCTGGTCAGGTCGTGCTTTGTAGGAGGGTGGGAGGTGGAGCTTACAGTGAACTATATGGACTGTGAGCTGGATGGACAGGGGAGACAGAAACTTCGGGGTAGAAATCCTGTTCTTCATTTACTGGTTATCATATCAGAGCTGTAGTTTGAAGAGTATCGTCCCGTTTCAGCATAAGAAAGATACAGATCTGTTGAAGCAGGTCCAGAGGAGGTGCACAAAAGTGATCAGAGGGTTGCAATATATTCAGACTAGATATAAGGAAGAAAATTTTTATGCTGAGGGTGGTGAGACACTGAGACTGGTTGTCTGGAGGGGTTGTGGATACCTCATCCATGGAAACATTCAAGTTCAGGCTGGACGTTTCACGGAAGGGGTCATTGGGCACTGGAACAGGCTGCACAGGGAGGTGGTTGAGTCACCTTCCTGGAGATGTTTAAGGAGCAGGTGGATAAGGTGCTAAGGGACATGATTTAGTGTTTGATAGGAATGGTTGGACTCCATGATCCGGTGGGTCTCTTCCAACCTGGTGATTCTATGATTCTGTGATTCTATGATTCTGTGATTTGCTGTCAGCAGTAAAGGCAGGGAGGACGTTTGGATGTGTATTTATCTATCTATCTCTCTGCCATCTGTATTTCTATCAATATAAACATCCTATGTAGATTCATGGCTTCTTAAGGACATTGAAGCTAAAAAGCATGAAACTGGGGTGCAGTGGGCCAATATAGCCTAGGAAAAGACAACTACTTTGTCACTAGCAGAAACGGCCCTGGTGTAAATGAAATCCTTAGTTCAGGATCCCACCTCTGAAGCTTTTTCTTTAGCCATAGCATCTTTTCACTCTTGACTGATAGCTGATTTTGTGGTTTAGGAAGGGAAATAGGAAATAATTGAGGAGAAGAGAGGAGGAAACCTGCAAATAAGCAAGACTGACTTATTCTGAGTATTTCTGGAAGGATTGCTTATCAGTTCGTTGGTAAGCAAGAGATTGTTTTGTTTTGTCCCAGTTCACTTGTTTTGACTTTCTCTTTTTCACTGGCAAGGAACGGTGCTCCTTGATCTTCTGAAGTGGGATTGGCAAATCTTTTTGAATCAGTCAGGCATTGTACAGCCAAGGTGCCTGCCAGCACTGGCATCTGCCCTTAAAAGGACAATTCCAAAGTGTAAGCAGTAAACAAACCTTGTGCTATATATGCATAGTGTGATTTTCTTTTCAAAAATCTGTTGTAGGGTTAGTCTAATGCTTACAAATTTGTTAATATTGCCATCTTTATGGAGACATTCTTGAAGTGTGTAAATACCAAGGTGGTTGCGATTTTGGGGGAAAGGACTTTACGAAGCCTATTGCTGCTCCTGTCCTTCAGCACCTGACTACATCCCCTTATTTTCTTAATCTTTTAAGATTGTCAGCTCTTACTGTTGTCCTAAAAAAGGGAATGCCTGGTTAGAGTTCTGATGTGTATCCCAGAGAACTAACACATCTTCCAAGGTTTTATTTTGGGTGCAAGTTTCTTGTTCTCTTGTTCTATCTGAGGCATTATTCAGATGTTTCTATTAAAAGCAACTGTCTTTGTGTTCTGGTATCATCTCTAGAATGCTTGTGACTTTAAGCAAAGTTACTTGGAGTCACAGCTCTGCTGCAGAAGGCTTGTAAAAAGTTGTCGCAAGCTGTGTTATCATTAAAAATATATCTGAGGTTGGAAGGGCATACAGATTTCATAGCTGAGCTTGGTCCAGGTGGAATGAACCTGCTGTAGGCACTGCATGGCATTTGCCATGAGCAGGCTTGTTCATTGGCATATTGGCAGTGCCACTGCAAGGCTTCAGGTGGCTTCAAATTAGAGTCATGGCTTCAGTTGGAAGGGACCTTAAAACTCATCCAGTTCCACTCCCCTGTCATGGGCAGGGACACCTCCCGGTGGATCAGATTGCCCATCCAACCTGGCCTTGGAACACCTCCAGGAATGGGGTAACCTGGGCCAGGGCCTCACCATCCTCACAAGAAAACTTCCTGATAACTTCCTGATAATCTCGTCTAAATCTCCCCTCTTTCAGCTTCAGGTTGCACCAGAGGTGTAGCTGTGCAGAGGAGGCTGTCAGGCCTCCATTTGCAGTGGTGGTAACCTTAGTGATGCCTGCTTGCTGAGGAAAAGGTGGGAAATAACCTTGATTTCTTTGGTAAAGAACTCACAGAACCAAATAATACCAAATACTGCTGAGTGGCAATGAGTAATTTATGCCTTAATACAACTAACATAAACCCAAGTCTACTGTGTCAGAATTCTAGACAAAGAGGGTTGAAGTCACTGTTTTATCTGCCAGTCTGCACCACTAGGGTGTCTCGTCCTGTGCATTTTCTGCTGGTACAGACTGAGGCTGTTGGTGCACTTTAGTTTTCACAGCAGCAGCTGAAATAAACTACCCCGGCGATGATGCAGTGCTGCTCTTCTCTGGAGAAGCACTAATGTAAACTGTGGGCAGTTGTGACTTGACAGCTGTGCTGACAAACCAGAAAAAGATGCTTTTTACACTAGACAGATGTCCAAGTGTTGGAAAATTTCCAGCGAGAAGCAGAGAAGCTTTATTCTTCCAGTATTTTCCTGTCACATGAAGTATGGTTTAAATGAAAGGAATGTTTTCTGATGGGGAATGTTATTGCAGAGCTTTTTAGCATGCGGAGGATTAGATTGCTAATCACCTCTCCGAGTAGATTCTACCAGTTGTACAGGAACATTCTTGGTGTTGTGAATAGTGAGGCGTAGTGATTAAGGAAACTGGTTATTTTTATAACTTCATTTGATATCTTTGCATGACATGATATCATATGCATGGGTTTTGTTATAATAGTTATCAAGTATAGGCAAGGCAGTCATCATTAACTGGTTTTGACACACTGATGTTGTCAAGGATCTCATCCAAATGAAAAATAATATGAGGAGAAGGTTATGTTAACAAGTACCCAATACAGAAGAGAGCTCTTCCTAGCAGGAATTATACCTGGTGTACACTGTGGAGTTTTGTCGAGGAAATCACAACCATCAACACCACTAACTCAGTAAAGCTGAAACTTGCAAGCAAATTTCTTTTCATGACATAAAATTACAAAGCTGATTTTACAAATCCCTTTCCCTTTTGAGGAAACTGATAGTCCAGGTTGTGGGGTTTTGCCTGCATGGTGTTCGTGGCATCTCCGATCTTCTCTATTTGAATCCTTCATCCAGTTAAAACTTACTTGGATGTTGAAGAGGGTGTTTTTCATAGCAGGCAGTCAGGTAGGTTGATTCGTGCTTCCCTCGTGGTAGCGCCAGGCAGGAGGAAGTGCTGGACACTGAATCCCGTGGCCGTGTAGAGTTAGCGTGATAACACATGACTTGTGCCTTGTCCTACACAGGTGGGTAGTGTTGCGATTTGTGAGTTGAACAGTCATAGGCGGATGGTCAGTTGTGTAAGGAAGGACTGAGGCTTATGGCTGGCGTAACATGCTTTCGTCTTTGCTGATTTGAGTACTTGATAATGATGGGCACAGATTTTGTTTGTACTTCCTGCAAGAGGTTCGTGCTTTGAGCATGGTTTCATTGGGGGCCCTGTGGTTGTGTAGCTTATCTTAACTGAAGCCTCACATGAGCAAACTTCCCAAATTTAAGGATAACAATGATGAATGTAATACAGGTTTAACATCCCTAAATTTTGTGCTATGTACACTTCACTGGATGAAGGTGTTTTATTGAGTTTTTTTCCCTTTTTAGGTGCTCTGCCGCTCATCAAGATGGAAGGGTCAGATTCTAGTGATAAAGGAAGTATTGATCAATCAGAAGCACAACGCCAAAGCCAGCTAGATCGGTTAGATCGAGAAGAGGCTTTCTATCAGTTTGTGAACAACCTGAGTGAAGAGGACTACAGGCTTATGAGAGATAACAATTTGCTAGGAACACCAGGTAGGTCATGCTTTGTGTGCATCGCTCTGGAATTGTTTGTAGGTAATGCGTGTCATTCTGTTCTAAAGCGATTTCACCTGCTTAGTTGTGTGATGCTGTTGTGTTCCATGGAAGGAAGTATCTCCTTGCTGATTTGCACATACTCAAATCTGAGTGGTCCTCTGCCTGGCAGTTAGGGTGATGTGGGTTCATCAGATACGTGAGTCTGGTGTTTACACAACTGGGTGGGAACATTGGCCCAGTTCCAGCTATGGACCCTGAGAGGGTTTGGATTGAAAACTCATCTGCCTTAAGCATCTGTGTAAAAATGCTCTGCTGGTGAGGTCAAGAGTTTGTCATGAGGTTTGGCGGTCTGGGATGAGACTCTGCACAGGCTCTTCTCTCAGGTCTTAATTGACTTATTACTTCAAATTGACTTTTTACAGGATGATACTTAATTCAAACCAGTTCTAATTTAAAACATGACTTAACTAATTTAAACCTTTTTTTCTTGCTTGTGAAGGTGTTATCGTAAATATTTTACTCTGGACAGCCATTTAATTTGTACAGGATAACAAAAATTGCTGATAAATCATAGAGGTTCCTAAACAGGACACACACATGATCTGTCTTGATTAGGTTGAAGCTGTTGGGTCTTTCAGTTTCAGCAAGACTCATGTGGGACAAAGGTGCTGAAGTGTCAGAACTTTCCCTTAGCAAACTGTTTGGCAGTATCATTATGGCAGGGCTTTATTAGGAAAAAAAGCTAAGCAGTGGCTCGTCCCATCTTTAGAAGCGTTTGATGATGCTTGCCATACGTGTGATTTGGAAATATTTTTGGAAAATTTTGCTTATTTTCTAAGGTGAAATTACTGAAGAAGAGTTGCTGAGAAGGCTACACCAAGTTAAAGAAGGTCCGCCACAGCAAAACAGTGATGAGCATAGAGGTATATACAGTATTTGTGAAAACCCTTAACTTTAGTACCCCATACGGACCTTAACGTTAGTGCAGGAGTGGAACAAGTTAAGCCTAGGCAGGTGCAAGGTAACTTTGTTTCAAAACTAAGTGTACATTGTGTCTGGTATCTGCTGCAGAGGCCAGTCTGGGACAGATTTCATGCATAACACTCCTGTTATTTGCCTCAAGAGGGATGAATTTAGTTGTTTGCATTTTTTTTATTTAAGATTGCCTTCCTGCCTGCTCCTTTCAGGAATGGGTTTTGGCAATCCCTCTTTTTTTTATCCACCATTCTTCTCTTCTGAAGATGCTCTATTACTTCAGTTACCACCTCTTTATTGAGATTGGTGAAGGGCACTTGGAGCTTGCCACCGGAGTTCTTTCTTTAGTGAGAGATTTGCTATAAAACTAAGTCACACAAAAGGTCAGGGCAAACTTATTTCTCTGTTTAGCAGTCAATAGATCACTCAGTTGTTTGGAAAGGAAAACACAGATTATTGATGTGTTACGATACCTGAAATGTGACTTTCCATTTACTTAATGATAAACAATACATGTTACTATGATGACTTGTTTGCTACTTGATAGCTGCAGCCTCTCTGTATGTATTAGAAGCATCCACTCCTGCTCCCTTCCAAGAGCACTGGTAGATGAGAATCACGATGCTGTGTGTGAAACCACAATAGCACTTGATAGGATTAAGCACTTCTGAGTTGTCACTTGTTAAGCTCAGCAATTATGTTCTTGGAAAAGATCACTCCAAAATTAGCTCAGTACTCTAATTTTGGTAGTTCCCTGTCTCTTTCGCAGGTGCAGAGTCCGCAGAAGATGTTTCAAATGGAGATTCTATAATAGACTGGCTTAATTCAGTCCGACAGACGGGAAATACAACACGAAGCGGGCAACGAGGAAACCAGTCTTGGAGAGCAGTGAGCCGGACTAATCCAAATAGCGGTGACTTCAGATTCAGTTTGGAAATAAATGTCAACCGTAATAATGGGAATGCAAATCCAGAAACTGAGAACGAGCCATCTGTAGAGCCTTCCAGTGGGGAGGATTTGGAAAACAGCCAAAGTGACTCTGAAATTCAAAGGTCTGAATCGCCATCTGTAAGGCAGCCTGGATCAGAAAGGAGCACTTCGGAGGAGCTGACAACTGAGGAAGCTTCCCCTCCTAGAGGGCAGAGGCGAGCAAGAAGTAGGAGTCCAGAACAACGGAGAACACGGGCTAGAACTGATAGAAGTAGGTCACCTATTAACCCAGTGAGTGAGACTCCTCGCAGGTCTCGTCACAATACATCATCTCAAACGCTTGACCCCTCCTCAGGGAACGAAGCTGAGGGAAGCTCTAGAACTAGGCAGCATGTGACCTTAAGGCAGCACGCAGTGGGGACTGAGATGCCGAGTGAAAATGCAGTTCTCTTTTCAACCCCTGAAACAAGACCTGTTCCTCAAGCAGCAGGCTCTTCAGAAACTAACAGCACCGGTGAGTCTGCGGCTCCTGGGCAGAGGCCTCCTACCATAGTGCTTGACCTTCAGGTGCGAAGAGTTCGTCCAGGAGAATACCGGCAAAGAGACAGCATAGCTAACAGAACTCGGTCCAGGTCCCAGACACCCAACAACACAGTCACTTACGAGAGCGAACGGGGAGGGTTTAGGCGCACATTTTCACGTTCAGAACGTGCTGGAGTGAGAACTTACGTCAGTACCATTAGGATTCCTATCCGTAGGATCTTAAACACAGGCTTGAGTGAGACTACGTCAGTTGCCATTCAGACTATGCTAAGGCAGATCATGACAGGCTTCGGAGAGCTGAGTTACTTCATGTATAGTGATAGTGATGTGGATCCTAGTGGCCCAACTCCAAATCAGAATGTGGATGCTTCAGAGGCACAGAATGGCACTGGTGGTACTTCAAGCAATGAAAGCACAGATGTTAGCTCAGGGGAGGTGTACGAAGGCGGTAATGAAGGTGGTTCGACATCTGGTGCCAGGCGTGAAGGTCGGAATACAAGGGGATCGGTCACATTTGAAGAAAGCGGTTCTCTACCATTCCTTAGCCTAGCACAATTTTTCCTGCTCAATGAAGATGATGACGACCAACCCAGAGGACTCACCAAAGAACAAATTGACAACCTGGCCATGAGGAATTTTGGTGAGAGCGATGCTCTGAAAACCTGTAGCGTGTGTATTACTGAGTACACGGAAGGCAACAAGCTCCGTAAATTGCCTTGTTCGCACGAATATCATGTGCACTGTATTGATCGCTGGTTATCGGAAAATTCCACTTGTCCCATTTGTCGCAGAGCAGTCTTAGCTTCTGGTAACAGAGAGAGCATTGTCTAATCGAGAGCTGCATCTATGGCCAAGCAGTGGGTGTGATAGTGATGGGCAAAGAAGTCACTTCCTTTATGGCCACTTTTTGAGTGGTACCTCAATGTATAGTAGTGACTCGGAGTGAATCTTCCCTTGTGAACGCATTTTCTCTGAATTCAAGCTTTTAAAATCAGAAAATTTCTTTAGGGTTTTCAAGATTGAGTCAGTTTGGGTGTTAAATGCCACTCGTCCAAAGACATCTGCCATCTGCCCACTTGCAAGTTTTGTTTTTTTTTTTTTTCTCCTTGAAGAGTGTTAAGTTTTTCTTCCCCACACAGCCCCTGCCATCCCAGTCCAATAAAATTTTGTCCTCAAGATTGTGCATATGAGGAGTTCTCTGAGGAGTCGGCCCAGCTAAACGTACAGGAGTCGCAGAGGAGTTATTGCAAGAAACCCAACTATCGGAAAAGATCTGAACTTAATTGCACACTCGAACATGCTTTTGATTTTCGTACTGGGTTCCTATTGGCCGTGTCTGTAAATAACACTAACGGTAGCCCTTTCCCCATCACTATGGCACGCTGTAGGAGGAGCTGGTAGCTTAATTGGGATATTTATCTTGTTGTGGAAATATAAGAATTGCCTATGCTTGTTTAAATAAAAGAAATCTTGTTTTAAAATTGTAAAGCTTTTTTGTAGGAGCTCAGTACTTTTCCAAGGCGCTGTTGTACTAACGCAGTAAGGATTAAAATTGTACCATGCTTAGAAATCAAGAATGCTTTTCATACAAACCCCATCAAAAAGAGAGTAAACTCGGTACGAGAGCCGCTTCTGTAACCGTGTACCTGTCGAGAGCAGTACATGTCTGTACTATTGATGTGAACAGCTGCTGTAACGGAACAACAGTTGGATCGGACATCTGAATTGCATTAAAAACTTGAAATTCGATGTTATAATTGCAGTGTTTTGGCTCAGTAATGGCACCAAGAAAGATGATAAAAATTAGAACCTATTCTAATGGCTGGTTATTTCTTGGTGTGGTTGCTAGTGCGTAAGAACACAAACCGTGCCGCTTCCTTCAGTGAGGTTTATGCCCAGTTTTTTGCTAGCAACTTTTGCTTTCAGTTTTTGAGGCAACTCTGTGTAACTCTTCAGCAGGTGTGTGTCAACAGGTTTTGGTTTTTCCTTCCACACCAGCTTCAACCACATTAGTAACCCCTGGATCCACCGAATGATCCATCCAGCATTGGCAACCTATGACTCAGGTGCTACCAAGAAATAACTGAAGTATGAACTGGAAAACAGATTATTGGAGCGTTTGGTTAGATTTGAAAACTATAATTGGTTATGGGAGTCTGCTTCCATGTGTAGCCAATTACAAACATAATGTTTAAAACTCCAACAAAGTTCCTACTCCTCTTGAACAGATTGAAATGAGTGGAATTTATCTTTATGTATGTAATGTATTGAGCTTGAGCATGGGAGAATGTGCCTTAGCTCTCATCAGTGGTGGGGAGAACGTCCCTCACTGACCCCCCTCTTTGTTTTGTTCTCTAATGACTTTTGTCCTTGGCTTACACCTGTGGCAGGGAAGGCCATGTGTTTTTCAGCTTCTTGGCAGTGATTATGAAGGGACATGAGCTGCTCTGCTAGGCTCTATGGGAAATGTTGCATGTTCCTCAGATGATTAACCAAATCTGTCTCTTTCCTAATTAAAACACATAAGCATAAGCTCTATTCTCTGTTCTCAGCCATATTAACATCTCTGCAGCTGGTTAAGGACTTCTTAGTATCCAAAAATTCCAGATTTTCTTCCATGTGTGCTTTTTGTGGCATTTGGTTCAGTGGATAACTCAGTCTGGCTCTTGAGCTGTGGTGGAGAGGATACCAGTTCTTTCTGAGCGGAAGAATCGATAATCAGTGTGAGGTCAAAGTTCCTTGTTAATTCCAGGTGCTGGACTCCATGCCTGAATTTTCTTTACAAAGTAGCACTCCTGAATTTCTCCAGTAGGGTTCATGTAGGAAACATGATCAGATGTGGTTCCCGGTAGTTCTGTTGAGTTCCTGGAGCATAGCATTAGCAGCAAAAAAACCCCAAACCCCTCTGTGAATACTGTGTTAGATCTGGAAAGCCTGATGTGCGTCTCTGAGAGCTGGAGCTGGTGCCTAGAAAGACAGGAGCTCCTCAGTGCTGATAAATGTGGAGCTTGGCAGTGCTACATGTCTTTCAACAGCACTTATATTTTCCATGTTCTGAGTTTCCAGTAACCGCTTGCCTTGGAAGAATCGACTTTGCAGCTCTGTTATAGCTCAGTAGCGGCATATCTTCACGTTTTATCTTTCTGTAACAACAGCAGCTAATAAAGCAGCGTAGGTTTCCCAAGTGGTACCAACAATGAATAATTTGTGGAATGTTGACTGGAATGTTCTCAGTGTTGTAGGTGAGCCTGGGGTTCGTTGCCTGATGTCGGGTGGAGTTGGCAGGTATTAAAGCAGCAAAGAGCTCTTTACACAGCTGAGTCCTCTGTCAGCCTCTGGTAATTTCATTTCTGTGCTTTTGAAGTTAGGTTGGAGTTAGGAAAAGCCAATATTAACCCTTCAGTTGCTAGCAGCATGTGAAAAACACTCTTAACAGAGTTCGCAGCCTAATGTACAGCTGGTGAATTATGTCGGTATTGAGTGCTTGCTCTCCTGCCACGGGAGGGGTGCAGCCGCTGTCCCTTGCAAAGCTGTTTGTCTTCCCCAAGCCCCATTGTTCCCAGCCTTGGCTCCATCTGCTGTCGAGGCCACAGTGCCACCTCGCGGGAGCCTCCACCGCCTGGGAGAATCCAGCTCCTCGCACAGGGCTTCTTGCACTGGAGGCCGTGCTTTGCTTTGTTTTGGAAGGAGGTTCCCTGTCACTGCCTGCCTCAGAAGCTATCGTGGGAGTTGTTCAGGCTGCAAAACACCCAGGCTCCTGTTGCAAACACCTGTCTGGTGTGGGAGCTTAATTCCTTTCTGTCTGGACAGACCCATATCTGTGGGACCTCCACACGGAGCAGTCACAAGGGCAAAGTGGAGAAGAACACACTGGTTTTTTATTGGAGTGCGTTTGATAATTTTAACTCAGATTGTGAACCAATGCAGAGCCGTGAGAGCTTGATTTCTTTTTAATTGGGGATTTTATCAGTTAAAGGACTGAAGAGTTATTCCTAGGGTTGGTTTGGTTCCCCTTTCACGTGCACTGTTTAGTTTCTTTGAACAAGTTGGGTAACCTGCAGGCAGTTATTGACTTGTTTTGAAAATGTTTTGATTAGTATAGGTCCTGCATGCATAGAAATTACTCACTAAAAGTGGAAAACCTTTTGTAGGAGGTGTTGGTGCGCCGGCACAGCAGCTGCAGGACATGATACCTACCAGTTCTGCAGGAGCAATAATTGTCCGTTGTTTCAACTTGCAACCAAGTGGGTTTCCCACCAAAGTTGGCACAATGGGCCATAAAGAGCGTCACTCCAGTGTTCTGTCGCTGGGTTATGCAAATGCAGAGAGCCCCGAGAACTGTGTCCCTGCTGTGTCTGTGGTCACTGTTTATTTCAAAGGGGTTGTCTGCATAAAGAGGAGGTTCCCAGTGGTCTCACAATAACAAGGGTCTGATGCGAAGATGAGAAATGCAGCTCAGACTGGTCATCGGTCTCTCATTTTAGCAGTGCAGTGAAGGGTTTCTGAATCTCCCAGCGGGATCTCCCGCATCACACTGCGACATGGAGCTGCCTCCTGCCAGCTTGGCCACAGCCGTAGTTTGGGGTCCTTTTCATTGATGTGCACGATCGTGTGACTGTCCCATGTCTGGGTTTCCTCACCAGTCACCCTTGCTCCTGCTGCAGGGGCTTGTGTTGCTTGAGCAAGGGGCCCCCAGCAAGTGTGGAGCTGGTGGGATGCGCAGAGGTTAAGGAAGGAATGTGCAGGGGTTCTGGAATGTCTGCCTGCTCCGCTACCTTCTCCCAGGAGGAGGCGCTTTGGGTGAGGTGCCTTGCAGCCGCGTTAACGGAATTTGATAACAAATTCACAAGTATTTCTAATCTTTATGCACACTAGGCCACTTCTTTGTTTGCCACTGGGGTTGGAAGGAGGGTGAAGAGAGCATCAGTGGTGACTTCCCCAGAACAAAGAGAAGTTTGCATCTGTTATACCAGGGTTTCCCAACCTCTTTTTGACATGAGGTTTCTCTTTTTTTTTTCCCCCTTCTTTTTCCATGGGGAAACAAACATTGAATTTGTTTTGATTGTTCTATCTGGTTATGTTCCCTTAAGCTAAAACACCCAAGTCCCTTTCCTGACTTTCGCTGCCTGCTAGCGAGTCTCTTGGTTGGGAAGCCCTGAATTCAACTGAGAATGTAACAGTTTTTTTTTTTTGTACAGTGCTTTGCATCTGTTTATACTGGACTTGTTTAATACAAAATGGTACTCTGAGGTTGTCGGGCAACAGTTCGACCAGGTTTGATAGCTAACGTTTAGGAGGAGTTTGTTCCCTATGTAAGATGTCATAATGCAAATTAAATAGACTCAATAAAATGCATGAAGTGTTCATTTTGTGCTTGATCATCACTCCTTGGGTTTATTCTTCTTATGGTGGGAATGCACTGAAGTAAATGCTGGTGGATATGGAAGGGATTTATTTCTTCCATACATCCTTTCCCTTGGTGCTGGGCAGAAAGGAAAAAAACGTGGTGGTACAGAGTTAACTTCTCAGAAGAATTTATTGCTCCTTAGTACATAAAACTGAAGTAATAAATCTCCTTATGTCCCCCACTCGTGTAAATCTGTTCATGGATAATGTGGGGTACAAACACAATGTCTACAAGCTGTCTTTGAAGTGGTAGCTGGGATTTTAGGGGTCTCCATCGATACCAGGAACCAGTGGTTGGGGCGCGCGGTACCGAGTGTCCCTAGAAATACACTTCGCAGTGTTGAGTGGCTTTCATGAGAACTCTCACATATGGCTAAAGGCCTCATCCTAAAATTAGTAGCTGATGTACGTGCAAATGCTTATTTGTAGTGGGAAGGAGACTTTTTAGGGCTTGGGGAGCTAGCTATTGCCAGTGCTTCCCTCACCTCAACTCTGCTCCTAGAGTAGGGGGTGGGAGATGTTCCCTGAGAGGAGCATGATGGCATTGAAACAAAAGAAAGGGTAGGAAGGTGGTGGATAGCTTTAAAACGTGGTGCCTGGTGGTTTTGGGTGCCGTGGCTGTGGGTAGCAGCATTCCAGCTGGGTTGATGCTTGACAGGGCTGTGAGCAATGCTCTTGTTCGGTAAGGAGGGCTTCTCCAGGGATGTGCTGAGTTGGGATTCTACTCCAGCTTCACTTTCCATGGGGAGAGCTCTTGGCTAAGAGTTGAGGGGTTTTTTTCCATTCACACATGCTTTGTCTTTAGCTCCATGGTTCATCTTGCTCTGCAAGTGCATAGTTCAACCTGAAGTTGAGTCTTTAACACAGGCGTTAACTTTTATTTCGATGACTTAATTCACAGAGCAGTTCCCACGCTTTCTGTACCGGGAGCTCTTTGCCAAGCTGCTGACTCCAGCCCTGGAGGAAGTCCTTCGGTGTGGGTAACCCTATATTTCTTCCTTAAAAACCCGATGATCAACTCCCAAATTACTTAAAAGAGTCCAAACCGACCTTGGAGCACATGTGTGGCTGACTTCACCCTTATGTTTGTTTTCTTTACTAGATTTGAGGTCTTTGTTTTGGCCTGTAAAACTTTGTTTAACCTTGTTCTTCCTTCTTGGTGCTTGAACCCTGTAACCTTTTACGCTGTCGTACTCCTCCCTTCGGGGTCTCTTTCCGCAGTAGATCCAGGTCTTCACAGGGGGGTATGTTTGGCTGCTTTGCTCTCCTGCTTCTGGGTGGGAGGAGAAAGGTTGTGTTTGGGGAACCTGTCCATGCCAAATGGTGGGAGTGCAGGAATAACCGTGCACATGGGGCTTCTCACTTCCAAAGGGCTCTTCTGACCGCTCCTCAGTGGGACTGAGTGTTTGGAAATACAGAGGCAGGGAGAAAAGCAAAGGCTGCCCTTCTGCTCACTTGCCCTTCCCAACTGCTTCAAGTGTAATTGAACTTGTTTCAGGGCTTTTAATACAATGAATCTCAGCTCTGTTGTGGCTCCCTAAACCCTTACAATGAAGTTATATAGGGAAAACTAAACCCACTTTTTAGTTTTAAACTGGAGGGGCATTGTCTCTGCCGCTAATGAGATGCTGATGCTGCATGCTCCAACTGTTCCCCTGAATAAACCCCTGTTAAGCTGAGCATGTGAAAATCTGGGTGTCAAGCCTCCTCAACAATGATTACTTCATAAGACAGGAGGCATCCCATATTTGCTGAGAGTTTCTTGAGTTCTGTCACCCTATGCCAACAGGGTCCTGGGTTTACAAGGCTTACAAGGCAGGATGCTTGTGACAGCGCTGTGGGAGTGGAACAGCAAGAGCTGGATGGGGCTGTGCTGGGTTCCCCATGTGCCGGCAGCTTGTGCAGCACTGGGAGAGGAGCTGGATGGGCTCCTGGTTACCAGCAGAGATTATTTTGGTTTTGGGGGTTTTTTTTGCACTGGTTTGATTTCTCCAGATGGATTTGCAGATTGGGATTTCTTAGTGCTGAAAGGTTGAGACCGGTGGTTTTTTTCACTCTGGAGCCAGATCATTGATCGCTGTGATGGGGCCTGTATGAAATGCAA
The DNA here is from genome assembly GCA_013389865.1 of Piaya cayana. Lineage (NCBI taxonomy): Eukaryota > Metazoa > Chordata > Aves > Cuculiformes > Coccyzidae > Piaya > Piaya cayana. The sequence goes on from WAAB01004964.1 coordinate 66,137, forward strand.
TGAAGCAAAAAGTGCCTGGCTTGGTTTCGTGGCTTTGATAGCTGCTCTGATCTTTCACAGCTACGAAACATCCCCAACAACACCAGCCCAGGCCAAAACCCAATGTTCCTCCCTGCATCTGCAGAGTCAGACCTTGCCTGCAGGCTGGCTGCTGGGTTTGCTGATGCTGGAGGGTGTGAAAGCTCTTGAAACAAAGCATTTCAGGAGGCTGCAGAGTTCATCTGACCCCAGAGCACGGATCCATGCTGAGATATGAGCAGAGGTGGGATGGCTGCTCCCCTGCCATGAGCATTGTTAGCTGTGGGCTGAGGCGGTGCCAGGCAGGTGAACAGCAGCAAAATACATGGTGGAAGACATAGTTTCATCTCTGTAGCCACTGCTGATTTCTAAATAAACTAAATAAGTCCTAAATAAACTTGGAAATGACTCGGCCTTTGCTGCTGGCGCCTTCGGGATAATCTTTGCTTTAATTTATAAAGATGGATCTAAAACTGAAATGCTTGTGGGAAGAGGGGGGCTGGGAAATGGCCTGAGAGCTGATAACTGGTGGCTGGGCAGTGGTGCTCGTCTGTCTTCCCTGCACGCGTGGAGTGGCCAGAAGGGAAAGGCAGGGCACGAGAAATGATGGGAAGGGATGAAGAGATGAAGGACAGCAGAGGAGAGGGGGAAAGTGGTGAATTAAACTGAAAGAAAACTAAGGAAGGGTAAAAGAAGAAAAGGCTTTTGAACTGCGCTCATCTGAGTGGGATTAGTGAAAACATTAACACAGGTGGAAAAAGAATGTGTTTGGGAGCAAAACAACGGGGATCCTCAAGCTGTGAGGACCAGGAGACTGTGGTTAGGGCTGTCTGGGGCCAAGCAGGAGGGTGGTGGGCACTGCTGGGAGCGATGGGGCAGTGGCTGCGTGTGTAGGGCTGGTTCAGCCTGAACAATGCTCCGGATGAGACGATGACAGATTTCTAACCATCAAATCCCGGTCCAGGATGGAAGCGGCGCATGCCAGCACGATAGCTGAAGCCTGTGCGGGGAGGACAGAGCCGGGGCCCCACTCGCCCCACAGCTGCAGGAGAGGCTGTTTACACCACCCCACTGAAAATCCCCGTAATGCAGAGTTTGTTTCCAATGTGGGATCGAGCGGGGCTGCAGGTGATGGGGAGAGGCTGGTTTAGTGCAGCTTTTGTGCCAAAACCAGAAGATTAAGGAAGGATCCCCTGAAGCCTTGGCCAGGATAAAGCCCATGCACGCCAGTGAGTCCAAAGCTTCTTGCAACCCCACGAGTTCATCTGCTCCCACATCGGCAGGGAAGGTGGGTGCTCAGCATCAGCTGCAGTGTGAGGGTCTCCCTGCCACCAGGAGCACGGGAGGCTGGGCTCTCCCCTACCTCCCAGTCACACACGCTTCCCTGCTCTCTTTTTTCTCTCTCCTTCTTTCCCCTCTCCTGAGCTGTGTTTGCCTTAGATCTAAGCATCCACATGCATTTTCCTCCTGTGCTTTGCCCTGCTGCCAGTATGAAGTGGTTTCCCATATTGCACTTTTAAAAGCCCCTACAACCTAACCCAAAGGAAAGCGAGCGTGTCCTGAGCTCACCCCAGTGCTCACCTCCCATGTTCTCGTTGAGGTTGGAAGAGACCTCTCAGCTCATCCAGTCCAACAGCCAACCCAACCCGACTGTGCCTGCTAGACCATGTCCTGAAGAGCCACAGCCACTGCAACCCCTCCAGGGTTGGGGACTGCCCTGAGCAGCCTCTGCCAGGGCTTCACTACTTTTATGGGGAAGAAGTTTTCCTTAATATTCAATCTAAACCTCCCTTGGAACAACTTGAGCCCAGCACCCACCTCACCACAACCTCCTTTCAAGGAGCTGCAGAGAGCAATGAGGTCTCCCCTCAGCCGCCTCTTTTCCAGGATAAACAGCCCCAGGTCCCTCATCTTCTCCCAGAACCCCTGGACTCCAGACCCTTCCCCAGCTCTGTTCTCTTCTCCAGAGACGTTCCAGCCCCTCAATGTCTTTCTTGTACCGAGGGGTCATCAGTGCATCCTTCCAGTCCTTCAAAGGCACTTGCAGATAGGGTGGTTTTTTTCCTTCAGTATTATTTTCTTTAGGATTATATTATTTAAGTCGTGCAAAAAGTAAAAGGAAGGAGAAAAGGACAATGAAAGAAAACAAGCGGGGTTCACCTCCCACTTGATCTGGCTGCTCCAAGTCCCATCCAACCTGGCCTTGAACCCCTCCAGGGATGGGGCAGCCACCACTGCTCTGGGCAGTCTGGGCCAGGGCCTCCCCACCCTCACAGTAAAACATTTCTGTCTAAGGTCTTATCTCAATCTCCCCTCTTTCACCCAAAAACCATTCCCCCTCATCCTCTGCCTGTATTCCTCTATCCAGACCTCCTCCATAGCCTTCCTGGTACCCCATTCAGGACTGGAAGCTGCTCTGAGGTCTCTGTGTGTTCACACCGGGTTTTCTCCTGGGAATGGGAGGCGGCATTAACTCGCCTCACTCTGTCCCTGTGTGCAAGGCACAAAGTCCTCTGGAGAGCAAGTAGTACTCTCATTCCTTTTGAGTGTCTATTTATCTCCTCTTACCTCCTGGTGTTTTTTTCAAAATACTGTTTGCAGTAAAACTCTTCAGCTTGAAGAAGGGCACTAAAAATAAGAAAGCCTGAGATGCATAAAGTTAGCGTGTATATCAGCTTTCAGCTAATGAAGGCCAAGTGTGTCCTGGGCTGCATCAAAAGCAGTGTGGCCAGCAGATCGAGCCAGGTGACTCTGCCCCTCTATTCCTCTCTTGTGAGACCTCATCTGGAGGTCCTGTGCTGGAATCCTCAACATCAGGAGGAGATGGAGCTGGTCCAGAGGAGGCTAGAAGAGTGGTCGGAGGGCCGGAGCACCTCCCGTACAAGGACAGGCTGAGAGAGTTGGGGTTGTTCAGCCTGTAGAGGAGAAGGCTCTGAGGAGACCTTAGAGTGACCCTCCAGTACTGAAAGGGGCTACAAGAAAGCTAGGGAGGGGCTGTTTACAAAAGCTTGTGGTGATAGGATGAGGGGCAATGGGTATAAAGTGGAGAGGGGCAAAGTTTGACTGGACATGAGGAGGAATTTCTTCATGACTGTGGGGAGGCCCTGGCCCAGGTTGCCCAGAGTAGTGGTGGCTGCCCCATCCCTGGAGGGGTTCAAGGCCAGGGTGGATGGGGCTTTGAACACCCTGATCCAGTGGGAGGTGTCCCTGCCTATGGCAGGGGAGGTGGAATTAGATGATCTTTAAGTTCCCTTCCAACCCAAACGATTCTATGATTCCATGTTGGCAGCAGCCAGCAAAGCTACTGGAGGACCAGCTCCTGCCTCTGGCCGTGGAGAGAGGAGACCCGGAGAGACACAAGCACAAACACCCTTTTCTTTTAGAACAGGTTTTATTTTACACAATTTTTTAAAACATTTGTAAAACATTAATTACAAAAAATGCGGTAATATGGGGGTGGGTGGAGGCTTTGTATACCAACGATCAGAAATTCACATTTCAAAAGGACAGCCATACTTTTTAAGACACACATTCAAATACTTTACTTCCAGATACAAAATTTGAAGGGAATATAAATCTCTTACAAGGAGCAGATGTTGAAAAAAAAAATTAAAAGGAATAATTTTAGACTTCTGGGTCTGTCTGCCACAGTGAAGCTGCTGGGCCCAGGGTGCCCAGCAGCCCCAGTTGCCTCACAGGACCAATTTGGAGCCTCGTACGGCTCCCGCTGAGCCAAAGCCAGGAACACAGTGGAAAAAAAAATGTGATTGCGAAGCTCCTGATAGTGCTTGCAGCCTTTCTAGTGGGCACAGACACCCCGAGGATGAGCATTACCAGCACATCGTCAGGGCAAAGCAATGCATCCCGCCCCGAAAACCCCATGGCAAGGTTTGTTCTCTCCGTTGCGGAGCTAACGCTGACCAGGACAGCCCCAGGCTCCAGCAGGGCTGGAGAAAGGCATCGGGATCTACTGATTAGGGATGACGGCAGCAGGCTTGGAGGTCCTGGGGTGAAAACAAGTCAGCTCATGAGTGACCTGGAATGGCCAAAATTCACAATTCAGCCCCCACACTCTTACGTGGAGTTGGCTCCAAAATCCACTCATCCGAGAGCAAATATTTGGCTTTGTCCTTGCTGGACTTTAGGGCAGGGGAGGGTAATCTCCTGATTGCCCTCACCCTCCTCGAAACAGTCCTGTCTCCAGCTTCAGCGTGTTCCAATGGTTGAAACGGGATATGCTGGGAAAGTTCAAGCCTCGAGAAGTCATGTTCTTTCCTGGAATGATTTGATTGAATGCACTCGGCAGCCAAAAGACTCCATTCAGGCAGCCTGGTCATGACCGACCAGAAGCAGAACATCAGTGCTACAAAAACCTGCTCCAGTAAACAACTCATCTTACATGCCACGGTTAGGAATGTACAAAAACGGGGGGAAAAAACTTCATTCCTTAGTAAAACAGACACTAAGCCTGGCCTCTAATGCTAGGGCTAAGGAGGTGGGTCCAGGGCGAAATATTGGGAAATATGCTACACAAAGAGGAGAAGCTTTGGAGGGATGAAACCTCTGTCCAAAGCCACAGTTTGCAGAAACGGGAGGGATTGTGGGTCTTTGCTCTCCTGCCTCGTCTCTGCTGGGAGCTGGGACACAAGGTCTGCTATGGGCACTGCAGTGGGAAGAGGAGCCGCGGGGGCATTCGCAGCGTTCGTCCTTGGTGGGAGCACCAAGGGCATTGCAACGTTTGCAAAAATCCAAAAACACCCCTGAAATAGGGTTACGTAAGGTGAGCCTGCCAAAGCCCCCGATAACCTCACCATCACCAGGACTAAAGTCCGTGGAGCCACTGTGCCAAGCTGACAAAGCACCTGGAAACACGTCCAACTCATGTCCCAGGGAGGGTCCCCCCTGCCGCCACCCCCAGGGCTCAGCGGCAAAGCCCACTTCGAGCTGCATGGGGATGGCAGCTCCATCCACAGCAGTTCCACCCATCTCCACATCTGCTTTCCATCCGAGGGCTCTCAAAAACAAGGGAAACAGCTTTACTTCGGCTCATTCCTCACCAGTGGAGCCGCACTACGGTGCCAGGCTGATCCGTTAAGCAGAGGACATCACAGGAGGATTTAAGGAGCACTTGCAACCACATCCTTCACCCCAGAGATTACAAGGGTGGTTGACATTCCAACAAAAGCACTCAAAGAGCAGCCTGAGTGCTGGGTTTTGGGGCAGGAGGGGGCTGCCCAGCCTGCCTTGGCAAAGGAGCCGCAGCTCTCTGAAGTGTTCCAGTCATCTACTGGATAGGAGTTCTGCTAGTGTGAAAAGCATGGAAGCTAAAATAAACAAGAAAACCCTCAAAAAAAACTGTTGGCTACAGAGGGATGTAAAAGCTGGGTAATGGTTTGCACTGGAGGATGGAAGAAAGGTCAGGGTCTCAGCTGGATTTGTCCCCCTCTGTCTCCAGAGGCTTTGGTCCAAGTTCACCTTTTGCAGGTTGTTCCTCTGAGGACCATATGGCCACGGATGTCAGTCAGACTGAAAATCCACCCTAAGCCTCCTGAGATGCTGAACCAGAGTGATCTGAGCAAGCAGAGGTGAGACCCTCAGCACCAAATCAGACTGCCCAGAGCAAATTGCTCTTAGCATCAATGTACCGATGCCTGAAGAGACTCTATTGCCGTGCAACACGCTCCTGTGGCACCATCGTGCACAGAAGAGCAGGAACGTCCTTGTCCAGCTGCAGGTGTCCTCCCTCTCCTGGCTCCTCCACCCCAGGCTGCTCAGCCCGGAGCATTCAGGAGCTTCTCAACCACCAGCGTGGCTTAACTGGCAGCCCCAGATGACCACGGTGGTGGGAGGCAGAGCCAAAACATCTTGAAATTGGGGGCGCACAAACCCCACGGTACCACAGCAGACCCGCAAAAACCCCTCAAGCTTTGATTGCAATTAGAATGTGGCCTTCCCACAGCTCCCACAGCAGGGAAATGTGAGGAGACCTCAACCCCAGCCAATGAGTACTCAGAATCTGTTAAATTTAAGCTCTGTGACTTAGAAATGTGTATGGCCCTGGTCGCGGGGCCTCAGGGCTGGATATGCTGCAATGAAGCAGCTTCTGCAGATGCTTCCAGCTTTGTTTCACAAATAGAAAAGGCTCTGAGCCATGAATCATGGTACTTCCCAGGCAGCTCCTGCAGCTGCTGTCCTGAAGGCTGGAATAGAACCACCTCCCCAGCCCTTCCAGCTTAGCCGCCCTGCTCCATCCCTCAGCCAGAGCAAGAGGAGTTAAACCCCATAGCACAAAAAAAAAAAAAAGAAAAAAAAAAAGAAAAAAAAAGAAAACGAAAAGACAACAACTTAGTTTTGAACACCCTCAAGCTAAAGATTTAGAAAGGCAGCCCCAGCCAAGTCCCGGCGCTGCTGGGGCATGTCCCATGCTTGCTGTACACTTACGTAAAGCTTTGCACATGCCTGCAGCTCTCCAAACACCCTGGGCACGGACCAAAGCTGGTCCCTCCCTGATCCCTTCCACCTCCTTTCCACTCGAGGAACTCGACTGTCTCTCATGCCCTCCCTGCCTCTCAAAAATGGCCAAGCCCAGAGTGCTGGGTTCCACCTTCCCCTGCCAGAACAAGGCAACAAGGCAGGAATCACAGTCCAGCACTCACAGGGGAGGGTGAAGTTTGGAGGGTATCAACTAGAATTGAGTAAAAGAGAGTTTCCACCACGAATGCTGCCTCCTGTTCAACCTTCACCCACCCAAAGGAGGACACGGATGTGCCAGGCTTGGGTGAGCAGATCCTGAGGGGAAGAAACAGGAGGAGGTCTAGGCTGAAGCTTTGTGCGATGAGTAGGGACCTATTTGGCATCCCAGCACAAGGCTAAAACTGACTAAAAGGATGTTTTGGAGACCAATGTGATTTCTCCCTGTGGCTCAGGTTGCCACAATCCCACCTCTCACATGCCAGGAGTCAACACAAGCTCTTGCAAGCTGATGGTACAAGCCAGGCGTCAAGGGACAAGCCAGACGTCCAGCAGCAGCATTTAGCTGACAAACAGATCCCCAAATACCACCCCCCTCTTTATGTTGACAGACTACGACAACCTTTGCCCTTCTTGTTCCCATCTCTGTTTGCAGACAAGGTGAACCTTTCACGGCTCTTGCTCAAACATGCCTCCCCCACCACAGAATTTGCCCTTGTCTGGACCAAGGGCAGGATTTCGATCAAAGACACTGAGGGAGGGTTGGGAGGCTGGTATCAGGCATTGGTCAGGGAGAGGAGGAAGAGTGGATTCCTTTAACCAAACTCATGTGGCCCCTGAGTGCACCTCATCACTCAGAGCTTCTAGGGGTCAATAATGAGCTGAGAGCTCATTATCAGGGATGAAGGAGGGGGATGAAGGAGGTTACCACCATCCCTCCTGGGAAGAGTGCTGGCACCTGGCTGACACAGGGCTGGCCCAGTGCTGTCACAGCATTAAGCACCCATCACACCAAACGCAGGTTCCTCCTGAGGCCAAGACCTTTGCAGGCAGGCAGAATATTTAATGCAAATGGTAATCTGTGGAAACTGAGATTTAGAATCATAGAATCATGAAATGGTTTGGGTCAGAAAAGACCTCAAAGCCCATCCAGTCCCACCCCTGCCATGGGCAGGGACACCTCCCACTGGATCAGGGGCTCCAAGCCCCATCCAACCTGGCCTTGAACCCCTCCAGGGATGGGGCAGTGACAGCTTCTCAGGGCAACCTGAGCCAGGGCCTNGGGCTAGTATCAGGCATTGGTCAGGGATAGGAGGAAGGGTGGATCCCTTTAACCAAACTCAGGTGGCCCTTCAGAGCTTCTGGGGATGAAGGAGGGGGATGAAGGAGGTTACCACCATCCCTCCTGGGAAGAGTGCTGGCACCTGGCTGACACAGGGCTGGCCCAGTTCTGTTATGGTGTTAAGCACCCATCACACCAAATGCAGGTTCCTCCTGGGGCCAAGACCTTTGCAGGCAGGCAGAATATTTAACGCAAATGGTAACCTGTGGAAACAGATTTAGAATCGTAGAATCATTAAATGGTTTGGGTTGGAAGGGACCTCAAAGCCCATCCAGTCCCACCCCTGCCATGGGCAGGGACACCTCCCACTGGATCAGGGGCTCCAAGCCCCATCCAACCTGGCCTTGAACCCCTCCAGGGATGGGGCAGTGACAGCTTCTCAGGGCAACCTGAGCCAGGGCCTCACACCTCCTCATTTATGGCTCATAAATCACCCTACAAGCCAGAAAGGTTTTAGCACCACAAAGTCTCATGCAAAGGTGGGTGCAGCCAACAGTGTGCTCTGCTGCGCAGACACTCACTCAAGCCAGACGTGGGTTTGAGGCAGCTCTGCTTGTCCTCTTCCTGGTCTGAAGAATCATAGAATCACCAGGTTGGAAGAGACCCACTGGATCATCAAGTCCAACCATTCCTATCAAACACTAAACCATGTCCCTCAGCACCTTGTCCACCTGCACCTTAAACCCCTCCAGGGAAGGTGACTCAAACCCTTCTCTGGGCAGCCTGTTCCAGTGCCCAATGACCCTTTCTGTGAAGAATTTTTTCCTAATGTCCAGCCTAAACCTCCGCTGGTGGAGCTTGAGGCCATTCCCTCTCGTCGTGTCCCCTGCCACTTGGGAGAAGAGCCCAGCTCCCTCCTCTCCACAACCTCCTTTCAGGTATTTGTAGAGAGCAATGAGGTCTCCCCTCAGCCTCCTCTTCTCCAGGCTAAACGCCCCCATCTCTCTCATCCGTTCCTCATCAGGCCTGTTCTCCAGCCCCTTCACCAGCTTCGTTGCTCTTCTCTGGACTCGCTCCAGAGCCTCAAGTAGCCTCAGAAGCTACTTCTTGAATTTCAGTCCCTCACAAGCTCTCCTTCAGGGGGCACTAAGGTAAAAAATATGATTTTAAAAAACTTAATCAAACTCCAATGTGAATAAAAGCCCCAACACTCACAAAAGGAGTTGTGATGCAACTTATTTCATTTGTTCCACTTCAAACAGCTTTGAAGATGCTCCACTGCCAACGCTCGCCTAAAAATCATCACTTTAATGCCCTGCCCTAGGCTAAGCCTGGCAGATCCCAGTGGAACTGGAGCAAGGGCATCGCGGTTTGGCTCCCATTCTTGCATGGTGTATGCACGCTCTGCCTCCCGATGCTGCCTCCTGCGGCTTCCAACACCAAGGGATGGGACAGTGGAGCCACAGCAGATGATGGGATATGGGCAAAGAAGGGTTAACAACAGTCACAGAAAAACGTATTGAAGAAAGAGACAACCAGGAGTCTCATTTTATAGTCATAAACGGACACGTCACAACACACCAGTTAATTTTCGAGGTCACACAGGGACGAAAGGGCCACAAGACCTTATAATGCATTAATCAACAAAGACCTTATAATGCATTAATCAACATGGATTAAAAACAGGGCCAGAGAGGCATGCAGGCTCCTGAGCCCATACACAGAGCTCCCGTCGCTGCCTGCAGGAGGGGTCCTCCACTGAAACTGAGTTTCCAGAGCAAAGATTTGCCTCGGTGTTACAAACCCTCGCCTGGGACCAAGGGATGATGCCCACAGCGCACATCCCTCTTTAGGCTTCTCATTTTTTAACGGCAGATGAATAAAAAGAAAAAATGAATGAAGGATGGGTTTGCAGCCAGGATAAAGGTAAGCTTTGTTTCTTGCTCTGGTTATTACTCCCAGGAAGAGGCTACCCTGGTCCCAACCATCATCTCACTCATGGGAGGACCCACCAGGGAGGAAGGATTTCCCTTGCTCCGTGCCACGCTCATCGTTAGTGCCTGGAGGTGATGAGTTTCTACACCAGGCTGAGCTCTGCCTTCACCCTGTGTGGTGGGTACCCAGGGGCTGTGCTATTTGCTTGAGCTCTCATCCCCCTGGAGCCAACAGGGACCCTGCACCCGCTCTGCACGGCAACACACAGGTTAAGAGCTAAACACATCTGGGGCTTAAAAATCCTTTGGGAACACCGGGCTTCCCCTGCCAATACTGACTCGTGGTTATTGCAGCATAATACACGACTCTGCCCCACGCCAGCTGCATCCCCGCATCCCTGGGTGCAGGGAAGCGGCTGCTCGGCACAGAGCAGAGCAGTGACACTTGGTGTCCCACCTCTGCATGACTTGATGCCTCCCAAGCGCTCTTCTCAGCAGCTCGCTCATAGTTTTCCCTTTGGAGAGCTAGCACTGCGGGCTGCACTGGGAGCTGCCCCTCTCCTTTGCTCCTCAAAATGTCCCCCCAAAGTTGCTGGGTGAGAAAATGGGAGGTGGAAAGCGGCTGAGGGAGCTGCTGGTCTTGTCCACATGTTTTTAAGGCATATTTTGCAGGAAGGAGGTGCTCCTGTGTGGCTCCGTTTGATGAAGGTGGCAGGACTGGAGCCAGCCAAGCTCTGCATCAGTCCAGCTGCAGCTCCCCAGGTCTGCGGAAGAGCACCCGAAAAGGCGGAGAGAAGATTAAAGTGGGACTCGCTGACCATTTATTTGGTTTGTGCATCAGACTAAAGCAGCGTTTCCTCCTTCAGATCTGCTGGCTCCAAACCAGCCTCTGGCGCTGGACGGGAAGGGGGCTGTCTCGCTTGGACATGACACCCAAGTGGGACCAGAGGAGAAGGCTGGACAGCTGCAAGGTTCAACAAGCTCCCTCTGTGGCCTGCTTTAAAAAGGCATTTATTAGCTGTAAACCTCTGTCGTGACATGTAGGAAACTGGGGAGCACAGTGGGAGATCGATCAAGTCTGAATCCCGGTGAGAGTTCTCCTTAGAAAAAAATGGTTAGAGGAAAAAAAAGGCGGCTTCGAAATCAAAAAATGTCCCCCCAAGAAAGAGCATTTCTGCTAGTTAATAGCCTTTAACTAGAAGAACTTTTTGTGTTTGTTTTCCTTTACGCACATAGTGCATCGGTGATTACTGAGAATTACGGTCCGTCTGTGTAGAAAAGGGCCTGTGCTTGGGCTCTGGAGAGGCTGCTGGTGGTGACAGCAAGTGTTGGGCCTTACACGTTTGCTTCGGAGGCCGGGCAGCCCGGCAGCAGCTCCCCGTTCACCACGGCCTCCGAGGCCAGCATCTTGTCTTTGCCAGTATCCAGGCGTTGCTTCTTCAGCATCCTCTGGTGGATCAGCGGGACGACGGAGAGCACCAGGCCGCCGATGATGGGGGGGACTCCAGCAAAATAAAAGGCCGCGTCGTAATTCCCAAAATGATCATTGAGGTATCCTGAAAGAGAACAACAACAGCCATGTCAGTCTAATGATGGACCCGTCTCCTCCCTCGAGTGAGAGCCGCAGCCTGCTGCAACCACCAGATTTGGGGAGATTTGGGTTTTTAAAATAATCTTTTTCTTTCCCACTGCATTCCTTGGAGTTTTTATCCCTGGATTAAAGGATGTGTGCAGCCAACATTGGGTAGCAAGGAAGCCAAGAAGGAAAGCCGCAGCCATCCCTCTTATTTAACAAGAGACACAATCAGACACAACCCAAACGCAAGCTGAGACAGTGTTAAACAGCCAAAAGTTTCAGGTGGCTCTTCCCAGCACCGTGCGGGCCAGGAGGAAACAGGAAAAGTGGGCAAGGGGCTGTTCCCCTGCAGATTCAGAGAATCATAGAACCACAGAAGGGTTTGGGTTGGAAAAGACCTCAAAGCCCATTGATATCCAACTCCCTGGCATGTGCAGGGACACCTCTCACTGCATCAGGGCCTCCAAGCCCCATCCAACCCGGCCTTGAGCCCCTCCAGGGATGGGGCAGCCACCACTGCTTTAGGCAACCTGGGCCAGGGCCTCATCACTCTCATCATGAAGAAATTTCTCCTTCTGTCCAGTCTAAATCTGCCCCTCTCCAGTTTATGCCCATTGTCCCTCGTCCTGTCACTACAAGCCTTTGTAAACAGCCCCTCCCCAGCTTTCCCGTAGGCCCCCTTCACTCCCAAGATATCTAAAATGACTNCAGGGAAGGTGAATCAACCCCCTCCGTGGGCAGCCTCTGCCAGTGCCCAGTGACCCTTTCTGGGAAAATTTTTTTCCTAATGTCCAGCCTAATCTCCCCTGGTGGAGCTTGAGGCCATTCCCTCTTGTCCTGTCCCCTGTCCCTTGGGAGAAGAGCCCAGCTCCCTCCTCTAAAAAAATGACAGGAGGGATGTGAGACAGGAGGGGCCATGAGACACAACAAGCCAGAAAATTCAAAACTTGACAGCTGGTCTCATGCCAAAATATCACCAAAACTTCACTGCAAGTGGAAATTGCTACAAGCATCCCTTTCCTCCCAGCAGCTGCGTCTGTAGCACTACCAACCTGCTAGTGGTGTCCCTGCAGTCATGGGCAAGGCCATCAGCCCCATGAGGTACCCGATGGCCTGGGACGCCTGCATGGGCCCCACCAGCTCGAAGGCGATGGGGGCCATGATGGTGGTGAAGAAGCCATCGCAAAGGCCAAGGAAGAGGCAGATGACAATGACGCCCTCGAACCCTCGGCACTGGGGGATCATCATGCACAGGATGCCCAACAGCATGAAGGATGCAACCTGGGGAGACAAAAGTGGGTGGCAAATCACTGGGGTGAAGGCAGAGTAGGGGTGGGCAGCAGGAAGTGTCACAAGATGATAGAGTCACAGAATGGTTTGGGTTGAAAGGGACCTTAAAGATCACCCAGTTCCTAGCCCCGACCATGGGCAGGGACACCTCCCACTAGGTCAGGCTGCTCCAAGCCCCATCCAACCTGGCCTTGAACACCTCCAGGGATGGGGCAGCCACCACTGCTCTGGGCCAGTGTCTCACCACCCGCACAGGAAAACATTTCTTCCTGAGATCTGATACGTGCTGATAGGTTAGGGACAAGAATATCTGGATGGACATGAAGGCAATGAGTACATAGATGGTAATGAAGAGGTCAACAGCATCACCCCCTCCTCTGCAACCAGCAATGCCATCCATCCTCTGCTCTCGTCTTGGAGAGGCCCTTAATAATAACCTTTTAAGAAGCTTTAGGCAGGATTATCTGATGGATTAGCTGTTAGATTTCAGCAGTTTGGTTTTGAAAATAACACAATAAGGCGAGAAGGTGTCCAGCAGCTTGGGAAGAGTTGGGACCATAGAGTCTAGTTGCTAAAAGGACACTGAGATGTCAGGTCAAATGTGTAACTTTTCTGTACACGTTTCTATACAGGATACAAGGTTGTTAGATCTGGGAGTTGTGGTTGACAGTAACTAAGCAGAGTGTTGATGCTGATGTAGAGATGTGGGTCCCCTGACTCGCAGTGGTGAGCCAGCAGCTATGTAGTGGGTCAAAGACAACATACCTGTAGGTAAATCTTCTTCAGCCCAGGAATGCAGTCACCAATACGGCCTGAAACCAAGCGCCCCAGCCCTGACATGGCTCCAAGGCAAACCAGGAGGATCCAGTCCTTCTTGGTTTCGTTAAATCGCTTCTCCACATATTTTACCTGCGATGGAGGGAGAGACGCAAGGGCACGAATCTTCAGTAAGTTAATCCTTCTCGTATCCCTCAAAGGGACAAGACTTCTTGCTGAGGACTTGTGACTTTGGAGGCAGCGTGTGATCCTCATGTCAACACCACCAGCACACGTCACCTCTGCTCACTCCAAACCCAACGGTTCCCTCCTCTCCTGCCACCAAAGTTTGTTCCCCAGAGCCATGGGAAGTGACCTGGCATAGAGGACACATAGGAGCATCAAAAAGATGCCTCCTCCCATCATTGTTCCTGTTGAAGCTTTTGGTGGCTCTGTCCTTACTACTCATCTTCACATTCCCACCTCCTCCTTGCTTACACACAGAAGCCTTTTCATTCCCCGCAAAGAGACCTCTCTCCCCACCCTGTCCCAGCCAAGGTTCTTACCAGGTTCATGTAGGGTACAAGATATCCCAGGACAGCAGTAGCAATTCCAAAGGCCCAGATACGATAGGTCTTTCTCCGGAAAACCCTCAAGTTGAAATACTTGCGCGTCTGGGCCCAGCACTGCTGCCGCACGCTCCGGCTGCCCAGCTTGTCCTGCCCATCGTGCTGAGAGTCACAAGAAGGTGGCAAGATGGGCCGATAGGTCAGACACAAGAATATCTGGATGAACATTAAGGCACTGAGTACTTGGAAAGTATGCGCCAGCCCGATGGCCTTCCCGACCATCTTCAGGAAGAAGGGGAGGGGCACAGAGATGAGGCAGCTGCCACCAGCCACGATGCCGTTGGCCAAGCCAAGGCGGCGCTTGAAGTAGTGACCAAGGATGACCAGCGAGGGTTGGAAGGCAAAGGAGCTGCCGCAGCCAAAGAGAATCCCATACGTGAAATAACGAACTTCCAGAGACCTAGTGGGGAAAAAAAAAACAAACACATGGAAGTGGTTCTGTTAGTGTAATGGTTTGGGTGTGACCCTCCCCCAAACCTCACAGTCTGCAGCCCCTTTCCTTCTACTCCCACTCCCTGTATGAACCCAAGGGAAAGGGAGAAGGGAAAAGAACTGAAATGCTGAAATGAGCAGACCAAAGCTGTACAATTATATACACGTGTATTCACACTTATNCAGAAGGCATCTCCCCCTTCTTATTTATACCCTGGTTTACGTAGAAAATCGCATGGAATACTGGGAGATTGAGTTCTCCCTCAGTTACAACCTGGTTATCAAGGAGCGTCTAAAAATCAAAACCATTACAGTTAGGCAGAGGTAATGAAGTCTTCTTCCCCTCGGTCCTGCAAAAACCTGGAGTCAAGACCCAGGTCTCACATACCACAGGTTCTACACAGACTGTCTGACCTCTAAGAGCTTATTCCCTACCCAAAGTAAGGATTATCCTCATTTCACAGCTGGCACGTTAAATCTTTGGGATTTAACATTTTGGGGAAATGAGAAGCCCATTTTGCAAGAGAAGGCAGCAGCCAACCTGCCCCCATTGGGAAGTCTACTCAGCCTGAATAGTTTTTAAATTTCAGCAAGCAAGATTTTCTAAGGTGGACAGGGTGGGTTATTTTTAGTTAGAAATCCATTGTTTTTTCCACTGAAAGGACTAATTCAAAACATTCTGCACCCAGTGTTTGAAAGCAGAAGGCACCAACCCTGCTGGTTATTAGGCACTTAGGAAGGGAACATTGTGTTTCTGCCCTGGCTCCAGGCTGGCTAATTAAGTTCTTCTTTAAGCTCCTCTGGGACCTTCAATTAGACAGCTAATACACCTCATATTTATACCTTATATTGGTAGCTGCACTTGAGGAAGGAGCAAAGTGGCTGCTCTACAAAAACAGGTGGAAAGTCCTGAGAGCCCTTGGAAGGAGCCGATTTCCAACTGCCAGCCCAGTTTCCCAACAGAAGCGGCTGAGAAAGGAGCCTGAAATTAGGCGGTGCAAATAATCCATTGTGTTTCAATCCAGAAAAAGGATTTTTTTCTTCATTCCCATGAAATGCGTTCAGCTGCAAAAGTCTGCCATGAAATCCTGCATGGGGGGAGCGCGATGGAAACCAGGCAAGCGATCCCACACAAATGGGGTCTTTACTCCAAAACTCATGAAATACTGAGTGCTGCTCATGAAGCAAGCAAGAAGACAGCAGCCCAGACCTAACAGAGAGGTTTGAAGTTGAAAAAAACATTAACAAGGACATAATTTCTTCCATTACATGCTCATCTCTTGAGCCAGCCAAGCAGAAAACAGAACATGCTTGCTGTGCCCAATGGCTCAAAGACAAATGACTGTCATGAAAGGCAATTCCCAGCTTCTCCAGAACAAAGCCACATCAGATATCCCCACTGCAGGAGTCAGGCAAGCAGCTGGGCTGTGCGGTCCGTCTCCAACCTCCCACACACCAGCACTGGCCGTCTCAGCTGGGTCACACCAGCTTTGGTTCTGCTATTAAGCTGATGTGTTGGATAAGTGGAGACAAATGTCATGGTTCCATCTGTTCCTCGTTGATGCTAAAGACACCCCTTCATGAGTGCAGCAAAGCAGGGGCTTCTTTCAGCCTTGCTTCTTAGCCAGGATTTCCCGCCCTGCATGCTGGGAATCAGCCAGCTGCTCGCCGGTGGGAAGGGCGGCATCATCTCCCTTGGATAATGAGATCTACCACGGACAATAACACCTCCTGAGACGAGAAGGTCTCGCTCTCACGGCTGCCTCCTACTTTCATCTCACAAGACGAACAGCCCTGGTTCAGTCCCACTGGTGCAGAAATTGTGGAGGGGAAGGAGAGGCAGATAAAAAGGGACTCAAACCCCACCACAAAACAACAGTGCAGAAAAGGAGGGCTGGGGCAGCACCCGAGGGCATATGAAGACAGCCCTGCTGAATTCATCATTTCCCAGGCTAAAACATCCACCTTAAAATTAGAGGGAAGGTGAAGCCTTAACACAACCAAGATTTCTCTCTTCTTGAAGCCATGTAAGAACTGTGGTGGCTCAAGCTGAAGAGGGGTGCAGGAGACACCCCAGTGCAAAGTGAAGAGAAGTCCCACCTCAATCCTCACCCAGAAAACTTCGGCCTTTCCCAGAGATCTGCTTTTCAGCATATTGTCATAGAATCATCAGGTTGGAAGAGACCCACCGGATCATTGAGTCCAACCATTCCTATCAAACACTAAACCATGTCCCTCAGCACCTCATCCACCCACACCTTAAACATCTCCAGGGAAGGTGAGTCAACCCCCCTCTCTGGGCAGCCTCTGCCAGTGCCCAATGACCCTTTCTGTGAAGAATTTTTTCCTAATGTCCAGCCTGAACCTCCCCTGGTGGAGCTTGAGGCCATTCCCTCTTGTCCTGTCCACTGTCCATTTTGTTTATGTAATGGTTTTCATACAAAACTCCCAATATTTTAGGAGCAGGAGGCAGTGAGCACGAGTTGTGGTCCTGGCGTGGGGGCTCTGGGGCTGAGTGTGGTTTAAGATCATCCTGGTGCAGTGCCAGGAACCACTGCTCCTCTGTTTGGACAAAGCAAATGCATTTTAGAGAAATCAGGAGATAAAGGGTTGATCAGCCTTGAACAAGCCCTGCCTGAGCAGACCAACCCCAGGCTGTGCCTCCCCTTACAGGTGCATCTCCAGCTGTGGCTGTGGGGAGCTGGCAAGGGGGGCACAAAGAATAAAAAGTGTTTCTCCATTGTTCTGGGTGAACAGGAGCTGCTAGCTCTGAATTTTGGGACTGGCCAGATGGAGCACGGCCAAATCCCACAGTCTTGCAGCTCTGCCTCCAGCTCCACCGTCCAGCTGCAAAGGGGCTCCTTTCTGCCTTAAAAGGCAGCCGAAGGAATGTGAACCAAGAGCGAGAAAGCAGGAAATGAGGATTTCAGCTCCAGCGCTCTCCTGAAAATAATATTCTGCTCAGCCTGTTCTCTTTGATTTGTTTTTAAAGTGCAGCACAACAAGCCACTGGCAGCAATACGCTCCCAAGAGCTCTTTTTCTTTGCGTGAACATTTTACAATGGTGATGGTGATGCTGAGTCCAGACTTTGTTGATTGGAAGGAAAGCAAGAGTACATGGGAAACGCCTGTGATCCGCACTGCCAGGAGCCCGGGCACACCTTCCCTCAGGACCAACTGCACTTTCTCAGATGACTTTATCCTCTGAAATACAAAGCGGTGGCATCTGTGGAGGAAGCTGCAGAGGGTGGTTCCTTCCACAGCGCTGCCTGTGCCGCTGCTCAAGATGGTTTTAGCATCCCACATCCCCTGGCTGCAATCAGGCCAGCCCCCCAGGCTTTGCCAGGAGGCTTAGAAGCTGCTCCTGGAGATCATCCAGAGGAGGCCACGGAGTTGGTGAAGGGTTTAGAGGGGAACATGTGTGAGGAGTGGCTGAAGTTACTCGGTCTGTTCAGTCTGGAGAAGAGGAGACTGAGTGGATACCTCATCGCACTCTGCAGCTTCCTCACCAACGGAGGAGGAGGAGCAGGTGCTGAGCTCTTCTCTCTGGCCACCAACGACAGGACCTGAAGGAATGGCAGGAAGATGTGCCAGGGGAGGGTTGGGTTGGACATGAGGGAAAGGTTCCATTGTGATGTGGCGGGTCCCACAGATGGGGACATGGTGCATCTCCAAGGGGAGTCAGGATTGGGACTCACTGACCAGGGCAAGAGGGAGCTGGTGGGCAGGGAGGAGCCCATGCAGGCAAGTTGCCTTGCAGGAGACCAGTGGGTATTTGCTTTTACAAACAACTGCTTCTTGAAGCATTTTAATTAAAACAATATTGATTTTAACCAAAATCCAACCCAAAGCAATGTTTTTATTCAGAAAAACTGGGACAAATGACACTTTGATGGGTGTCTCCATGGTGCCTTTGAGATTCCTTTTAACAAGTGCCACATAAAGGACACCAGATGTGGCCTTTTTTTTTTTGTCCTCCCACAAAGACGCCAATATCTTGAGTTGGAAAGATTCTTACATGGAATCAGGTACACTTGCCATCCAAATGCACATGGGCAAGCACCTGCCAGCAGAAATTCATGGCATGGGATCAGCTACAGAAAACGAGGAGCATCAATCACCTCGCACTGCCGCAAATGCCTGAGCTGGAACAGGAACAGCACAAACTGCTCCAAACCCCATCTGTCCTACTCTGAAACTCTCTCTTGCCAGGTGTAACCCACCAAATATTATTTTAAGCATTAATTTACTTGCAGTACCAAATGTGAAACCGGTTGCAAAGGAGAACGGTTTGTCCATGAGTGCCTCTTTGGAGCCGCCTGCTAGAGGCATGGAAACTTCTTGCTGCCTGTTTTAAAGGTCAAATGAAGGACTTGAGGGCTGAAATCCTATAAAATAAAGTCCCTCGCTTAGATAAACTTCGCTGCCTTGTTATATAAGAACAAAAGTGCAACTTGGTTCAATTTGGAGAGAAAAAGGCTGAGCACATGTGGTCACCGTGCATGGGGAACAGTGAGGAAGAAAGGCTTGAGGAGGAGCTGGACAGCCCCTCTGCATCCTTACTTGGTGAAGGAGCTGGAGAGGAGTCCAATGAAAGCGATGGTAGCTCCTGAAGCTGCCGTAGTCCTGCAGCCAAGACGGTCAGTGAAGATGCTGACGATGGGAGAGCAGAAAAAAATCATGCCCATGGCCAAGGAGCCGACCCATGCTAGAGAGAGAGAGAAGAGAAAGGTGATGGTCAGGGTGGGGCATCAAACAGGGGCCAGAAGGAGACCAGCCAGGGACTGACTCCAGCTTTGAAGGTAGTCTCAGCAGGCACACAGCCCATCACACTGTTAATTAACAGAACAGCTCATAAATAATATGGTTATCGCCTGCACTGCTCGCTGGCATCATGGCTGGGGTGCAATCTGCAGCAACTCGCTGTTCACCTGTGGGACGAAGGCATGGCCAAATTTTCTTTTTATTCCCCTCTGCCGGGTCCATCTGTGTCCCAGGGAAGGCACTGAGCTTCCAACACTTTCATCTAACAGCGCCTTGCTATGTGTGTAATGATGCTTTCACTGATGCTGCTTCCACAGGGGATTTCTCCACAGCCAAAAGCCCCCCGAGATCCTCAGACCCCTCTGCTCCCTGGCTTTGGCTATGCTGAATTTTATATCTTGAGTTATAGCTCTGCGTTTCCAGGTACCACACTCATCCATCACTCCTCCCCACTCCCCAGAGCCGGGTCTGCCCCACCTCCCCTGCACCCCACGTTCAGCAAGGGCTTCTCATTGCTGATGGGAATCGCACACATGGTGCTCCAGGTGAGATTAAATCCCTGCCCAGGCAGGATTGTGATCATACACCTTTTTCTGACCCGCCTCTGAAGAAAACCACCGTATCTGTCATTTTTTTCAGAAACTTTTATTAGTCACAGATTATGTCCTCTTCTCCCTGCCCTCCACCCTCTCTCTTTAACAGCTCCTGTGACTACTTTGGGGAGGAAAAGCCTTCAAGAAAAGCAACGTGATCAGGAAAATAAATTCAGGCTACCATCTCCAAGGAGAAGCAAGAGGTCTCCTCGGCAGGGGATGGATGGATGGATGGATGGATGGATGGACGGACGGACAAAGGGCCACCAGCCCTACATGGCACCCAAGCGAGGGGACCTCCCGGAGCATCTCCCAGCTTCAGGCACTGGCACTCAGCGTGACCTGCTCTGTGCAGCCCCCAGGACAATGTGCTCCTTGCTTTCTAAAATCCTTTTCTGGGCTGTTGTTTTGCACCCAAAGCGAGCACTCTGCAAACCCTTTTAGCCCCACACAATAACGACCCAACCCTCAAGAGCTGTGAGACTTTCAGAAAATAGCCAGGTCCCTATTAAAAGCAAGTCCCAGCTATGGAACAGCCTCTCCAACGTCTGCCTTTCAACAGGGACCACACAAAGAAGCCCGCACTAGCCTGGGAAGAACTGACCCTTCCAAATTAATTATAAGTTTGCAAGGATCCAATTTACTCTGAAGTCTGCCTTAATAAATGCAGAGAGGAGCGATAAAAAGGAAAGCAGAGGCTGCGGGGGAACCGCATGGGATTCGCCAGGCTCTTGTCTCAACAACTAGCAAAATTTAAAAAGGGGTGAGGGAGAGGACCCCCCTCTCCAGTTGATTTTCTTGGTTACAAACACAAGGCACAGTGTAATGAAAGTCCTTCTAATAGGATTAGGTGGCAGGGCTCCAAAGAGCCGTCCAAAACAACTCTAAGAGGGGGTGAGGGTTGGGAGCGAAGCCAAGATAGGAAAGGCTCGTTAAATTGGATAATATACTTTCAGAAATGTTCCTTCTACTCCAGCCAAGGCAGAAAAAAAACGTTAGATGGTCCCGTCATGTTTGAAGGTTGTTATTTTTGGAAATTACTTTAAGAAACGCGGAAATAAAAGCATAAAGCAAAGTATTAAACTTAAAGGGCCAGATTCTGATCTTAATAACCCAGAGATTTACATGCAAATAAGCAGGATCAATCTCTGGCCTCAAAAAAGCACACTCACCTGCAGAGATCAAAGCAAACTCCGTGAGAGGCTCAGCAACGGGTGCTTAAAAGCACCTCCAGCTCTGAGTTTGTAAAAAGGAGATATCGCTCAATTAAAATTGGTAAACACAGAAAAAAAAAGAGTCCCATGGCAAATTGCTCTACCTGAGAGAAAGGGCTTACCGCAAGCAATGAATAAAAATAGGTTTGGGAAGAACATCAAGTTAAAATTAGTAAGAACAATAGCCTTGCTTCCAGAGCAGAGTTTTGTCTTCCCAACGCTTCCCAGCGAATCCCCGGGAAGCCAGGAGGGCTGGGTGAGCTCCAGGACTGGAAGGAAACCTTGGTAAAACCTGGGGCCAGGAGAAAGATGCTTCAGCCCTGGCTCCAGACTCGGTGGGATTCACACCGAACCAGCTCCTGGAGAGTGGGGCTGCACAATTTACCCCCTTGTTCTATCCCCAGCGTGACAGCAGTGAGCTCCTTCCACCTGGGTCAGGGCAAGGTTGGAGAAAAGCTATGGGAGAAAACCAGAGAGTAGGGAAAAAAAAGGGGTTCAGGGGAAGTGCAGCCCCAAACTTGCCCTCAAGACATGGAACTGGAGTTGCTGAATGAGGGACTTATTCCTGGCAATCTGTGTAACATGGTATTGAAGTTTCTCCTAGACACAAAGCAAAGAGGCTGCCCTTCCTCCGGTGGAAACCACTCAGGGGTTCATCAGCCTGAGTCAGGGCTTCGCTTCAGCAGCTCCTCAGATGCTGGAGAAGTTACAGCTTGATTAAAAGCCCACAGGAAAAGAAAAAAAAACGGGAATCTTTGCTCCTGATTTCCATGGGGTTTGGATGAGATGTTTAATTCCTAGCCTGGCCACACCTTGCAGCCCTCTTGCTGATAACCTAGGTGAGCTATGGAAACACAGCAAGACAAGCTGCCACAAGAGGCACGGAGCCTTATCAGCCGTGCGGTGCGATCAAGCAGATGGACTGAATCCAGCTGAGGATGGGGCTGGAAGGAGTTCTGCAGAATGTGGGCAGGAGTCGCAATAAGACCTGATCAAGTCTCAAGGTGCTCTAAGTCCAACCACCTCCTGGAAGTGCCAGCTGCAGGGGCTGCTTTAGGAACTGCTGTGGCAGGAGCTCGGTGGCAACAGCCAAGAATCCACCTCTCCAAGGGGCGACTTTACAGAAACACCAAAGACCACAGAAGCCACTTTCTTAGTTTAAAAAGGGTGTTTAAAATAGTTTCCTTTTGCAAGGGGGCATGAAGATAACTTCTGATTTAGGGGCTGGTTAGAGGTGGTTCAGCATGTGCTGTCCCTCCTTGAAAGCCACCTCTCTGCTGACGCTGCTTGGCACAGCAAGTTATGCTGAGACCAGGTACGTCCATGCCACCCTGCTTCCACCTGCAGCCCCTCCTGAGTGTGATAAAACAGCAGCTGGGGAGCAGTGACGCCCCTAGGTGCACGCACCCCACTCTTCACTTCTTGCTCCAGCAGAGAAGGCAGCAGGGTGGCAGCAGCCCAAGCCCAGCCCACCTGCAGCCCCAGATTTCTTCAAAGCTGACGGGATGTTCCTGGTAGTCCCGAGGATGTTTTGGAGTATGGGAAGAGCCTAGTGTGGGGCTGGTCCTCTTTTGTTGGAACACAAATGTTGACCGAGGAGAACATCACACCAGCATAGAGTGATCGCACAGGGAGTAAAGCTCCAGCTGAAGTTCCCCAAATTGCTCCTTCCTACCTCGACTTAACAAAGACAGCCGAACAGTTGGCCCATGGCAGGTCCTAAGCACTGTGACCTTAAACACAGACAGGGAAAGTCAGCAGTTGAAGATCTCCAAGGGGAACAGATACAATGGTGTAGGAGATGTGGATAACATGGTCAAACCAGGCTACCTTTCCCAGCACCACAAACCCTGGGCTCAAGAGGGAGTAAAAGCTGGTGAGGTGACCCCTTTGCCCACCAGCCCTGCACCACCAAGCTGTGCTCATCATGAAGGAGCTCTGGTGCATCTCAGCCGCCACAGCCTCCTGGCACCACTGCTGGGGACCCTGTGGCAGAGAAGGGCTGACATGGGAGCATCATAAAATCATAGAATCACCAGGCTGGAAAAGACCCACTGGATCGTCAAGTCCAGCCATCCCCATCAATCACTAAACCATGTCCCTCAGCGCCTCATCCACTCATCCCTTAAACACTGCCAGTGAAGGTGATTAGGACCTGCAGTGGGGCTGGCAATGCTGAGGGGCCAGAGAGGACTATGAGCACCATGTCTGTGTGCTCGTGGCACCAAGAGGCGGACAAGGCTCTTGGGGGTAGTCCAAGTGGGTCCCACATGCCAGATATCAGAGCAGCTTTCTTTCCAGTAAGACCATCCCCAAAGAATGAAAAGCTCTTTCCTTGCTGGTATTTTCTAGAGCAGAAAAGGTCCCTGGGCATCGTGGAGCAGAGCAAAGTGGTTCAGGAAGGCAAGAAACAACAGGGGAAAATGTCACAGCTCAGACGCAGACCCAAACCCCCCTGGTATTTATCTCATTGTTCCAAAAAACTTCATTAAAAAGTCAGACTGCACAGTACTTGCGGCTAAGCCTATTTGTTCCTTTAAAAATGAGTCCCCAGGGAGAGGGAAGGAAGGGACATTGCTCTCAGCTGTGCTTCCCCGCTGACCCAAATACCCTGGGCTGGAGGGATCAAGGGCCAGGAGGTGACCTCAGATCCGCCGCTGGAGGAAGTGTCTTCCCTTGCTTCCCGCGGCTTCTCCTGCTTGCGCTGCATGGCTGGGCCAGGGCACTTGCCAGAGGGGACAGGGACGTACTGTGGAGGGTCACCTTTCCCAGGCACTTGGCACTTCTCAGAGAAGAGAGGAGGTACCTAAATGTAATTCATCTCCATCTCCCCATCTACACCGCTCCTCTAGGAGATAAGTAATTCCTTGGCTCTGCTTTCTCGGGAAGCTCTGCTGGCACGACAAACCTCATCCCACATCTCCAAAGCCCTTCCCAGCTCTACCCAACTCTCTTTTCAGGTGGCCTGCAAACCCAAGCAACATAGTGGTTCTGCCCACACAGACACTGTGGGGAAGGAGGTGGCTATAACCCCTCATGTGGGCCACCTGCAGCCCATCTGCTCTGAAAACGAAGCAGCTGTTTTATCTTGTGCCCTTAAAAAGCAATTTGCGTCATCCCCTTGCTCATTCAAAGTAAAGCCTGAGCTGCTCCCGGCGGCTCAGCCCCATGTGCTCAACACCCCCTGCGGACCAAGCACATCCCGGGGAGGGCTGGGCAAGGCTTAAATAAAGGCAGATGCAAAGACACATCTGAGGAGGCCACCACAATGCACAGCAGGATGGCAAACTTGAGCTAAAGAGCAGCAAAGCGAAGCTGAGGAGCAGCTGGGTTCCTCTGGACAGGAGGTGGTGGTGGTGCAGCGGCAGCCACCATGCATCACGTGCAGCTAAAAGCCAGATAAACTCATTAATTGTATAGCAAGCCCTGCTTGGTACCATACCCTAAATCTTCAGAACAAAGTCCTCCTTTATCAGGTTTGGCTGACTTCTCCCCCCTCCCTTCTTTCAAAACCAATTCCATAACAGCCTGAAAATTGGAATAAATGGAATTATTCAGAGGAACTATTCAAGGGTAGGTCTGGCTAAAGAGCCTTTCAGTGTCCCATTCATAGCAGCATTAGGACAGAGTAAGGAAATCGTAGGAAAAGTGACAGCTACCATCATTGTGGCATGGTCCCATGATCGTGGATAATGCAACAGCTTCCCAGAGATCAGACCCAGCAAATGTCCATCCAGTCTTTGCCACTGGGAGACTTTTAAAAAAATCAATTTTGCAACTGGTTCAGGAGCATGGGGCAGTGGAGCAGAGCAGCCTGGGAATGTACTTTGCTTTAAAAAACTCACAACATCCCTCCCGATTGGGCTTCTCTGCCTTCCCTCGCTCTCAGGGACGCACGGGACTTTTAAGAGGTGATGCCCAAGCCACCTCCTGCAACCACTAAGTGACAGATATCACCTTTTGTGAGAGAAAAGTCCCAATATTAGCTTCCTTGTGGCCACGTTAAGTAGAAATGGAGACAAAACTGTGGTTCCTCTTGGCCAGCAGCAGACGTGGAGTGTTTGCCTGAGGTTCACGAGCTGAATGTCTTGGAGAAACGCAGCCCCAGCCATGTTTTGCATCATTTCATTCCAAAACCGTAAAATTAAATCCTGGTTAGAGCCAAATGGCATTTGAGCTCATGTCTGAGCTGCATCACGTCCTCCCCATCCACAGCCCAGCTCCTGCTCAGCCTTAGGGGTTCCAGAGCCGGTCCAGAAATGAAAATTCTTATGAAATCCATCCAAAAGCAACAAGGCAGCATGTGCTGTGCAGCTGGAATCCCACCATGTGCCCAGGCTGGATTTCTCTCCACAGCACTTCCCTCAGCAGGCCAGGGAGGTTTTTCTTGTCTCTGTTGCCTTCTGGCTTACAATTTTGAGAGATGATTCACCTACCACACGCTAAAGCTACCCAAGAAATAGGAGCTACCGTCTCAAAAACTTCATCTCAACATGAGCTCTCATCCACCACATCCCACCCAGACATCTTTCTACGACCTACACCCTCAAGGAGGCTGGGAATCTTCTTCTTCCAGTCTTTCTAGATGCTGGGTGACTCCAAGTTTGCCCATGTCCCATCTCTCTGAGTGAAGACCAGGGCTGCACGCCTAGAGGGCAACTCCTGGGGTTCTACTGCTTTTGGGAAACAAACAGACCTCTCACACAGCCCCTGCCTGTCACCAGGCTCCTGCCTGAATGAACTGGCGGAGCTTCTTTAGTATCAGAGGCAATAAAACCCCTCATGTCCCAGAGGTGAGGTGAGCATCCCCTCCGTCAACAACGCAAACCCCTCACCAGACCCTGGCTGTGTTTTAATCCAGTAATTTTATGAAAAACAGAAAAGTTCATTTTAATTGGTGAAAATTCCCTCCTCCCACATGCAGAGCACCAATCTGTAATTAGCCTTTCATGTAAAACGATGTTTATTCCTGACGGAGTTTATCTTGGCACAGGCACGCGCTCTGAAATGTGCACACATTTGAAGACTCAAACCCTGCATTTAATTCTCTATCTGCTTCTTAATCCTCATTGTTCCCAAGCCCCTTTTCAAAACACACCCACAGGGAGAAGAAAGTAGTTTTTTATACATATATATAAAAACCTCCTTCCAGTGTCAGGAACACCAGCAGCGAGCGTGGCACCAGCCTGGGGTTCGGCTGCCTCACAGCTCCTGGCGCCCACCCCAACACACCCTGCCAAACCCAGGATGCTTCCTCCTGAGTTTTTTTTCCATCTTTCTTTTAAATATATTTTTTCTCCCTAGCTGTGATGGCCCCCACATGTCATAGCATCACAGAATCACAGAACGGTTTGGGTTGGAAGGCTCAGAGCCCATTGAGTTCCACCCCTCNGGACTGGAAGCTGCTCAAAGGTCTCCTTGGAGCCTTCTCTTCTCCAGGCTGAACAACTCCAACACTCAGCTTGTCCTCATACGGGAGGTTCTCCAGTCCTTGGTCACCTTTGTGTCCCCCCTATAATGCAGCATCCCTGCCTGAAGGACACGAACCCTTGTGTTTATTTGGCTCAGGTCAAGGGTCTGGGTCAAGGTCAGGGTTGGGATGTGGGTTAGGGTCACAGTTTACATCAGGATGACAATCCACATTAGGGTTAGAG
Organism: Piaya cayana; assembly: GCA_013389865.1. Taxonomy (NCBI): domain Eukaryota; kingdom Metazoa; phylum Chordata; class Aves; order Cuculiformes; family Coccyzidae; genus Piaya; species Piaya cayana. The sequence goes on from WAAB01004964.1 coordinate 92,750, forward strand.
TATGGATCAGGATCAGGATCAGGATTTGGGTTAGGGTCAGGATCAGGGTCTGGGGTTGGGTCAGGGTCCCAGTTGAGGTTAGAGTTAAGGTCTGGATCAGGGTCAGGGTTTAAGTTAGGGTGTGGGTCAGGGTTAGGGTTTTGCTTGCAGCCAGTGTTAGGGCCAGGGTCTGGATTTGGGTTAGGGTTACAGTCCTAGCTCTCCCCAGCCCAATGCACCTCGTCAGGCTGGGGTTCACTCCAGGTCCCATGTCCTGTGGTTTTGGGGAAACGGTTCCTATTGCTGAAGCTCGGCAGGTCCCAGAGTCGATGGCAATGATTAACTCCATGTGACAGTGTGGATCAGTCGTGGCCTGGATTTTGGCGGCTGAACATCTGAAATTTTAAGCGTTTGGAAAGCCATGACCCGATCAAACTTCACTGGGCTTTGATGATGATTAACCTCCTTGGTCACTTGTACAAGCATGTGAAGCCCTCGTCTGGGACCAGCTCAGCACTCCTACCCTGTCTCAGCCATCCTCCCACTCCCAGCAGGTCAGTGGTGACACCTTTCCCCTTCCCCCAGCCCAAAATCATCACATTTTCTCCAAGTCCCAGCCATGGCTGGTCCTTGTAATTGGCAGACTCGTACTGGTAACCAGTTCCCACAGCACACAGACAACTGGGAGGACAGTGCAGCTGGGCGATGGGGGTGGGAGAACTTGAGGAATTCATCCCACCACTTTATCTCCCTCTGGAGACCACCAGCAGCAAGAGATTGCTCTGCAAGATGTGGTCACTCATCCAAGGCAAAACCATCACATTTGCAAACAGGGGAGGGAAGATGCGAAGAGCTGGGTGTCTACAAGGACACGAGTCTGGAACCTAGATGAGCACTGACATTTCTGGGGGGACACCTGAAACCTCCAAAGACCAGGAGGGTGACTCTGGAGGCCCCCTCACTCATGTGGCTCTTGTGTCATTGCCCCAGCTCAGAGCAGCTCGGCTGGCTTTGTGATACGGGGGGATGCAGAGGTCATGGCTTGCAGCCAGTGAGCATCAGAGCAAATGACAAAGCTGCACTGTAGCTTGCAGGCTGCGCTGAGGGGGCAATGCCAAAGAGACCTTTTACGCCAAGGTCAGTGGTTCATCTCTTGGCCAGGCACAGCATCCATGAGCATCCCTGTGGGTGCTTACGCTCAGTGAAAACCCATCACTGCAGCTGGCATCACATCTCCACCTCCAAGGCAATATCATACTCGAGACCCTAAAAATCCCCAGTGTTCCTGCGTGGCCAAAGCACTAGGAGTATCCAAGTGACAGGATGAGAGGGAATGGCCTCAAGGTCCACCAGGGAAGGTTCAGGCTGAACATTAGGAAAAGATTTTTCACAGAAAGGGTCACTGGGCACTGGCAGAGGCTGCCCAGGGAGGGTGTTGATTCACCTTCCCTGGAGGTGTTTAAGGGACGGGTGTATGAGGTGCTGAGGGACATGGTTTGGTGATTGATAGAAATGGTTGGACTCGATGATCCAGTGGGTCTTTTCCAACCTAGTGATTCTGTGTTTCTGTGATTCTATGATCCCGACTCCTTGATGCTTTGGGGAGAAGCCAGGTGGGTTCATGGTCCCTGACAAGAGACAGGTTGGGTGCTCCTCCCTAAACACCGCTGGTGGCCCGAAACTGCTCCATCCCTTGCGAAATCACCGGGCACTTTCTGTATCCTTCCCACCCCCCGCTGGCAAACCCCGCTGGGCTGTGTTTGGGAACCCTCTGCCTTTTGTGGGGAGGCTGGGCTGAGAAAGGATGCTTTTTTCCAAGCTGGAAGAGACAGAAAAGTCTCCCTCTTTGCCAAATTTCTCCCAAGCCATGTTCTGTTTCCCATTAACGGTGAGAAGCAACCCTCCAGGCCAGGTCAGCACTCCTCCCACTGCAACTCCCATGGGCATTTGTCACCATCCCAGGCAAAAAAAAAGGAGAATTAAACCCACCCAGCCTGGCCGGCTGTGACGCAGGGACCCACAGAGTGAGGATCAGCGGGTGGAAAACAACCCCCTGCTCTGCTCTTAGATCTTCCCCACGGAAACTTTTCAACTCCAGTTGCTGGCAGGAGCCAAGCTGATCCCAACTGAATTCCTTCCACTTACCAGCAAATAAATAGCAGTTGAAAGGAAGGAAAGAGAAAAACATCTTTCTTTTTCAAAGGGAAAACAAAGAGGCTGGGAAGAATAGAAGGAGGCAAAATTTTGGGCTGGTCACAGACTCATGAAGATCTGTTTTTGCTTCCAGTTGGGTACTTAACAGCGTTCCCTCTCAGCTAATTAAGGGACACTCAGAAATAAAAAACCTTCCACCCCTTTGCTAGCCCTGAATGTTAAGGGGAGAGCCACAACGTGCTTGAGACCAAGCCCAGAAACCCTGGTCACAGCTCCTCCACCTTGCTCGGACACTTAAACCTACATTTTTCAGAACATTAGGTGCTCCTGCAGGACATTTACAGTCTCCTCCAGCCTTCTGCCAGACCTTTTCTCCAGGTCCTCCAGTGATGGGTATCAACAGCCTCCCAAAAGGAAGGACTGGCTCTTCCTGCACTCCAAGTATTTTCCCAGCCAACTTTCCTGCTGCAATATTTCAAAGCATCACCTTGCAACCTGGCCCTCAGTGGACAGAGAGAAGAGCTTATTAGTTCTCTTAGCAACCTTTTAGGGAGCTGAAGGCAGTGATGCGCCTCCTTCCTCTAGCAGGAACAACCCCAGCCTGGGCTTCAGCACTGCACCCTCGCCCTCTCCTCTACATCTCCCACCTGGCCCCATCCTTTCCCAGAGGCATCTTCCCACATTCCTCCTGGGACTGACTAATAATTAATTGTCCGTTGTCCCTCCGCCCCAGCACAGTGCGGTGCTCGGCTCTTGTCACATCGCAGCCCAACAGTCTGTAAAGGCACCTTCCCCAAAAAAACCCCACCCCATGGAAACCCTGCAGATCGGGACGGCTCCTGCCCCTGCCAATGGCTTTGGCACCCTGACCCCTGTTTGGTGTTTTGGTAGAACACAAGGGAGCTCAGCTGTACCCTGGCTGGGAGCTTGTGCTGTGAGGAGCAGGGTGGAGAGCAGGGCAGAGACCCACCAGCAGCCTTCCTCTGGCACAGTGGGTTGGGGATGGTGGGGAAAGAGCCAAATCATAGAATCATAGAATGGTTTGGGTTGGAAAGGATGTTGAAGATCATCCAGTTCCACTGGATGGACGCCTCCCACTGGATCAGGGGCTCCAAGCCCCATCCAACCTGGCCTTGAACACCTCCAGGCATCGGACAGCCACAACTTCTCTGGGCAACCTGGGCCAGGGCCTCCCCACCCTCACAGCAAAACATTTCTCCCTAAGATCCCATCTCAATCTCCCCTCTGTCAGATGAAAACCCTTCTCCCTCGTCCTGTCCCTGCGTTCCCTGATCCAGAGCCCCTCCCTAGCTTTCCTGGAGCCCCTTTCAGGACTGGAAGCTGCTCTAAGTGCTTCTAGGAGCCTAAATCTCCCAAGCGCCCACTGCCCACGGCTGGGCATGAGTGAGGTTGGAAGACAACATCCCCCACGTTCTTCCCAGTGACATCCACAAGCATTGCTGGTGCATCACAGCAATGACCCCACCATGCTGTGATCATCCCCCTAGAAACCCCCAAACTCCAAGGGGGAAAAACGCTGTGGCAACCTCGGCCTGATCCCCCCCCGGGGGCAAGGGCCCTGAACCAGAGAGAGCTGGGTGGGAGCGATGCCTCCCCGACAGCACCCAAGCAGAGCCACCCGCCCAAATATTATCAAAATATTTCAGTTATGTTACTTATTTGCTTACACCCAACAAGGCCCCAGTTTCCCCGAAGACAAAGTCCGCCCCATACCAGCCTATACACGGGGATAGAAATATGAAAGGGAAAATCTAGGTGGTGGCGGCAGCAGCTGCTGCGGGTGCTTTCTGAAGGGAGATGGTCCCTGTCGCTTTTTAAGTTATTTTGCCCCCGAGCTTTGTTCGCACAGGAGATAAACACCTCCCTGCACTGGCCTCTTCAATCTGGGCTCTCCCGGGGCTTCTCCTGGTGCTCATTCCCAACCCAAAGCCAGCTGTGGCACGGGGGACGGCACAAGGGGACAAGTGACCATAGCGGGGAGTCTCTTTCATTGGGTGAATATCTTTAGCCATCAAAATAAACGAAGAAAAGCTGTTTGCAAGCAGGTTTAGGAGAGCCTTCAAATGAGCACACAGCATCCTCGGCTGCCCCAGCCACGTCCAAGCAGCAAAAAACGCTCCATGGTGGAAGATCTGAGCTCTTTCCCTGGTGGCCATTAGGAAATGTCCAGAGAAGAGCAACGAAACTGGTGAAGGGGCTGGAGAACAGGCCTGATGAGGAACGGCTGAGAGAGCTGGGGGTGTTTAGCCTGGAGAAGAGGAGGCTGAGGGGAGACCTCATTGCTCTCTATAAATACCTGAAGGGAGGTTGTGGAGAGGAGGGAGCTGGGCTCTTCTCCCAAGGGACAGGGGACAGGACGAGGAGGAATGGCCTCAAGCTCCACCAGGGGAGGTTCAGGCTAGAGATTAGGAGGAAGTTTTTTACGGAAAAGGTCATTAGGCATTGGAATATGCTGCCCAGGGAGGTGGTTGATTCGCCTTCCCTGGAGGTGTTTAAGTCACGAGTAGATGAGGTCCTGAGGGACATGGTTTAGTGTTTGGTGGGAATGGTTGGACTCAATGATCCGATGGGTCTCTTCCAACCCGGTGATTCTGTGATTCTGTGAAATTATTTCCTCCTCTGCTGCTGGATGGTTTTCCCTGGGTCTCCAGCACAGAGACACTAATGCCTCTGGATAGTGCTCGTAAAGCCTACTGTGGGGAAAAGAATCCATAAACGACACAAGACTTGCGAATCGTCATTAAATCTAACACCCAGAAGAGAGGCAGAATATCCAGGTGATTCTAATCTCTTGGAGTTTCCTTATATTAAAGCGTACGTTTGAAAACACCTGGGTATCTCAGAAAAATAGACCGTGCTGTAATTAAGCAAATCCGATAGCTAAAGGAAACTGAAGAACAGCAATATTTGACATTATTTATTTTCCCCGACGAGAAAGAGGTTACACCCCTTTGCCAATGGGCTGTCACTTTTGGCTGACCTGCTCTCATTTGAAAGTTTTCCAGACGCCGGGTGGCTTCGGCAGCCGCCCTGCAGTGCAGGGAAGGACCAGCCCTGCCCTTTGATGCTCCAGGCGGGTGGAGAAAAGGCACAGCCAAGACACATCCTGCGTGGGATGGTACCCAGCCCTGCATTTCCCATTAGCATCTCGGGAACCCATCCCCGAGCCCTCCAGCTCCTGCCCGTGCATCTTGAATGGGGATCCACAATTCATAGGCACACACAGAGATATATCTCTGCGCATACGTATGCCCGTGGGCATCAATGTATACGCACACATATACATATATATTAAAAAAGCAACCCTCCTGCGGGCTGTAGCCCACACGACGCCTGCAGGCAGAGCTGCACCGTGGCTTTCCAGGAGCTGCACGATGTTTAAGAGCACCGAGGGGAACTGGGGACAGCCCGTACCGGCTAAAGTGCCTCGGCAGCAAAGCGCTTCGAAACCCGGTGAAACATTAATGCACTCCCCTGGAGAAATGCCTTCGCTTTTTGCTGCATCAAGGGCTTTGAAATCGGGACAAATAACAGGTCAGGTTAATGAAGGTTTCTCTCAGTTACTGGGTAAGTTTTGGTCCCCGTGCGATTCAGGTTTCAAAGCCGTGCACCCTGCCTCCATGGCCAGGGAATCTGCTCTTCCTCCCCATGGAAACAGCACAGTTTGGGGTAGGGGCAGGAATCAAAATTAGAATCATAGAACAGAACAGAATCATAGAATTGAATCACCAGGTTGGAAAAGACCCACCAGATCATCAAGTCCAGTCATTCCCATCAATCACTAAACCATGTCCCTTAGCACCTCATCCACCTGTGCCTTAAATTCCTCCAGGGAAGGTGACTCAACCCCCTCCCTGGGCAGCCTCTGCCAGTGCCCAATGATCCTTTCCATGAAAATTTTTTTCCTGATGTCCAGCCTGAACCTCCCCTGGTGCAGCTTGAGGCCATTCCCTCGTCTTTTCACCCAAAAACCATTCCCCCTCATCCTCTCCCTGCCCTCCCTGATCCAGAGCCCCTCCCCAGCTTTCCTGGAGCCCCTCTCAGCACTGGCAGCTGCTCTAAGGTCTCCCCAGAGCCTTCTCTTCTCCAGGCTGAACAACCCCAACTCTCTGTGGTCTCCTCTGGACTTGCTCTGACAGCTCCATGTCTTTCGTGTGCTGATGTCTCCAGAGCTGGAAGCAGGACTCCAGGTGAGCAAAACCCCAACTGCTACAGCTGATGTCCCAGCAAAATGTCGATGTCAAGCCTTTTCTTCTAGCCAAGGAGGAACTCTGAACTCAGGCTTCCTCAGGACTGGAACAGCAAACACAGGCAACCTGAAGTTAAAATCCCCTCCCAAAAATAAAACCTGTGCTGTGGCTCTGACGGAGGATAAATGCAGTAGGACAGCAGAGAGCATGGGCTGCAGATCCCTGTTTGCACCTGCTACTTGGTTTAATGCAGACACGAAACTCCAGTGTGTCGAGGAACTGGGAGGAACAGGGATGTGTGAGGGAATGGGGTGATGGAGAAGCCAGATATTCCACCAGCCAGTGCTGGGGGCTCCTGCACTGCTGCCAGGTACCGAGACAGCAGCTGTGGGCCTGCTGGGGATCACGAGGCATTTGCAGAGCCAGGGAGAGGCTCGCTCCTGTCTCGACTGCTGATGAAACTAACACCAGCTGCTTCTCGCTTAACCAGTCTGACCATTAGGCTGAGCCAAAACTGATTCATTCATAACAAAATAGAAAAGGAGATCGACTCGTCACCAGCCCTGACTAATGAGAAAACCAGCCAACAACCTGCTGCTTGCATACCGGCCCCGCCATCCTGCTTTTTCAGCTCCTTGTCATCTCCCCGTATCCAAATGCTTCAGTGAAGCCTGAGCTTTGTCCCAGCATAGCTGGGTGATAAAGGACAGGGCTACCTGCTGCAAAAAGTGCCAGGTGTGACCAGGGGGGCAGCATCACCTAGCAAAGCCTGACATTTTGCAAGAGCCAATTCCTGCTTGAGAGGCAGAGGAAACATTAAAACCCTTAAGACATCGCTTTTCATGCTGTTCTGCCAGGCATCATCTTCCCAACAGTTTCTGGAGCTTTCTCCCCTCCTTCCCTCTTCTTCTAAGGAACTGCCTCTATGGCCTGGTAGAGAAGGACCTGGGGGCGCTGGTTGACAGTGGCTGAATATGACCAGCAGTGGCCCAGGTGGCCAACAAGGCCAACACCATCCTGGCTTGGATCAGACATGGGGTGGCCAGCAGGAGCAGGGGAGGGATGGTCCCCATGGACTCAGCACTGGTGAGGCTGCACTTTGAATCCTGAGTTCAGCTTCGGGCCCCTCACTCCAAGGACATTGAGGGGCTGGAGCGCGTCCGGAGAAGGGAACGGAGCTGGGGAAGGGCCTGAAGCCCAGAGGTTTTGGGAGCAGCTGAGGGACCTGAGGGTATTTATCCTGGAGAAGAGGAGGCTGAGGGGAGACCTCATCGCTCTCTGCAGCTCCTGGAAAGGAGGCTTGAGCGAGGTGGGTCCTGGCCTCTTCTCCAAAGTAACAAGCAAGAGGACAAGAAGAAATGGCCTCAAGTTGTGCCAGGGCAGGTTCAGATTGGATATTAAGAACTATTTCTTCACTGAATGAGTTCTCAGGCACTGGCAGAGGTTGACTAGGGCAGTGGTGGAGTCCCCGTCCCTGGAGGGGTTTAAAAAACAGGTAGACAAGGTGCTCAGGGATTTGATTTAGTAGTAGACAACTATGGGTGGACTTGATGATCTCAAAGGTCTTTTCCAACCAAGCAATTCTGCGATTCATTGCACAGAAAATCTCTCCATTACCCTGCTGGAAAAGCTGCTTTCTGCTTTTTCTGCAGCGTGTTCTGTTTTCTGAGGTCAGTGGGGCACAACCCGTGATGGGGGGAGGCTGCAGACGGGGCGGTTAGGAAACCTGCAGGCAGGCAGAGAGGGAAACAAGCTCCCAAATCCAGACTGGGGCTAATCTTATCTCTGGGTAGAGTTTAAGGATGGGTCAGTGAGGGTTAACAGCCAGTCAAAGAGGTCACACCAGGACCTGAAGCACCTCCACTCCCAGGCTGCTGGGTTCAAGCTTTGGTTGATGAACTGAAGCAGGGCAGAGTTTAAGAGCTTTTTAAAAAAAAAATCTGCCATGATTTTTTAGCTTTAGGCAACAGATTTGGTTTTATTTGAATCTACCTTCATAAAGGCTTTCTCCCAAAATGCAAATCCCAAGGGCCAGGCTCTCCCAGCCGAAAGCCTGCGATACCACCCCTCATCTCCAGATACCCTGAGTTTTTATCACCTGACCCTGCAGACGTCTGGACAAACATGGCAAAACTTCAGTTCTTGATGAGAAATCTGCCCTGCATAAATATGGGTCTTAAAAATCCTGACTTTTAAGACAGAAAATCCCCAGCCTGGGCAGGGAAATGTCCCAGATCCTGAGAGTTGGAGCACACAGACACCCTAACACAGGGTTGCATGAGGACAGTGGAAAACCTGGACCCAGCGGGTCAGAGACAAGCAGAGCTCTAGATACCGGGGCTGATGCCTCACACCTCTCTCCCCACCAGGCTGGGAAGGAGATGCAAAACATGAGATTTTCCTTTGCCCATCTCGGTGCAGAGGCGCCAGTCAAGCATTTCACAGGTGACACTCGAGAGTGGAAAAGCCTCATTCAAGGGCTTCAGGCAGCGTGCCCGGCTCTCCCTCAGGGCATCCAGCTACCCAGCAACAGCCTGATGCTCACGTGCAGCGGCGAGCATGCATCCTGCAACCTCACGAGTGGGACAGGAAAAACCTGCAAGGGATGGAAAGCACATTCCCAAGGTGCAAGGGAAATGCTGGCCAGAAAGCAGTTGACAACATCCCCGCTGGTTCTCACCCTTTCCCCTCCCAGGACGGTTTCTCGCTGCCTGTTGGTGAGCATTCCTGGCAATGGGGCAGTCCGTGGGGCTTTTGTTTGTTGCTGGATTTCCCCATGGCAGGGGATGCAGTGGGGTGCAGGGAGGAGGAGCCCCACAAGGACCTCACGCCTCCAGCAGCACCAAAACCCAGCCAGGTTTATTTTGAAAAAAGCAAAAAAAAACCACCCCCAAAACCCCAACATCACCAATATTCACCCCTTGGCCATGTCCTATCTCAGCAAAACCCTGCTATCATTACTCTCTGCAATTAAGCAATAAAGCTGTAATTGCCTTATGTGATGGAGCCGGGCACGGCAGCAAGGCAGGAACTGGCCTCTGCATCCCTGTCCTGCTGGCAGGCAGGGACGGGTTGAATTTACAAGCATCACGTTGGACATTTTCAAGCCACCTTGTCCAAAAGCAGCCTCCTGCTTGGCAGACAGACAGACAGACAGGATCCCACGGTAGAAAGGGATGCTGGAGGGACCAAAGTGCAGTATCACATCACCAGCTTCTCTCCTGCATCCTGGGGAGCAACCTGTGGCCACGCAGCTGAGAGAGCAGCCCTCCGGTACAGGATTCGGCATGCTCAGCTCCACCAGATGGATCGGGGCACTCGTTTTAGAGGAGACAACCCCAGTTCCCCAGCCTGATGTCTCAGAGTGCCAAGTGAAGCTGCACCCAGCAGCTCTCAGGCCATAATAAGTGTAGCTTGGTATTTTCCTCCATATGTTCATTATTGCCTCTGAAATAGCTCTGATGGGCTACGGCTTCCTTTCCAACAAGATCAGCCTTGATTTAATTTGTGGGGTTTGGGGTTTTTTTTTAAGTTTGGTGCCCCCTGAATCCTGATTCTTGCTGTTTTTTCAAGCCTTTCAGTGTTTGACCTCAGTGCGGCTGCTAACCCCGCCAGCTTTCAGCAGAGCAGTATTCACCAGCCTTAGGTAAGAAAAATAAAGCCCTCCAAAATCCCACCCGCGTGACTCTTTCCCAAATACGCCCCAATCTCCCTAGCCAGCAAAGCTACCGGCTCCCTGCCCTCCAACCCCGGCCCAGAGGCCATGGTGAGGGGCACCGGGTGCAGTGCCGGGCTTGCATCCCCCTCCCAGGGCAAGTGGGCTCCTGCTGGGGGCAGCCACAAGAAAGGGCGATGCAAATCGCATCGTTAGCATTCTTTCCGTTTTAATAATCCAAGGTGTTACCAGCAACAGTGTTACTGATTTTTATCTCCACAGCGCCTTGTAAGAGCTCCAATTTGTTTTTCTTGGAGATCTCATTTTGTTTTATTAAAGCTGACACTGAAGAGGGAAAGGAGACATTCTGGGCCCAGAAAAAAATATCCTGTTTAAATACCCCATATTATTTTCTTGGAAATGCTTCTCTTTTGACTTTAATTAAGCTCTCCCCAGGTTTGCAAGCTTGGCGCGCCTGGCCATCTTAATCCCAGGCTAAATCTCCCCACCCCTAGTGCTCCCCACTTCCATCACTTACACAAACCCTAAGAAATAAATGGGGTTTTGCTAAAATCCATGAGTTAACAGCTAGCTCACCATCAAGAACGTCTTGATATTGCCTCTTTGCCACTGGCCAGCCACAGAGTGAGTGTGCAGCCCTGGCCTCCTCACTTACTTCACCAGTAGACCCCTAAACTAGCTTTTCTCTGTTATTTTTTTATTCCTTTCTGTTGCAATGCTGGGTATAGAATCATAGAATCATAGGATGGTTTGGGGTTGGAAGGGATCTTATAGATCATCCAGTTCCACCCCCCTGCCATGGGCAGGGACACCTCCCACTGGATCAGGGGCTCCAAGCCCCATCCAACCTGGCCTTGAACCCCTCCAGGGATGGGGCAGCCACCACTGCTCTGGGCAACCTGGGCCAGGGTCTCCTCACCCTCATTGTGAAGAAATTCTTCCTTATGTCCAGTCTAAACCTGCCCCTCTCCAGTTTGTACCCATTGCCTCTCATCCTATCACTCCAAGCCTTTGTAAATAGTCCCTCCCCAGGTTTCTTGTAGCCCCTTCAGGTAGTGGAAGGTCACTATAAGGTTTTCTCAGAGCCTTCTCTTCTCCAGGCTGAACAACCCCAAGTCTCTCAGCCCGGATCGCAGAGGGGAGCTCCACCTCTAGCACTCAGCGGTGCCCCAGCACTGCTCAGCTATCACAAGCAGGCTCACCCACCAGCCCAGGCCCAGCGGCCACGGTGCTGCTGCTGAGCCTTTTGCAATCGCGCCAGGTGCTGCTGTAATATCAATAATTACCCCCCCCATCTTATAAGCACTTCAGGATGATTGCAAAGTTAAACACTATGAAAGTTGGGAAATCCCAGGAGGGAGCTTGTCTGGGCATCATCTGGTGCGTACCCATTATGTAATTACTGCTGATCTTTAATCACAGATGACTCTTTTCCATCGGATCCGATTCAGGCACAGCCCTCACTCAAGGAGTTGCCATTCGATTTGATTTGCACCTTGGCAGGCTCCGGCGATCCTAAGTGAGATCCTGCTGCTTCACACGGGGCTTGTACAAACCCTCCAGCCGAAACCCCTGATCCTTGGCAAGGACCAACACAGCCGCTCACGCAACAGCCCCCCGAGAGGGAAGGATTTCATCTCCTTTTTACGCACAGGATCTGCAGGCACACGGATTAAGGCCAAGAGGCTGAAACAAAGGCTTTGTTTTGGTGCCCAGTGCGAGATGGCCAAGCAAGGGGCTCCTGGGGATGCTGCTGGGAAGGGGAAACTGTGTGTTCTACGGGTCCCCATCCCAGCTGATCAACAGGATGGGGCAATAGATGGGTGCTCAGAGCAGGTTCCTCCACTGCAGGCACCGCAGGAGGGTTTTTTGTCCTCCCCAACGAGGGCCCCACGTTCGCCTGGGGCGAACCCCGACAAGTCAGCCCATGCAGCGAGCACATGCGCTGTTCCAGCAGCATGTGGGGCTTCCCAGCCCCACGAAGGGCAGCTGCAGCCCTGCTCTCTGCTCTGTATCAGGGAAAGCAGGATAAAAACTGTCACCCGGCTGCTAAATCCAAACCCCAAAGATAGGAAGAAACAGGATCTGGTGAGCTCACCCTCCTCCACCCCAGAGTTCTGGAGCTCCCAAAGCCATGCTGCCAGCTGCTCTGACCCCAAAATACTGTCTGCATCTCACAGTGAGGTGCCTGCTCTGGGATGCAGTGCCTGGAGCTCATATTACAGTGCAATGCTCCTCTGCCCGAGCCCTGCGGGATGCAGGGATGCAGGTGTGGGATATTTCCAGGCTGGAGCTCCCCTGGGGCGTGCAAAGCAAGGGTGCATAGGGTGATGGGGCTGAGCTGCCAGCACACCACAGGCATCCTCTCGCCAGTCCCACGTGAGCCCAGGAGGTTGCTCGGAGCACCCTGAGCTGCTCCTCGCGCCGAGGGCAGTGGGTGGCACGGTGTGGCTGCCAGGCATGCCCCAGACGATTCCCAGGGAAGCAAACCACCACAGGCACAGCGCTGCGACCTGGGGCCCTTCCCCAGGGCTTCCCACCACACTTCACCCCGCTCCGACTGTCAAGGGATGTGCTAGGGGCAGTGGAGGGGGAGTGCTTGCATTGGGGATTATTTTTAAGGATCTACAAATAAAAGGGACAAAAAAGGATGGCAAAAAAGGACATCATCCAGAGGGACCTGGACAGGCTGGAGAAGTGGGTCTGTGTGAACCTCAAGAGGTTCAACAAGGCCAAGTGCAAGGTCCTGCACCTGGGTCGAGGCAATCCACTGTTTCAATACAGGATGGGGGATGATGCGATTGAGAGCTGCCCCGAGGAGAATGACTTGGGGTGCTGGATGAGGAGAAGCTCAACACGAGCTGGCAATGTGCGCTTGCAACCCATAAACCAACCGTGTCCTGGGCTGCATCAGAAGAAGCATGGCCAGCAGGACGAGGGAGGGGATTCTGCCCCTCTGTTCCTTTCTTGGGAGACCTCATCTGGAATATTTTGTCCAGCTCTGGAATCCTCAACATAAGAAGGACATGGAGCTGTTGGAACGGGTCCAGAGAAGGTTACAAGGATGATCCGAGAACTGGAACATCTCCCATACAAGGACAGGCTGAGAGAGTTTGGGTTGTTCAGCCTAGAAAAGAGAAGGCTCCAAGGAGACCTTAATAGTGACCTTCCAGTACCTGAAGGGGCTGCAGGAAAGCTGGGGAGGGACTTCCAATCCAAACGATTCTATGATTCTATGAAAATGTGCTAATGGACCCCAGGGCTGTCTCACCCTGCAGGGCTGCACCCGTACCCCGCAGGGTGTGCTTGCTGGAAGATGAAGCAGTGGCAGGAGCTTTGCTGCGCGCAGCCCGTGACGCGGGCAGGCAGGGTGCAGGCAGGGTGCATTCAGGCGTCTGCGGGCAGCCGGCAAGACCTGTTGTACAAGGTGCCTGAGAGAGATTGGAACAGCTCGCTCCTGTGAGCGTGTTGCAGCAATTCCCAGCACACATCATGTGGGTTTTGCAACTGCCACAACTGTCTTGGGGTGGATGAACCAAAAGAGCCCAGAGTGAACCCAGGCCCCCAGTGCCCATGGCAGGCACGGGTACCGCCCCGGTGCAAGAGATGGGCAGGGATCCCAGGAGATGCCCAGCCTGGCACACGCTCCTCCATGGGGCCTTTTACCACAGGGATGAGTGCCAAAAGGCAGCATCTCCTTCCCTTCCAATAATCAATCCTCTGAGGAAGAGGAAGGAAAACTCAATGGATCCCTGCTAAAATGGGTGCAGCAGCATTTTTGCACTTGTGTTACACTGGCATACAGGGAGTGCCCAGTCCTCCTGCCCCCCTGGCCAGGGTGGGTATGTTTATGCCATGGACACCCAGGCTCATGACTGCAGAAAGCCAGGAAAAAGTGATTCCCAAGGCAAAACACTGGCTGCAAGAAGTGGGCGCATCATCACTGTCCTGGGAGGGAAATGCTGGCACCCTCCTCCATGCCCTGCCTGGCTTGCAGAAAACACTTCAGGCGTCCTCATCGAATCATAGAATCACCAGGTTGGAAAAGACCCATCGGATTATCAAGTCCAACCATTCCTATCATACACTAAACCATGTTCCTCAGCACCCCGTCCACCCGTCTCTTAAACCCCTCCAGGGAAGGTGACTCAACCCCCTCCCTGGGCAGCCAAAAAAAGCAAGCAGGAGTGCCCAAGTATTTGGTGATGGTCCAGAAAATTCCCTACGGCAATCAGAGCCAGCCCAAAGTGGGCAGAACCCCAGTTACAGGCACGGGGTGAAGCCTCACCTGTTTCCAGTGAGGTGGGCACTGCTTTGGGAGCACCCATGGTGGGTAGCGGGTGAGAGCAAATGCATAAGGCACCGACCCAAATGCCACTGAGATCCCTGTCAGCCCACGCATCACTTGGCCCAGCTGCACTGTCCTCCAGCGCTGGCACACACGCTGTGCTGCCTTGGCAGAGCTCCCAAGGAGTCACTGGGACAGAACAGCAAAAGGTTACCCGGGTCCTATGTCAAGTCGCTGCCGACTGATCCAAATCCCCCCCAGGCACTGCGGGCACTGGTGCCACCGTCCCATCAGGATCAGCTCCCTGTTAGTGTGGCAGGAGCAGAACTTGCTTGTGGCCACCCATGCCCCCAGCAGTAAGTTCTCCCCATGTACTGCAGGTCACAAAATCAGGCTACACCCACCCCTCTCTGGGACCTCCCAAAGCAGCCTGACCCCACAGTGCTCAACCCAGCCGGTGGGCTCACCACCTTGGAATGGTGGAAACCCAAGTCATTCTGGCTGGAAAGCTGCCTGGAGAAGGACCTGGGGGTGTTGGTTGGCAGCAACTGAACATGAGCCAGCAGTGGCCCAGGTGGCCAAGAAGGCCAATGGCATCTTGGCTTGGATCAGAAATGGCATGGCCAGCAGGGCCAAGGAGGTTCTTCTCCCTCTGTACTCAGCACTGGTGAGACCGCTCCTTGAATCCTGTGTTCAGTTGTGGGCCCCTCACCACAAGAAGGANTTTCACAGAAAGGGTCATTGGGCACTGGAACAGGCTGGAACCCAATGAGGTGGTTGAGTCACCTTACCTGGAGTGGTTTGAGTGACAGGTGGACAAGGTGCTGAGGGACATGGTTTAGTGTTTGTTAGGAATGGTTGGACTTGATGATCCATTGGGTCTTTTCCGATCTGGTGATTCTATGATTCTATGACAGGAGGCAGGTGACAACACCCACATGGCACCTTCTGGCTATAGAGTTTAATCCAGCCTCATGGGTTGGTGCTGAACATCAACAGCCTTGGCTGGTAGTCAGCTTCTAGCTGCTGAGAGGTTTTAATGGGATGAAAGGGTGACTTGTCCAAGTCTTGGAAAGGAGAAATGGAACTGAACCTTTGTCGCTGCCCTCCCAGCCTCATCTCACCCCACATTCCCAACTTTGCCTTCCAACCCCTCCTCCTCCCAGCCCAAACTCAGCAATGGAGCCAAAACCTGGCACCTTCAAGGTTTAAATTACAAGCAAATCCCAGCAAGGTGGGATTGTTAGTGTTTTTGTAACTGAAAGGAACTGAAAAAAACCCAACCCCTCTCTAAATCAGTTGTACAACCCCATGCACCACTTGTTCATACACCGCAGCGAGGTCACAGGAGGTGCCACCACTCAAGGACTGGGAAATACAACCGAGACTGGAGCCACCCCCTTGGCCAGCTGGTGGAGGGCTCCTGGTATTGAATTAAAACCCATTAAAATGGCAAGTGTGCTGGCTGAGAGGGCCCCTGCAGGCTTTAAAAACAAGAACCTCCCTTAGAAACAGTGCTTTGGCCTCCTAATAACCTTAATCCCTCCCGAGAGCTCCAAGAACCAGGTGTAATGATACGACTGGGGTTTGTTTGCTTTTCTGGCTGCTTTATCTCAGGCAGCACCTTGCACTCAGCTCAAGCAGCAAAAACCCAGTTCCTCCAAAATTCACCCCCATTTCCCCTATGATAAAAAGGGGGATTAAAACGGAGCTGGGGACAAGCCTGGGGCTGGCACAGTGGCTTCCCACTGTTGGAAAAACAGAGTAAAGCTGGGAAAGGTCCGCAGAGGCTTTTCCACCCCCCAGCTAGCAGGGCTGGGTCATAAAAGGCTGGGTTTGGGCTGGTTTTGCTGAATATACAATCCCTCTCTGGGCTATGCAAATATTGTTCATGACAGCACATCCCTCCACGGGGTTAGGAAATGCAGAGGAGGGCTGGAAACCCAGGTGGATGTGGGGAAGAACCCAGGAACACCAAGGTCCACGGTGCCCTTGGCCAAAGCATCTGCAAAACAGGGTGACTGCAGCTTGCTGGCGATTAATAAAAGCACCAGATCCTGCAGATTTGTGTAAGAAAGTGACAACTACAGTGTCCCCATCAGGAGACAGGAGCCTCCCAGGCACCAGCACTGGGCGACGACACCCCTCATGGGTCTTGGATGTATTAGTGGTTGAAAATTTGTATTTAAGAGGGTTGGCAAGAGTGCCTTCACGCTTCCCAAAGCCCAGACCTGACACCTGAGGCAGAGGTCTGCTATTGCAGCAGGCTAAAAGTGCAGTTTCAAGGCAGACACCCCAAACTGGTCTCACCTGGAGCACGGAGCGTTGCTGACACTCAGTTGGGACCATTTCCAAGAATCACCTCTTGTGATTTGATCATAGGGAGTGTAGGGATAGGACGGGGTGGGGGGGGAGGGGGTAAATACTTTCAGCTGAAAGAGGGGAGACTGAGATGAGATCCAAGCAAAAAATGTTTTCCTGTGAGGGTGGGGAGGCCCAAGTTGCCCAGAGCAGTGGTGGCTGCTTCATCACTGGAGGTGTCCAAGGCCAGGCTGGATGGGGCTTGGAGCCCCTGATCCAGTGGGGGGTGTCCCAGCCCATCGCCAGGTGGCTGAAACTAGATGGGCTTTAAGGTCCATTCCAACCCAAACTATTCCATGATTCTATGATCTACGCTCTCCTTGGGGTTTCCCTTCTCTCAGCTCCTGTGCTCCAGCCACACTCAATCACCCTGGGCCTCTTCTTCAGCCCAGAGATTTGCCCACAGCTTCTCCTCCTGATCTTCCTTCATGACTGTTGGTACTGAAACGCTTCATTTTCACCAAGAAACAAACTCACTCTCTCTTACCAAGCCTCCAGCAGGATGTTGGAGGAAAATTGCCTTTTCCAGGTAAGTTCAACTGTCTTAAGGATGTGAAATCAGTGCTTACCAAGAAATTTCCCACCAGAAGAGATGAGAATTCAGGTATAAAGATGACACCAGCTATGCCTTGGCCTCACAGCACAATGTGATAGGATAAGCCCAGGGCTATGGGCCATATGCCAGTCTGCTTCCCAGCTGGGGCTGGATTAAAAAGGGGTAGCTGCTTCCCAAGTTCCCACACTTAGATTGGAGGATGTTGCTGGACACACGGACAAACTCAGAGGAGGTGCAGCCAAACCAGATCAGCTTCTCAGGCCATCTCTCTGAGCACCTGCAGATTCCAATTCCAGAAACATTAAATATTAAGCAAAGAGAGTTAATCTGTATCTGAGATATTGACACAAAGAGAGGAAGGGAGAACTAAAATATAAACACCTTCCAAAAAATCCCTCTTCCAGCGGTCCCACCAGCTCTTGGAGACCTCCAATCATGGCACCAAGGGTGTGTTTGGAGGAACAAGACGCACTGAGAGTGGCTGCCCTCTCAGCCCTCCCCAGGGAGCCCTAGCACCCCACTGGGACCCTTGGGTGGCTTGGGTGCAAGCAGGATCTCCTCAGCTGAGAGCAGAACCTTGGCTCGGGGCAGGCTCACCTTGCACTCCCCTCTCCTGGGGCTGGGAGAGCATCCAGGCAGCGGCCGAGCAGACATCGATTTAAGAGGGTCAACACTCGGTTAATACTTAACAGGACTGCTCTGCCACACAGACTGGAGCTGGGGAAGATGAGCACGCCACGGTGGCTCCTCTCCCACGGGCCAGGACCAAACTAGCTGTGCCCTGCAGACCCCTCAGCACCAAAATGAGCTTTTTACTGAAGGGAAACGCCACCGTTCATCTCCCAGCAAATGCATCCAAGCACCAGCCAACCCTTCTCCAGGGGAGGAGAGCAGTATTTTGGTCCTGGCTGAGCGCTTCCATGTTTTTAATGTTTTTTTCATTCCAGCCCCAGCAATCTTCCCCAGTCCTCTGCACCCCCTCAAAAGAAAACAAACCCAAAAGCACAGAGTGTGCTCTGCAAAAGTCCCAGCTCTGGCTCCCCGCCGGGAAGGGGCACGCGGTGGTCCCAGCAGCCAGCCCAGGGCTGCTTGTTGACATAGGCGACACAGTATATTTCTACGATTCTATGATTCTAAACAAAGGAGCCTATGCATCCAATGCATTGTTGGGAGAGGGTTTGTTTTCAAAGCCTGACTCCAAATCTGAACTTCATGGATCCTGCGTTTCTCAAGATCAAACGCGAGAAAAACGTGACCAATGCAAACAAGAAATAAACCTTGATAATTATAGCCGTGTGCTGGGGCGGCTATTGTTTAGTGCAGCCTAGTACCTGCTTTAGCATAAACAGAACCCTATTTTTAAAGGGATGCCTGACCAGTTTACACCATTACTCCTCATTTTGACTCTTTGATACCTTCCTGAGAACGGAGACGAGGAGATTTAAGAGCAGACCCGAAAGTCAACGCGATGCACCCACGGCTGTGCCAAACACCAGGGTTGGAGCAGATCCTCGTCCCTCCGACTTGCTCCAGGCTGGAGGGGGGACAAGGGGCACCCTGGGGTCAGGCTGTTGCTTGTAGCCGGCAGGAGCAGCCTGACGTCGGAGGACAAACAGACAGCGTCATTTTATTTTTTTTTTTCAGGAAGGCTCTATCACTTAGCGCTTGGAAAGGAGCTACAACATTTTCCTGATTATGTTTGCACGCAAACGAGCGCCGCGGGGAAATTATGCAACTCTGAGCGGGGAGGGCTGGGAGCAAGGGAGGAAGGTCTGGAGGAGAGAGGGAGGGGAGGCAAAGCTGCTCCCCGCTGCCCTCGGCCCCAGAAGGACCACGGTGCCCACGGCAGACGGGCTCCGTCACCACCACCTCTGCCACCACAGCCTCCGAATGCAGAGGCAGCACTCAGCCAGCGTGTTGCACGGCACAGGGGTTATTTAAGCCTCTTCATTAAGCACCCAGACCAAAATGCATATATTCGCCACCCAGGCAATTGAATTACCGAGCCCGAGTTCACCCCACACACCCACATGCCTCTCTTTTTTGAGGCCTCCGTGCGGTCATAGCCATAAATAAATAGATCACAGGAGCAAAAGGCAGATGGTAACTCCTACAACCTCTGTCTCAGGCACGGAGCCTTTAAACCACTAGAACTCGCAGTATTTAATTTCTTTTGTTACCGCTTCTACCTTTAGAGCTCTGCCCTAGGCTTTCTAGATACGATCACAGGGAGCAGGAAGCAGAGAGCTACACGATGATTTTCCTGGGGATCGCACACACATGCACTCATAGAGCCCATCAATCACCCTAATTACAACTGGCCACACGTCCGCAGCTCGCTGCGGCGCTCCGTTACTGCCCATAATTACACCATCACATTGTTTCTCCGGTTACTGTAGTGCAGAGCTAATTCATGACCCGTAGAACCAGCATATCTCGTAACACATTTCATCCTGGCGGGCTCAGTGCTGGGATCACCACTCACGCATCAGCTGAGCAGAGGGAACGCGAGCGACACTGGTCACCACAATGAGACTTTGAGGTCCTGATCTGCCCCTCCAGCACACTCCCACTTCAGTTTTTGACCGCTGCCCACGTCCCACTGAGTTCCAAGACAACATCACAAGCAGGTTCCCTCAATGCCAAGTGCTTAGAATCATAGAATCACCAGGTTGGGAAGGACCCACTGGATCATCGAGTCCAACCATTCCCATCGATCACTAAACCATGTCCCTCAGCACCTCGGCCACCTGNCTCCTCTTGTTCTCCAGCCCCTTCACCAGCTTCATTGCTCTTCTCTGGACTCACTCCAGGGCCTCAACATCCTTCTTGTGAGTCTCTACCTGGTCAGGTAAAAGCAAGGTGGGCCGTGGGTGTCCATGGTGGTGATGGGTACGATCTTGGGGAAGATACCACGACCTGGGACGAGGCTGGGCTGCACCACACCAGTGTCTGTCTCAGATCTGCTCTGACTACCACCCCACCAGGCTGGTGCCCCTCTGCCAGCTCTGCTTAGAGAGATCTTTGCAGCCAGAAACATCCCTTCTCTCTGCGTGAAGGCTACTCAGGGTTACAGCAACACCAAATGGATCCCGGCTGGATTCTACCAAAACACACAGCCAGGTGCAGCTCATGGGTCCTGTTATTAAGGGACATTAACAACCTCTCGAGACCCTTGGTGTGATGGTGCCAGACGTGCCCTAGGCAGCTTTCCCACCGCACGGATCCGCCTTGGAAGAACCGTGTGGGTGAGGCAGATGCTCTCCTGCAGCTGCCGCCGAGAGACAAGGCAGACAGAAACACAGCTTGAAAAACCGTAACAGAATAACAGTAAAAAATAAAGCCCCCCACCCCCCAGCTGATTCGCTCCTACTAAAACACACCAGGCAGGGCAGGCTAAGGGCTCGCTTTTGGGATGAATTACTTTTAACTGAGCACAAAGGAGCTTAGAACCACACGATGCTCTCAGAGACAAATATAGCCACGGCTACAAGGATGGAGGGGGCAGCGACGCGCGGTTCAGCCCATCAGAGGAGCAGCTTCCATCCAGCCCCGCCGCCTCCCGGTGTGACCCCAAACCGGCCCCGCAGCACCCCTGCATCCCAGCCCCACATCCCAGGGATGCGCTGGCTTCACAACCCAGCACCGCACCCCAGCCCCACATCCCAACTGCACACCTGCCCTGCAGCCCTGTGCCACATCCTCATGCCACACCGGCCCCATATCCCAGCCCCACACTGGCCCCACATCCCTGTGCCACATCCCAGCCCCACACGGGCCCCACTGCCTAGCCCCGCATCCCAGCCCCACATCCCAGTGCTGCATCCCAGCCCTACACTCACCCTGCTCCCTAGCCCGACACCCCAGTCCCACATCCCAATGCCGCATCCCAGCCCTCCACGGGCCCCACATCCCAGTGTCACGTCCCAGCCTCATATTGGTCCTGCTCCGTAGCTCTGCATCCTAGCCCTATATCCCAACACCGCATCCCAGCCCCACACTGGCCCCGCATCCCTGTGCCACATCCCAGCCCCCCACGGGCCCCACATCCCAGTGTCACGTCCCAGCCTCATATTGGTCCTCCTCCGTAGCTCTGCATCCTAGCCCTATATCCCAACACCGCATCCCAGCCCCACACTGGCCCCGCATCCCTGTGCCATATCCCAGCCCCACACGGGCCCTACTGCCTAGTCCCGCATCCCAGACCCACATGCCAGTGCTGCATCCCAGCCCCACACCGTCCCCACATCCCAGCCCTGCACCTCAGCCCCACACTGACTCCATATCCCAGCTCCACATCCCAAGGCTGCATCCCAGCCCCTCACTGACCCTGCTCTCTAGCCCCACACCGGCCCCACATCCCAGCCCTGCATCCCAGCCCTACACTGACTCCGCATCCCAGCCCCGCACCCTCGCCCCACACTATCCTCATATCCCAGCCTCGCATCCCAGCCCCACACTGACTCCGCATCCCAGCCCCGCATCTCAGCCCTGCACCCCAGCCCCGCATCCCACCCCCACACCCCCCTCATATCC
>WAAB01004965.1:0-15485 GCA_013389865.1 Piaya cayana
GTTGAGTTGGACAGGGAGAAGGCCGGTTGGGCGGTGGGAGTGAAGCAGCATGTCCAGCAGCAGCTACACTTACACAGCCCTATAAGATGCCTTGACAGAGTGTCAAAAGCCCACGTGCTCACAGGAAAGCCACATAGGCAGCTCCCCAAAATTCAGCAGGACAGAGCACCAGATGACTTGGCCAACTTACCTGTTCTCTTTTAATTCAGGGGTTCTGCTGAGGGTGGGATGAACCTATATATTCGGAAAGCCCACCAGCATATTCCTCTACTCCCACTGGCTATTTGGAGCAGATTAGCCTCAAGCTGAGCCCTTCTCTCGCTCTCCGTGTGGGTATGGTGCACATAACATTTCTGGGTGCTTATAGCATCCGAGCTGGGGCTAACATTTCCTCAGAGGAATTTGGGCTACCAAGACTGTTAAACAACTTAAGGGCAGGGGGAACTTGAATCAGCATAAAAACAGGTATCCTGAGGGGGGGAAATCAATATAAAGCCCAAGTCCACCTAACAGGGAAAGTAGGTTGTAAAAATTAATGAGAATAATTGTTGTGAATTCTTGCTTTTGAAAGAACCCTCATGAGGGCAGAACCTTAATTATTTCTGTCTATTAGGGTTCATTTCCTGGACCTAAGCAGCGAGCTAGTACCTAATAAATACAAGCCAGTAACACAATGATTTAAGCTACAGCAAAATGGTACTTAACTGCAGGGGAAGTTAATACTTGGGAATCAACCTGATTGCAAGCAACCATTGTGTAAATGGCAAGGAAATGAAATGTGCATGTGACCTATTTTAACACCTCAATATTTCTAGGGGGGGGCACTCAGGGTTTCAGAGAGGGGGGAGGGTGCTCAACTGAGCTGCTGACAAGCATACTGAAAACTTTACCAAAATTTTCTTCGTAGCTTAAGCCTTTTGGGGAGAAGGGTTGGGGAAGGGGAGATCCCAATGTGCTTAAATATCTTTTCAGGCTGTCTAAAATATCAGGGGAAATAAGCACAAGCCCTCCCCATTGGGTTTGCAGCTGTGCTATTGAAATAAACTGAGGGATCAGAACTCAAGCAGCTATTTCTGTAAGCTGTGTAAGCATAGACTCAAACGCTCTTCTAGGCAAATTATACAATTAATCATAGAATTATAGATGGGTTGGGTTGGAAATGACCTCAAAGCCCATCCAGTTCCAACCTCCTGTTATAGGCAAGGACACCTCCCACTACATCATGTTGCTCAAAGCCTCATCCAACCTGGCCTCGAACACCTCCAGGGATGGGGCAGACACCACTTCTCGGGGCAACCTGGACCACTGCACCTCCACCTTTACAGGAAAACATTTCTTTCTAAGATCTCATCTCAATCTCCCCTCTTTCAGCTGGCAACCATCAAAACCATTATTATATTAATACTGTAATATAATTCACATATAACATAGCTCTTGAAACCTAAATTTGTTTGGATAGATGTGTGTAAAATACACAGACGTATATAAACTGTGTGTGATTGCATGGAAAGGAAAGTTGGCATGAAGGATACGTTATAG
This sequence comes from Piaya cayana, assembly GCA_013389865.1. NCBI lineage: Eukaryota > Metazoa > Chordata > Aves > Cuculiformes > Coccyzidae > Piaya > Piaya cayana. Next base: position 1,540 of record WAAB01004965.1, read on the forward strand.
GTGATGGGTGGAAGTGGGAGCGAGATGGTTGTAAATGGGAAAATATGTAGCATGCTGACAGGGAGACATGGAGATGGACAGACAGACTCTCCTTGGGGAGCTCAATGCAGACAACGGGCAATACAGAATGAATTGCAACATGAAAATACATTTTGCCAAGCAACATCTCAAAAAAAGCTAAACTCTGTTTTCTGCCTGTGGAAAAGACCCCACTTGACATTCAGTTCCGCTGCATCTGCAACAGCACCAGCTGCATGTTGCCTCAGCCCTGGCGTTATTCTCCATCTGCACTGGGGCAAGCTACAAGTTTTATTCCCTTCCCTGGAGGGAGATGCCATTCATGGTAGATCATTCCCTGGTTTATTTTTATGGCTCTATCTCTCTCAGTTGGGTCTTTATCTTGGGGCTACAGCAACTCTTTATTTGTTCCCCCAACAATTCACTGCAGCAAGAGGAGGAACGTGTGTGTCAGGGGGCAGGGGAATGTCAGTGCGTGTAAAACGTGTAGGGGGGTGTGTAAAATATGTAGTGGTGTCTGGGTGCGGGTGACTGCTGGGATGCGAGCTCGTGTGTGTCTGTAGGGATTCCTGCGTTTGTCAGAGCGTGTGTTTTGACAGAGACGGATACACAGATGTCATTTCTTATCAACCAGATGTTGTTGATTTACAATCAAATATTCCTGCTCCTCCTAATATGGCAGTTTTCCCAAACTACTGTACTTACATGTTTCTGCTTTGGTTTTGTTTTATTTGCATGATCTTTTTTTTTTTTTTCAATAAAACAGTCCCATTTTTCTTCAAAGGAAAGCAGTTAAATTCAGGTCTGTTTTCTCATAGGGAAATGTCTTTAAAGTGAGCAGCGTGTCCTGTATTATTAACTCCCAGTTCTATTAATATTATATTCTTTCTCCAAATCCATCATGCAGAAGTTAAACTTGATTTTATAGCATCCACAGCGGAGTTATAATTTAAAGCATAATTTGGCGAGGACTCAGTTTGGATTCAGTTTGCTTGTTCTGGTTGTGCCAACAGCTCCTATTTTAAAGGGCAGGGAAGTGTTTTCTTTTCTCCCTAGTTACAGGGAAACACTCTTTACTTCTCCAGCCTGACTCTGCTCTCTGCATCTCCCTTGCTAACTGATGGACAGAGGAAACTCAATCATTTCACGCAGGTTTAGGAACTTCCTACTTACATCTCCAGGAGAGCATCCAGGATTTATCCAGGGTGTTAAATGACCTTTCACCATTTGAAACAAGCACATGATTTCACTCTGTCAAGTGCAAAGGAGCCATCCTACCTACCCGTAAGTACCAGTTAGAGCTTGTAGTAACTGCTTTCTGTGCAATTTGGGGAGGAATCAGCTTTTTCCCCAAAGGAAAATTGGCTTTTGATGGGGCTTTGTCTTTGAGAGGGGCTATTGGGGTCTGTGGGCTGTGGTGAGGGATGCTCAGTGGAAGGCATTGCTAAACAGGTCTGCTGATAATTACCCCAGCTCTGAGTGCTAAAACGCATCTGCTGAGAACTACCCCAGCCCTGAGCCTTCTTCCAGCTCTTCCCTTGATGAATGGGGAAGCCTAAAGCCAAGTAGGGGAAGGAAGCAGGACAGCAGCCCCTCAGAGCGTTCTCCTCGGTCAGGTAAGCAGAGCGGACCAGCAGCAGGGACCCATGCATGTCCCACAGGAGCACCCCAAGAAAAGCTTACTTGCTTTTTCCCCACACACACTTTGTTTTGCTTGGGCAGGCAGGAGCTGATTTCAGGCGCAGAGCCTCCCTTTCCTTCCAGGGCCTCCTGGCTGCCAAGCCCACAGCCCCCTGCCGACCTCCCCACAGGGCTGGGGAAGGAGTCCTTCCAAAACAAAGGGCTGGAGCGCGGGCAGCCCGGGTTATCAGCGCCCCGACTGTGGCGGGGAGCGCCGGGCTCCCTCTGCCAGATTAGGGGGCTTTGAGCGATGCGGGGGAAAGAAGATAAAGCCAACTTCCTCTGTTGGTCGTCTCCTCTCCAAGCAAACCGTCCTGTTGAGCTCATTCCCCCTTGGCTCGCCCTAAGCCCCATCTTTAGGCGCTTTGTCTGTGTCGCCAGGAATAACAGAGCAGATGGGATGGGAGCGGGGTGAGGGGAAAGGGAGAAAAAGAGGGGACAGGGAGAAGGAGAGAGAAGAAGCAGGGGGAAAAGAAGGATGGGGGTAAAGCAGGAGAAGTAGTGGGGCTTAAAGAAGAGGAGGAAGAAGTAGTGGGGGGAAGAAGGAGGAGGAGGTTGGGGGAAGAAGGAGGAGGAGGTTGAGGGAAGAAGAAGGAGGAGGTTGAGGGAAGAAGAAGGAGGAGGTTGGGGGAAGAAGAAGGAGGTAGGAGAAAAAGACGGGATGTGGAAGAAGGGGAAGGGAGAGCCAAGGCCCTCGGGAGGAGGAGCAGGAGGAAGGAAGGAAGGAGAGACGACAGGTTTTGCCTGCTCAGCCCCTCACCTTGTGGTTTTGGTAGGAGGTGACAGCGATGAAGGCGGTCTCTGGGAAGACGTGGGTGCAAAAGGCGGTGTTCTTGGAGCCGAAGCCGTTGTTCTCGTCCGCTTTCACGATGTGGAGCCGAGGCTGGTATTTGTGCATGGAGTTCAGGATGATCTGGACAAGGGGAGATGGAGAAGATATCCCATGGGAATGGAGGGAGCACAAAGTGGCACAGCCCTGACTGGGAACAGGGAGGGAAGGAGAGAAGCCACAGGTCTTCTCGCCCCCATCCACATAAGCTTCACCCTCTTCAGGGGAGATCTCATTGCTCTCTACAACTACCTGAAAGGAGGTTGTGGAGAGGAGGGAGCTGGGCTCTTCTCCCAAGTGACAGGGGACAGGACGAGAGGGAATGGCCTCAAGCTCCACCAGGGGAGGTTTAGGCTGAACATTAGGAAGAAAAATTTTCACAGAAAGGGTCATTGGGCACTGGAACTGTGCAGGTTGTAAATTGGAAGGGGGAATATTTAAGCTAGACATTAGGAAGAAATTCCTCACGATGAGGGTGAGGAGGCATCGAAGCAGGTTACTCGGGGAAGTTATGGCTGCCCCATCCCTGGAGGTGTTCAAAGCCAGGTTGAATGGGGCTTGAAGCAACCATTCCAAGATTCTACAATTCTATGTGTGAACCTGTGGCTGGGGGGGGGCATCTCTCCGCCTTTCCAGGCTCTTCATAACCCCCAAAACCCCACCTAGCTCACCAACATCTCCAAGGCCCCAAAGAAGGGCAAAGAGACAAAAAGGGGGGAAGGAAGAGAAAGGATGGGGAGGAACGAGGGGGTTGTTAGTGTTCCCTCCTCACAGAGGATGGGAGAGGAGGGTTGCGGGGGGACGCGCTGCGTTCAAGATAAAAAGCGGTCCCTGCGCGGTCCCGGGTCAATCTCGGGGGGGTCAGGGGGCGGCGGGGGGTCGCTCCGTCCCGATAATGACTGCCGGACCCTTGGCGACAGCGAGACGCAGCGCGCCCCGCCGCCGCCTCCCCCATCCCGAGGGCTTAAGCGAATTGCTTTGACATCCAGAAAAGTCGTAGACATCAACGGTGAACGATCTAATGGTTTTTAATTTCATTACAGCGACTCTAATTGAGAGACTCCCGGTGCAGCTCCTCCTCTGAAGTCCCTTATTGTCCCCTTCGGTCTGTTTAGAGGGACTTTTTCCCCAGAGCCGCCTGGTCGCAGCGGGGGATGCTCGGCCCCGTCCCCCCGGGCCGGATCCGTGCTCCCCAAAATCACCCCGGGGAGTGGGAGATGCTCCCCCGGCTGCGCTGCCGCAGGGTCCCCGCTCTCCTCTCCCTCTTCCCAAGGGAACGTCCTGATCCCTGGAAAGCAGCGCTTGCAAACCGCAATGTCCCCAGCTCAAGACAAAAATGAAATAAAATTAAAAACAAAACAAAAAGAAAAACAAAAAGAAAAAAATAATAAAGAAATCACCCGCACACCTCCAGCTCCAGCCGCTCATAAAACACTGCTCAACACTGAGGTGGGTTTGGGGCTTGTCTGGCCACTTGCCCCACCAGCCCCCTCCACTTCTTAGCGACCACATGGGCGAGGATTTAATAACACCAGATTTATCATTAAAAAGAGAAGGGGGGGGGAAAGGAAAAAAAAAAGAACTTGGAAGAAAAAAAAACCTGAAGTGTTGAAACGAGGCTGGAGGAAAATACACCCTTGGAAAGGGATGGTGGGATCTGGATTCCCATACCCGATTAAGNGAAGAAGAAGGAGGAGGTTGAGGGAAGAAGAAGGAGGAGGTTGGGGGAAGAAGAAGGAGGTAGGAGAAAAAGACGGGATGTGGAAGAAGGGGAAGGGAGAGCCAAGGCCCTCGGGAGGAGGAGCAGGAGGAAGGAAGGAAGGAGAGACGACAGGTTTTGCCTGCTCAGCCCCTCACCTTGTGGTTTTGGTAGGAGGTGACAGCGATGAAGGCGGTCTCTGGGAAGACGTGGGTGCAAAAGGCGGTGTTCTTGGAGCCGAAGCCGTTGTTCTCGTCCGCTTTCACGATGTGGAGCCGAGGCTGGTATTTGTGCATGGAGTTCAGGATGATCTGGACAAGGGGAGATGGAGAAGATATCCCATGGGAATGGAGGGAGCACAAAGTGGCACAGCCCTGACTGGGAACAGGGAGGGAAGGAGAGAAGCCACAGGTCTTCTCGCCCCCATCCACATAAGCTTCACCCTCTTCAGGGGAGATCTCATTGCTCTCTACAACTACCTGAAAGGAGGTTGTGGAGAGGAGGGAGCTGGGCTCTTCTCCCAAGTGACAGGGGACAGGACGAGAGGGAATGGCCTCAAGCTCCACCAGGGGAGGTTTAGGCTGAACATTAGGAAGAAAAATTTTCACAGAAAGGGTCATTGGGCACTGGAACTGTGCAGGTTGTAAATTGGAAGGGGGAATATTTAAGCTAGACATTAGGAAGAAATTCCTCACGATGAGGGTGAGGAGGCATCGAAGCAGGTTACTCGGGGAAGTTATGGCTGCCCCATCCCTGGAGGTGTTCAAAGCCAGGTTGAATGGGGCTTGAAGCAACCATTCCAAGATTCTACAATTCTATGTGTGAACCTGTGGCTGGGGGGGGGCATCTCTCCGCCTTTCCAGGCTCTTCATAACCCCCAAAACCCCACCTAGCTCACCAACATCTCCAAGGCCCCAAAGAAGGGCAAAGAGACAAAAAGGGGGGAAGGAAGAGAAAGGATGGGGAGGAACGAGGGGGTTGTTAGTGTTCCCTCCTCACAGAGGATGGGAGAGGAGGGTTGCGGGGGGACGCGCTGCGTTCAAGATAAAAAGCGGTCCCTGCGCGGTCCCGGGTCAATCTCGGGGGGGTCAGGGGGCGGCGGGGGGTCGCTCCGTCCCGATAATGACTGCCGGACCCTTGGCGACAGCGAGACGCAGCGCGCCCCGCCGCCGCCTCCCCCATCCCGAGGGCTTAAGCGAATTGCTTTGACATCCAGAAAAGTCGTAGACATCAACGGTGAACGATCTAATGGTTTTTAATTTCATTACAGCGACTCTAATTGAGAGACTCCCGGTGCAGCTCCTCCTCTGAAGTCCCTTATTGTCCCCTTCGGTCTGTTTAGAGGGACTTTTTCCCCAGAGCCGCCTGGTCGCAGCGGGGGATGCTCGGCCCCGTCCCCCCGGGCCGGATCCGTGCTCCCCAAAATCACCCCGGGGAGTGGGAGATGCTCCCCCGGCTGCGCTGCCGCAGGGTCCCCGCTCTCCTCTCCCTCTTCCCAAGGGAACGTCCTGATCCCTGGAAAGCAGCGCTTGCAAACCGCAATGTCCCCAGCTCAAGACAAAAATGAAATAAAATTAAAAACAAAACAAAAAGAAAAACAAAAAGAAAAAAATAATAAAGAAATCACCCGCACACCTCCAGCTCCAGCCGCTCATAAAACACTGCTCAACACTGAGGTGGGTTTGGGGCTTGTCTGGCCACTTGCCCCACCAGCCCCCTCCACTTCTTAGCGACCACATGGGCGAGGATTTAATAACACCAGATTTATCATTAAAAAGAGAAGGGGGGGGGAAAGGAAAAAAAAAAAGAACTTGGAAGAAAAAAAAACCTGAAGTGTTGAAACGAGGCTGGAGGAAAATACACCCTTGGAAAGGGATGGTGGGATCTGGATTCCCATACCCGATTAAGTAATTGTGTATATATATATGTTTTATAGATATATATATTATTCATACATGCACATATATATTTGCTCAGAGGAACAAGCATCTTTGGAGACCTTCGAAGGAGGGCTGGTTCTGGCTGCAGAATTCACACAAGCTTTCACGGCCCCACGAGCCTAGCAAAGACCTTTTTACATCCAAGAAGCTCTAGCGGGATTTCACTTTGGTTTTTATTGTCTTAATTCTTTTTCCTTTTTTTTTTTTTTTTTTGATGGAGGGATCCACGTGGGCTTGGGTCCTATTTCCTCCAATAATTATGCCTGATTAATGTTACCTGTTTGCCAAATCCACGGAGGTAACGAGCAGATTTTAAAGCTCCAAGACTCTCCATGAGGTTAAAAGCAGTTAGCTGAAGAGTCAATTAAGCCAGGAGCGTTTTGCCCACTCGTGGACTCGAGACTCAGGGGGTCTGTAAGCAATTTCCACGCAACGTTGTGAAATAACCCGGTTTTAACATTTATGCTTCCATCGTGGGGATGCGGGGGGGGGTGGAGGGAAGGAATTGGGATCTTCATTGGAGTTAACCCCACCTTCTCAGGGAAGAAAAGAACCCCCCTGCCGACACAATGGGTGTGGGGATAGGTGACATTGCCCTGATGGCGGTGGGGAGGCTCCACGTGGGTGAAGGACACGTCGTGGTGCCCCTTCCCCCTCCCCTCGCTACTTACATGTCCGAAGGGATCGAGGTGGTTGTTGGTGAGTTTGAGCTTCTGGAAGGAAACCAGCTGCCTCATCCAGTGGGCACCGGTGGCTGGAGAGTCAGGATGCACGTACAGCCTCCCGGGCATGGCCGGCTCTGCCTTCCCCGTCACCGACCTGCGTGGGGACACGGGCACTGAGCTCCGGGCAGGGGAAAGTCTCCCGTGGGCTCCTTGCACCCTCTCCATCCCCTCCGGTGGGATCCTTCCCATGGGCTCCTTCTCCCCATCCACCCTCTCCAGTGGGTTTCCTCCCTTGGGCTCCTGCTTTCCATCCATCCCCTCCGACGGGATCCTTCCTATGGGCTTCTGCACCCCTTCTGGGGGGACCCTCCCGTGGCTCCTTCCGCTTTTTATCCCCTCCGGTGGGATCCTTCCCATGGGCTCCTGCTCCCCGTTCATCCCCCCGCCCCGCTGGGGCCCTTCCAGTGGGGTTCTGCACCCCATCCTTTCCGATGGGTCCCTCCTCCCCAGGGTGCCCCTGCCGGCGGGGGGCACTGGGGTGCCGGGCGGTCACGCCGGGCTTGGGGAGAAAAAGCATTTGCAAACACCGCTCCGGGAATTAATTGAGCTCTTTGGCACCTTTCCCGGCGGAGATGGCTCTCGCTGTTTCCCCGGTTAACCCCATCCTTCCCCGCCCCCTCTAATCACCGGCACCAGGTGCAAAGCACGGACCGTGTGCCGATCCTCAAAGATTTTCTTGCCTAGAGATCTATCCCTTAATATAATTAAACTATTATCTCCACGATAGGCAATAATCTCATAGCCAAAGAAGTCTACGGCTATCACTAACTCATTGCCACAGGTCCCCCCCTTTCTTTTTTGGTGCATTTCTCCCCCAAAGACTGTGGGAGCATCCCAAGAGGCTCAGGCGAAGCCCTTGGAGCCCAACAACTCTCCTTTGCAGGGGGGAAAAAAGGATGAGCGGTTGACTCAAGGGCATCCTCCAAACTTTGCTGTCCAAATCGGGCCAGCCCAAGGCTGACACAGATCTCCTCCCTCCCCTTTCCCCTACGCCTGCATACCATTTATTATCTGCGAATTTGTATCTGTGGTCATCCGCTGGTACAATATCCATCAACAGTATGTACTTGGTTTTTGGATTAAGGCCAGTGACCTTCACTTTGTAACTGGGGAACATACGCCTATTAAAAACAAACAAACAATAAAAAAAAATTAAAAGCAAAGAAGGGAAAGTTTCCCGAGGTATTTTTGGTCCGGGTGTCCCCTTCCCCTGGGCTGTGGGAGATGTTTGGGTCCCGCTCCAGCTCGCAGCTAAGGCGAAAATTAGGTTATCAAGGCAGAATCGTAATTATGAGACTGGTGGAGTTATTTATTCACCTATTCGTTCCTATGCTTGCCTATTCATATTTTTTTCCTAATTATTTGTTTCTCCGGGAGCTCTACTCTCCCTTCTTTGAACAAATCTGCTCGTGAGAAGTTTTGGAAGCAAGTTACTTCCCTCTGTACATGAACCGCTGGAAGAGGAGGGGAGATTTGCCAAAAAAAAAAGAAGAAGAAAAAAAAAAAAAAAAGGCAAATACATGTTTTTATAGAAATATATATATTTAAAATATATATATTTAAAATACCTCTGTTTCTATCAACGGTTCATTGTGCAGATATGAAAAAAAAAATCCTGCTCGCATTCAGGTGTGACACCAAATCTGTGCGCAGCGTACAGAGACATCAGCAAACACACCTGACAAATACTTGGAAACGCTCGATATACAGTGAAGACAGGGGCTTTTCGAAATATTTTCCATTACTGCAAGGCAGGGACTTAAAACACTGGTGTTATTTTAGTTCGAGCTTTCCAAATATTTAAAAATAAAGCAGATGAAAACGTATCCCTGGGACTTAAAACGCGCATTAACAGAAACCCACCCCCGCCTCTATAAATACGGCGCTCTTATCGCTGCCCCGGGGCACCTGGGCTGGGCTCTAATTCCGATATAAAAAATCGAGGGAGGAGGAAAGCTACCAAGGAAGAAATCAGGGATTTGGCTTGGATATTTTAAGAGAGAATTAACTAAATTCTACCTGAAGAATGATCCCTAAGTCCATCGAAAACACCTGAGCAGCAAGAACAGGGACTTCTCCAACAATAAGCACGGGGAATTGTATAAATAAGGGAAGCTATCCCATACCTCCCCTAAAGCCCCTACACTGTAAATATCGACTTTATTGCTCTCCAGATGAGCTTTCTGTCCTCTGCGATATTTGTTTGAAATCTCGGCAAGGTGGTTTATGTCTCTCTCCTTGCGCTGCTTTTTTTTTTTTTTTTTTTTTTTAAGGAGAACTGGCTGGAACTTTTTTTTTCGAACGGTCCCTCAGCTCCCCCCGGGTCCCAACACCAGGCTGGGGGGTCAGCAGCATCCCAATCCCCAGAAGCTTCCACCCCCCTCCTCTTTGTACCCCTTGGACACAAAATCCTTCTTTAAATCCGAGAGTCAAGGGGAAGACGAGCCGTGAGACGGATCTATTTGCTAAAACTTTACACAACCAGCTCGATTTTTTTTTCCCCCCCCTCCCTCTTCAGGCAAATTTGGGGGGACCACAACAAATACCAGATGACAGAACGAAATGAAAGTTTGACTCCACATTGTTTATGGTGCCCTTGCAATCTAAAGCTACTATTTCTACTCGTGGAAAGTTTCCCCCTCCCTTCCTCCGAGGATTTTAATCTAAGACCACAACGAAAAGCGCCTCTGGCAGCTCCCAGTCTGCTGATGGGACTGGAGAGACTATTTTACTGGATCTCGCTGGCTTAGGCACTCTTCGATTTAACAGTCCTCCAACGTATTAATATTAAAGATAGAGTTAAACAGCCTCAAATATACACGCATACACTAATAAATATCCACAGATCAAGTCTGCTAAGGCGGTCATGGAATCGATTACGCTGGTCCCAATAAAATTGGATTTGCGAGGCTGTATATTTCTCTACACACCCACACGTCGAGAAATGTGTATCTGGGCGCAGTTAGATCCTCATGCTCTTCATTTGCGGGCACATCTATCTCTGCATCTAAACAGCCTTCGCTATCAGTATAAAAACAGTAGCTTAAGACCACATGTACTTTTAAATGGGGTGGGTACATGTTCTGGATGTATTCGCCTCAGTGTGCACATCATAAATAAGAAACTTCTGTAAACAGCACAAGGCGTTGCAAAATTGCAGAAGGGACGAGCTTTGCCTTTAATTAAAAAATAATTAAAATTTAAAAAAAAAAATAAAAATAACGAAATGGCCCATCGAGTTGCTCTAAACAAAATTAGGTTTTGGCCAAGCGGTTGCAGCTCGCCTTCGCCTGGAAAATTTCCAAAGGCCTGAAAGTGGGATTTAACGATCCAACTGGTCTGGTTAAAGAAAGAAGCCAGAAGAAACAATCCCTCCGGTCTCCATCCTCGCAGGGAGGGCTCCGCACCGACTCCTGGGGCTGAGACACCCGCACAGGGCAGGGGGATTGTCAGGAGAGGCGAAACCGGAGCGATGTCAGGGAGAGGGGGAGGACACGGATCCCCACGCACGGGGATGAGCGAACACGCGTGGGTCCCCCCTCCCCGCAGGCGATTCCCCCCGCAAACACGCACAGGGGGTGCTCCCCCCTCCCCGCCTTCTCTCTTACCTCCCAGCCTTTGTTATGATCATCTCCGTCCCCACTTCGTGGAATTTCAGCCACAGCTCCCGCTCGTGCAAAAACACCTTTATCCCCTCCATGCCCTGCGGAGGAGGAGGAGGAGGAAGGGACAAGGCGTCAGCCCCGAGCCGGGGAGGGGGCGGCAGGACCCCGCACAGCCCCGCCGGGAGCCTCGGGGGGAAAGGGATGCGCGATGGGGGCATTCCCGAGAAAATCCAATCGCTTGTGCCTTGGCAAGGACGGGGAGACTGGGATTGCAGGCCGGAGCCCCGCGATGCCGGTCGAGAGGTGGAATCCTGCCGGCCTCGGTGCTCCCGAGTTGGGGAGAGAAGAACAGGAGCTCCCGGAGCCGGTTCCAGCCCCCGTCCTCCCAGCCCAGCCGTTAAGAGCTCAGCCGGAGATTTACACCCCTTCCCTGAGCGATTTCCATCCGTCGGGTCCTCGGGTGCAGGCTGGAGCGGTGTGGGGTGCCATCTCTGCTCCCCTTGCCATCTCTGTTTCCCTCTCCATCTCCTTTTCTTCACCCCCCAGCCCACTCCCCAAAATGGGGCTGTTCCCCAAGAGCCCCGCATTTGGCACCGCGGGGACAACGCATCCCCCCAAGACGGGGTGGGAGCCACAGTGGGCACCCCCAAACCGAGCATATATTCCCCCCACTAGAGCCGAAGGATTCTGCCAAAGGCACTGGGCGGGGGAGGCGGTTTCCAAATGCCCCCGGTGGCCCTAGGACAGGCAGCACAGCCCTGTGGCAGCAGCCGCAGAGGGTGGATGTTACCCCCCCAAAGATTTACCCACCAAGGGTGCTCTCCGGAGGGGCTCTACAGTCGCTGGAAGTGAAGCGATCTGGGTGGAAAAGCCCCTCTTCCCCGCCTCCTCCCATCCGCATGGTGCTGAGGACCGTGGGACTGCTCCCCAGCACCTCCCGACAGCAGGAGAGGAGAAGCTGAGGGGTGTCCCAGCCCTTTGCCACCTCGGCTTGCTCTCCTCAGAGCCATGAAACTCCTCCAGGAGCTTCATGTCCTGCGTGGGAGCCCACGCGTGTCCCTGAAACATGGGGGTGGGGGTCAAAGGGCATGATGGAGGCTTTGAGGGGCACCCCAGGCTGTGCTTGGCCCCTGGGTCTCTACAGGGGTGCCCAAGCGTGACATCCTCATCCTGCCCTCACAGCACATTGTGTGCACGCACCAGTGTGGCTGTGCCTGCGTGTGCAAGGGGTGCAGAGATGTATAGTTTTATCTCCCATATAAACACACACTAACATAGTGAGCATATACACGCACACGCTGCCTGTATGCGTGTTTGCATGTTCCTTTGCACACTTGCACTTTGTAGGTGCCCCTGTGCAAGCATCTTTGGTATTTGGGGTGTTTTTCCACGCGTGCCCCTCCACGCGCCTCAATATTCACGCGTGCACTTCCCCACAGGTTTAGCACTTGAACGCAACCCCAAATCGCGCTAAAGCAGGATGAGGCCCACAGCTCTGACAACCAGGTGAGACTTCTCAACCCTGTGGGGCCTAAAACAACTCATCGTCACCAGAGCAGGAGCAGCCACCCAGCTGAGATTATATTTAAGGGGGGAAAACACAGAGAAAAGGGGGGTAAAAAAAGGAGTGAGAGGGAGTAAAAGAGGAGAGTAGGTCTTTACCTGCTGCGTGAAAGCTGCCTGGGGTGAGGTGGGGGACTTGCTGGTGGCCCCCAGCTGAGTGTCCTGTTTGGCTTCAGTCTGGAGCTCCTTGGCCTCCGAGTCAGCCGGCGTGGTCGGGAGCCCAAAGCCTTCCTCGCTATCCGCCATGTTATGAGCTTCCTTCGCTGAATCCCCCACTACAGGCACACATCAGGGAAAGAGCAGAGATAAGAGACGCATAAGTCAATGCTGACGTTTAATAAAATATATCTCTATATACGCATGAGATGGGGAGCGAGCCGGAGCGCTCGGCAGGGCTGCCCAGACAAACCGTTGCTGCCCGCAACTCACTTCCAGCTGCCCGGGAAGGGAACAAGGCCCTTTAACTTTGGGAGAGGGAGAAATAAAGACTTTTATTTATTATCGCAGCCCGCAAGGGATGATAGGATTTGGGGAGGGTGGGAGGGAGGGGAAGGGGGAGGCGGTATTATTAAATGCATCTTTTGGAAGAGGTAAACAGCACACTTGAGGTCTGGCTGGCAGGACCCAGGGAGCGAGGCACAAGGGGGCCGTGGGCCGGCCAGCTCATCACACAAGTGACTCTGGAGGTCAGGGGTCTGAGGCTGGGGGCAGGCAGATCCTCCCCTGAGCCTTGAACACCTCCAGTTCCCCCAGGTTTGCTGTGGTCTTTCAGTTCCCGCTGTCCTCCCAGAGAAGTGGAAGCTTTCACCCCACTTTAGTTCTGACCAGGCAAACACGACTGTCACGCGCGACCCTTTCTATAACCCCATTTTCCAAGAAAATTCAACATCTTGCACCCCTACAGGAAAGCGGTGGGGGGAAAAAAACAACCAAAATGAGCCTTTTCTTCCCCAACCCATCCAACTGCAAGTAAACGAAAGGATAGATGAGATAATTAAAATATAGAAGTACAAATAAATCAATCGGTGAAGATGATGAGCAAGGTAACGTGCACTCAGGCTGGTGAAGGGGGGTGGAATTGGGGCTGAAGTGAATTAAGCCTTAACATTTAAAATAAAACTGCACAAGTAGAGAAAACAAGCTTTAAAAAAAAATACACGGTTTATATCTGATGTGAGTTATTATAGCAAGTTTTAAAAGCAGTATTTTGACATAACTTTAAAGGCTCTATCAGTAGTACTAAAAGTTCCAAAGCAGCACACACACACAAAGAAAAAAGATAAAAGCAATTGAATTATCTGTTAGTTTTTTGTTCTTAAGGAGTTTAGAGTTTTAGTAGCTTTTAAAAAAAAAATCTCTCGCGTGTTTCAAAGAAGGGGATTAATTTTTGAAAGGCCAGCCATATGGAGGCAATATTGGTTTTAAGTACATGAGAATGTTTTGAAACGTGTTCTCCTTCTCCCTGCAACAATATTTAAAAGCCGTTTAAAAGAAAATGAGGGGGGTGGGAAAGGCAATTCTCCTTTAAATGCAGAGGAAAATTGGGAGTGGAAAGGAGGGAGGGGGAGAAAATGATCTTCTCTACTAGCGGTGGGTGATATATACATATATATATAATTTAAAAGGATAAAAAGTGAGGGGATTGAAGCTCCACACCTCTAGAGCTGAGGAGCCTGGACACAAACGGCCCGTGCTCCCTCCCTCCCTTCCCAAAGGCTCTTTTCCCACCGCACACCAGCCAAGAGACTGAAGAGTAAAGCAAAGCGGCTACGAGCGCGGAAAGTGCGCGGGGGCCGCAGCCCCGAGGCCGGCACAGCCTGCGGGCAGAACCGCAGCTCCAGGGACCATTTAAGGCTTTTCTTTTCTCCTCCTCCACTTTCTTTTTTT
>WAAB01004965.1:23065-123477 GCA_013389865.1 Piaya cayana
TTTTCCGTTCTCCCCTCATTTTCTCGCCCCCGTTCGCTTTCTTTCCCCTGCCCTAAATAACACAGAGTGAAAGCGCAGCCGGTCAGCTATAACCATATTATTCCTTATATTAAACAGGATACTCGCTGATTTCAGGAGCCTTAGACTCTCCCAGGGAAGCAGCTGTGCTCCCCCAGCTCCGCTCCAAGGATGGGAACAGCGTTATCCCGGGTTAACGGGCATCCCAAAATATATCGGGGGGAATACAGATTACGTACATCACCTAAACAGCTCCTTTCTGTTATCTTCAAAAATTGTTAAGTGCAAAAATACATCCAAGAGAGGAAGAGAAATGCAAAAATAGAGTAATTTGAGTATTTTTCGCCACCCCCCCGACCCCCACATAGGGACTTGCCCCTGTAAATCTCAGGGTCCTGCACGCTCCACGGCCACAAGCGCAGCAGAAATTCGGTTTCAGAGGGGCAGAAATTCTGTTTCGGGGGGGCAGAAACCCACGAGTGTGCGAGGAAATACCAGCGATATTTGCGAGCTATTGGTCTCGGTCAAATCCTGCTGCCTGTCTCTGGGTTCGGGGGGTTGCAGGTGGTTTTCCAGGGGAGTTTTTGCACGGAAACAAAGGTGGGGGACGGGGCAGAGTGTCTGCGAGCTAGTAGATGCCGGTGTTGGCACTCGCTTTGGTGGATCCGATTTTCTAGGGGCGCCTCCAGAAAAAGATTTATAAACCAGATTTATACCTACTCCACGTCTATTAAGCTTTTGTGCTGGGTACGAGCTTGTGTGTTTTGATTTAGGCGAATAAATGGTTGTGGGCACAGAAAATTCTACTTTTACGCACTTGAGAAATAACTAGGAGCTCATTTTTGTGCCTGGCTGGGATATTTTTTTTTGGAGACAAACTTGTTACCTGCAGGCTGCCAGCACAGGGGCTGTGGGTGCCTTTGCGAGCACGTTTTGGGTACTGGCCCCTTGAAAATCGTTCATTCCCAACGAATAATTATTTTCAGGGGGTAGGAGCGCTCAAATCTCCGTGCTGGTATCTCGGGTGGTACCTGCGGAGCTGAGCCCGGTTCTTGCACCGACAGCAGGAGCTGCAAACCACCCCGTTCCAGGGGCCGAAGCAGCCTCTGTTGAAGACAATGCCTATTTTCTGTCATTAATAACTCCTTTTTTTAAAAAAAAAAAAATCTCCTTTGGATCCAAGATTGTTTTTTATGATTCAGTTGGACAAGACGGAACACATGTTAGTTTAAGCAGGTTCATGAAATAGCTGTAAATCAAATAAAGTTTACGAGTTTAGCAGGAAATACTGAAAAGATGAAGAAAAAAAAAAAAACCACGGAGGCAAAGACCAGCGGGCTAAAAGAGTCGGTGGAGTTTTGTCCTGCTCTGTGTTTCTCTCTGTTCTCTTGTGCATCTTGCCGATTAAAGGCCTCGAGACCCCGTGTTGGCGCCAAGTGGCATGTTATTAATCAGTTATCCCTAGGTTCAGTCCACATAAGAGAGAAATTTAATCACCAGAAACCAGACCCGACATAAAAGAGAAATCTAAAATCAATTCCCTCCCGCCTCTCCCCCCCCTCCACCTTCCCCACCTCCGAAACTATCAGAACGAGCAGAAGCAATCAAGATCTCGCTCCCTCTCCCTCTTAATTGCAGCGGGAGAACTGCAAAGTTTGCTCAGATTTACCCCGAAGAGCATTTGGAAGGAAAACAACAAAAAAAAATCATTAAATTAAAAAAAAAAGGAAGGAAAAAAAAACCCCAAGCACAACGCAACAAGTTTCTCCTTGATCTCGCTATAAAAACATGATGGGGGAGAAATATCCCAGGAGGAGCTTTTAATAATGGAAAAGGGAGAGGAGGGGGGTGTCGCATTTATCGCTGTTAAAAAGATTTTTGAAGGCTCCCGGGGGTGGGGGCTGCTTGGGGAGCTCTCCCGTCGGGGTATCCAGCCCCTGGGGCTCTGCCTCCTCTCTCCAAGGTCTGGATACCCCCACCCACCCCCCACTGAGGGCAATATTGGGGGGGGGGTATCTCTCCTAAACCCTGTGTGCCCCATCACCACGGGAGCTTCCTGACCCCCCCTCCAACATTTCCTCCTAGATAGTTTGGGTGGGAATGTCCAGGTTTGGGGTCAGGGTGGGAGGAGAAATCCTCACTGGGAGCAGTGGGGAAGGTCCTTTTGGAAGGGGCTAGAGGTGACAGAAGGAAAGAACACACCCAAACATCTCAATCCTTCCCCAAAAAGCCTCCTTTAAACCTGGGGAAAGCCAAGGGGCAGCCGCGAGAGGCACTCGGGATGGGACCCGAGGCTTCCAAGCGTGTTTTTCGAGGGAGCATCCCCCCGGCAAGGTTTCCTCCTGGTTTCTGGACGGGGGGGGGACACGACACATGGGGGTCGCAGTTGTCCCTGAGCTGCGGCTCGAAGCCGTGAAGGGCACACAGGGGAGGCGGGAGGCCGCCCCGGGGCTATATTTGGAAAAGAATTTGGAAACCCTTCCAACAAATCTGTGCGAAAGGTACCGGCCCCGAGAGGAGAGGCTGTCCCGGGGGCTGCCTCTTTCCCTGACCCCCCACTCCCCATGCCCCTGAACCCTCCCCATGCTCCGGGGACACCCCCTGGCAGCGCCTTGCTCCCCACCCGCGTGTTCGTTCCTCGAAAGAGAAGCGGAGCAAGAAAAAAAAATCCAGTGCAAGCCTTTCCCTTCTCGAGCACCAAGAGAGGTGATTTCTCCCTGGTCCATCCCCACCACGGCAGCCAAGGTTTAGCGAATGCCCTCATCCAGGGTTAAGGCTTCGCAGAGAGGCTCTAACTTCGTGCCAGACAGATTTCCTTGTTCTACCTTACAAATAAAATAAAATAATAATTAAAAAAAAAATAGCGGGGGTGCAGGGGAAATCTGAGGACCTCGACCTTGGGAGGACAAGGAGCGAGGGACAGACAGACGCTGCCTCTCCGCGTTGCTCCTTCCCCGACGTCCCACCTGAGCAAACCTGCTTGAGGTTTTTTAACGAAAACCGTGTTTTTCCCCCACATTTTTCCTCTCCATCAACACCCCCCGAAAAAAAAAACCCCAAAAAACTAGAAAGCGTTGACTTGATTTGGGCTGCCTGATAGGGTTTCCCCCCCTCTCCCTCTCCGCTCTATCTGATTGTTTTCCTACAACCCAAATAGACTGGAAACCACAGGGAAAATAATCAAAGTGCAGCATGTTTTCCCACAGTAGGAATGCGTGTTAGCACTCTCTCTACGTCTTGATCCTCTGTTTGCGTGGGGGCATCCAGGCGGAGATGCCTTCAGGAGCAGATGCACAGATGCAGAGCGCGTTTTGGGGGTCAAAAAAACCCCCCGGGACCCACGAACGCGTCAGCCCACGGCCACGGGCTGAGGGCGGCCGCGTGGATTTAGATATTTCGATATAAACTCGGGAATATACGGGCTCGTGTGGGCATAGAGCCAGCTCCTACCCACCCGCAGCGGGGTGTTTGTCTGCTGTGCTAGCAGAACGGTGGGCACAGCACCCACCCGAGCCTCCTGGCTGCGTTGCCTTAATAAATCTGCTTCTCTGCCACCGGGAAAAGGGTGAAAAATAAAAAGAAAAGGCAAGAGATTAGGAAGGAGCTGAGCCCTGCGGGTGGAGGGTTCCCCCGCCCCGCGCAAGGGGAGCGGGTGCGCTCCGAGGGGAAGAGGGGAGAGAGCTCCTTCTCCAGCAGAAAAGGGTTTTCCAGAACCCCCCCCCCCCTCCGCTGTCAAGCACATCCCTAACTCCTCCTCTGCCTTCGGAACGGCTCCGCTCCCCCCTCCCCGCTCCCGCAGCTGGGCGGCGTAGGTAGCTCCAGATAAGTGAAAGTGGTATTTTTATAGGCTGATAAAAGAGACTTATCTCGGCTTTCCCGAATCTGACAAAGATTCCCTAATTGGTCATTTGCCCACAGCAGCCTCCCCAAGCCTGGGGCCCGGCAGACGCTATTTTCAGCCTCCAAAAGGGGTGTCGCCCCCCCCCGGGCTCCCGCTCCGCTCTTGCTCCCCACGCTGTTCGCTTCCCAAATCCTCCGAGATCGCTTCTCCTCATTCCCAGCCACCCGCACACGCCGAGGCTGGGGTAGACAGGGAAGCCCTGCATCTCCAGACAAGTACAGAGGTGCTGAGGGACTCACCACAGCCCCACAAACCCCCTCGGGGCGACCCTCGAGAGCAGCCACCACGGCAAAATTTCCCAACCCCATCTCCCCCAACCCCATCATCTCCCCCGAAGGAATCACCCACCAAGGAGGGCTTGCCCCTGCAGCCCAGTCCTACGAACGGTGTCTTGGCTGAGAGCAGCCACACACTGTTTATTACGTCTTTTTGCGATGCCAAATACATTTTATCAGCTGAAAAAGACCTTCCCATTCCGTACAAATGCACATTAAACCAAGGTGAAAACTCTCTCCTACATATTAAGAGATAACGAGTAGAGATACACACAGTTTTGTGTGCCTCCACCGCCAAACCAGATGCTGAGATAAAATAGAGATCATAGAATCATAGAATCACCAGGTTGGAAAAGACCCACCAGATCATCGAGTCCAAGCATAATCTAATCCCCGAGATTAAATACAAACAACAAAGCAACATCACCTCGTTTCTTCAGCAGCTTCCTGGGGAGTCTGGGTTCCCCTCCAACATGCCACAACCATCTCACTGCCAGTCTTAACTCTCTCACCAGCTAAGATTTTTTTTTCTCCAATGCATTTTAGTCACCAGGTTACCAAAAAAAAAAAGTCATGGAGGAAATGTGTTTCTGAACATCCAGACCTCGCAGTCAGTTCACATCACAAGCCTTGAAGCAAGCCGGGAAATAACCCGCTAAACTTATTTCTCATTTCCCTTTTTTTTTGCTGAGGGAAGGCACTTGGGATTAACAGCCCATCTGACCTACCAGTGGTGTATGCACATGAATCAAACACAATCAAAGGCCCCAGTGTCAACATTAGCTTGACCCCTAAGACTGGCTCAGGTCTCGGTGTGCAGCAAGGCCTGTTCTGGCCAGAGCAGCACAAACCTTCCCTGGGGTTATTAATGCCTAGGGAGGGCTCTGCCCAGCCTGTCGGGTTGGGGTTACAGCCACCTCAGCTGCCCTGGGGTGCAGGGTCTGTGGGGATGGACCTAGCTCTGCCCTGCTACGGTGACACCAGCAGGATGGTCCCACTTGACTGAGTAAAAACAGGTCTCAACCTGTTTTCTAACCTAAACCATCCACTCAGAATCATGGAGAAGAGGAAGGGAGTTTGGGTTTTATACTTCTTTTTGTGGGGTTGGATTTTTTTGGTTTGTTGCATTTCCCCCCCACCCTAAGCTCATATCTTTTGCCTTTCTACAACTTCTTTGGCATGATTTCTCAAGTGGGTTTGGAAGGAGAAGCATCCCTTTACATCCCATCGGACCCTTTGCAGCCAGCAGTGTGTGACAAGGCCAACCCCAAGGGAACAGGCAGTCCCAGCCCCACCATGCAGTGATTTGGGACCCACATCCCAAAAAACATGCTCCAGACCTGGCCCTGGGTCTCAGCAGGTGCTGAAGCATGGTGGAACTGAGCTTTATTGAAGTCCAGACGAACGCCCCGTGGCATTAAGAAAAACAGGAGTGACTCCTGAGCACATATTTTAATACCCTTTTTCCTCACAGAGAGGAACAAATTGGAGCACATCCGTTAGTTCCCAAATCAAATCTCCAGCAGGAGAGTAGTTTTCTGTAGGAGCTAATTTTGATGTAAGTATTTCAGAAAATATCCCTTGATCCTTCTTTTCAGTGAACTTTTTGCACACCCCGAATGAGCACACGGATTAACAAGTGACCATTGGGAGGGAAAACCACGCTGCCCTGGCTCTGCAGGAGCATCTCTGAAGGAGGTATACACAGTCCTGTCAAAGTTTCAGCCTCACCCTCCATTTAAATGTCATTTGTTAATGGAAATAACACAACCTCCTCTTCTCCCCACCTAGTCCAACCTGGGCTATTTTTATTTGTTTCATGCACGCTTTAACTTAACGCTGACCTTTGCTTTTAACCTGCTCCTTCTAAATATATATAAATAAAATCATCCTATTAAAAAAAATAGATTCCAACAGTCTCTCTCAGAAACACTTGGCTCTTCAACTTTAACAGGTTAACTGTCATTAAATCTTGTTTTATTTTTTTGCAATAACTGGATGAGCAAGGGTTTGCATGGGAAATCTGGGAGCTGGGAAGGGGTCTGGAAAATGGGAGGGCTGGCACCCAGCTCTGAGCATGGACTGCACACCTCCTCCTCACCAGTTCTGAGATGGGAGCCTGCAGCAAAAGTTCCCATCAAACCCAAGCTTCCATATAGTTCAGCATGTTCAGATATCTACCTGAGCTTCCCAAGAATGAAATCAGAGGGGACTGGACCTGGATGTCCACCCAGAGTAAATTCAGAGCCAGGAAGATGCATGAACCTTCAAGAGTGGTTGCTTAAACCAATTGCCCTGTTTCGGACCATTATGTCAATCAGCCAGGCGTGCTGGAAACACCAGAAACCACCAGATTTCAGAGGAGCAGCACACTGTTGAATTCCAAACAGCACTGCCCGGGCTGCCTGCAAGCCACCCTCCTGGGGCCAGAGGTGCTCCTCAGCACAGCCAAAACAGAGACAAGGTCACCAGAATGGAGCAGGGAAGACAGATCCACTGATGGCAAACACTGTGGCTGCAGGGCTAAGACCTCATCCTTCAGAAGTCCCTGGCTGAGGTCCTCCCTGCTCCAGTTTGGTCTCCCACAGCTACACCTGGGAGCACTCTGCAGCACTAACAGAGCTGGAAATATTATTCTCTTGTGTGCATCACAACACAATTGTGGGACCAGATCCCAAGAGTTAGTTGCCCACTTCAATTTCAGTGGGATGCAAATGCCTGTATTCCTGACAGCTTTTTGAAATCCTGATAGTAGGAGTTGCTGCTCACCCTGTTTGGTAGTTTCTGAGCTGGTTCGGTGGTGTCTGTAGAGACATGAGTGTCCTTATTACACTGTGCAGTCACAGCAGCACGTATCATGCTCACAGATGGTCCCAGTCCCTGAAAAGACCGGTCATGTCAGCTCTGATTCCTCCATCCCATAAAAGCAACATCTCTGCATCTCAGACACTGGGTAAAAGGACAGAAAGTCCAAGACCTCTGTGCAACTTTGGACCATTTTTTGAACAATTGTAGCCCTCTCTGTAAAACAGCAGAGTACTTTGATATCTTTCACAATATCATTACCTAGTATGACAAATACTTTGAGAGCCCATGGTGGGCTCCTCCACTGTGGAAATGGGGGGCTTCAGTATCACACAACTTTGTGAAAGTATTTAAGAACAAATGAGTGCCTATTCAGTCCCTCCCAGCCCCTCTCTTAATTCTATCCAGAGAGCTAGTAAGGCTGGAAAGTCAGCAGCCCTCTAGTCTGGATAAGTCTTACAGGCAAATGCCCTAAAATCCATCTGCTTCTACAGACACAGTTCAATTGCAGCCTTGATAGCTCACACTGCAGTTGCTGCCTTAATGAGAACAGAAAGTCAAATCAAAAGGAACAGAGATGGAAAAGAGAGAAACTGGGTTGGGACCGCAGGAAACAGAAGCAAATTTGCCTTGAGAACAAGTCCTTCTGTATCCTTCAGCTGGATTTAAGTGGTACTTAGGACTTTTACAAGCCCTGTGCATCAGGGAGAATTTCATCGGAGGCAGAGAGTAGCTGCATTGTGCTAAATCAGCCACGATAGATGTACCAACCCTTAGCAAGGCTCCTCAGACCTGGACCTCGAGTAAACCCACCAAAAAGCTTTGTCTTTTCGAAAGACTGAGATTGATTATAAGGAATATATCCAATATATCACAGCTGTCTGGGGACTGACAAGGAGAGAAAAAAAAATATCTCCAGCTAGGTAAAGCCTCTTTTCATAAGAAACCCGAGGTATCTACAGATAGACCTCCACCTAGCACCAGTCAGGTTGTGATGGGATGGAAGTACCTCGCTCATTGCAGCATTTCTGTAGCTTTTCCATTTCTCCTTCTGCGGGAAGTCCTTAGCACACATTTGGCGTGTTTACAGGATGATGATGACAATGTGTTTCTCCTAAATAAAATCCATTTTTAAAGAGTACATGTGCAATTACTTTGAGTTTTGGCCTCTATTCAGGAAAGAATTTCCCCTCGGGTCAGTTTTGGCAGGGACTGGTAAGGTTTTCTTGCTTTCCTCCGTAGGGTGGGCCATGGTCCACTTCCTAAGATCATCTGGACATTTTCACCTAACAATTTCCCTGCTACTGCCGGGACCCGGGACACTGGCAATGCCCTTGATCTCTCCTGCATATTGGAGCTTTTGTGGCTTTTGGTCTTTTGTACTAACGGTCTTAAATTTGTTATAGGGTGTTGGGAAGTGTTTTATGGCCTGCAGCGTATGCAGTGGATGTTCTGGGGACCTCTCTGGATTAAGCGGCTATTTACATGGTCACCTGTAATTGTGAGCGCCTGTACTCAATGAGGCAGGTGGTCTCTCTCCATGATCTGTCACCCCTCCCTTATCTTCCAGTAGCAGGGCTCTGACATCCAACTTACAAGGCAATTACACTCCCAGCGTAATCACGTGTGACATCTCCCTTTTCTCTTATTTGGAGTGTGGCGCTTATAAACCAAGGTGATGGGGGATATTCAGATAATAAACAAGGTGGAAGCCCTGGGACTGGGAAACTATGAAAGCTGGGCTCTACTCCTGTCTTGCTACTAACCACTTGCACGTGAACCTTCCTTCCTGCACATCCTTCAATTCAACATTTAGACCGTGCTGGTTATACCAGGCTCCCTCTGAAGTTAAAAGTAAGGTATTTTATCTAGTCCTAAGATACCTCCTTGCAACAGCAGGATCGACTCACCCTTACCCATCCACCAATAACAAAGACAGACGAAACAACCAGCTTAAAGCAAGTATCTGCTTTTTAGATCTCTTAGCCCTGGTGAATATGTGCAATGAGTTTAGCGCTGAGTCTCACCTTGGCAGAATCTCCAGCCCTCCTGCAGGTGAGACAGCCTGATTCATCCACATTAAGCACAAAACCTTTGAAACTAAACAGGGCAAGAAGTGGTGCAGCATGATGTATGAGATTCATCCCTGGTTATGTCATTAAGGTCTCTATGCAGACAGAGAGGGACAGAAGCTGCTGTCACCCTCATCATTTTCAAGAGGGGAAGGTAACAGAGATTAGAGAGTGAGCAACTCAGTTCTAGATCACTAAATTTCAGCCTAGGCAAGACCAGTGCCTGCAGGTCAGATATACTTCATGGATGTGCCATCATCCTGAAGTTTGTATCTGGGTTCTTCTGCAGCTCATAGCTCACCCATCTCTGAGTGACAGCAGCAATTTTGTCTGGAGCGTGCCACGCTCCTTTAGACTTCTGCACATCCCCATCTAGACAGCACACAGTGTCAAGACAGCCTCCAGAAACACAAAATATTCAATGGACAGAATTAGTGGTACTAGGGCTTGCTTGGGATCATGGTATCTGTGTGCTGCTCAAGCCCTCGGCTGTGACCTGAGCTCCACTTCTACAAACTTGCTCTGCATAGCTGGGAAAACTGGCTCGAAACTGGCAACAGAAACACTCCCCTCCACTACCAGATCCAATGTGCAGCACAGACAGATTTTCCCCTAATTCTCCAAAGAGAAAAACAAAAAAGCATACAAATGCCAAAACATTAATTACTACCCAGACTACTGCTAATTAGTATAAATTTACAGCAGCTGCACTACTGGAAAGTGAGCTCAGCCCTTAAGCGCTGGAAATTACTAGGGAGTATAATTTTTCTACAGTTTTTCTGAACTTCTACAAATCTACAGGAATGTTCCAGTATACTAACTAACTTCATCAACATTTCTAAGCCTTCTTTATTCTCCTTATACTGGGGTAACCATGAAGCTCTCAGGCATGAAATCCACAAATGCATTCCCCTCTCAAAGACTCCTGTACACAACAAGTTCAGCGATGTCTGTCCAGAGAACCACATAGGAGAGGGTGTGGAGCTCTCTAGCCTGCTTTCTTACACCTCATTCATCAGCTCTTACTGATCAGCACAGATCAATGCGGAGGGCTTTGGAGGTGTTCATCATGTTTGGATTTCGTTTCTCGCTTTCCCGGTGGAATTACTGAGCAGTGATTTTCTGTGTGCATTATGAAGGCTGGGTCTCAGCAGAATACGATGCAATGCATTTTGCTGGCAGGACAGGCTCCAGATCTGTTTATCACTGTTCTTTAGAAAGGTGGAAATGCGCCCTGGGTAGTGCTAGTCTTGAGTACCTGTCTGAGCCTGCAGCATCTGTTAGGCTCCACCGTCATTCACCTGCCTTAGCAACTGTATTTCTCACCAAGACTGCAGAGCTTCTCCAGTAAGTAAAACATAACCATTAATCTTATACAACACTGACTGGCAAATTATTTAGCTACATTAAGCCTATCACAACCCATCAGATTATCCTCCCTCGGTAATTCTCGTGCATTTAAACTCCGGTTCCCGCTCCAGAACTGGCAACAAGATAATAAACAGCTTATGTGTGCTTAAAGAATTGATACCACGGTAACAGCAGGTAGGCAGGCAGGTAGACAGACGGACAGACATGATGATAAGCCATACATCTGGCATGTAAGTATCATGGCAGTGGAATTACCATTCCCCAGCCAAGTTTCACGCTTTAGGGAGTTGTTTTGACATGCTGTCAATGCCGCACCAGAATAACCTGATTTATTTCCCTTGTTCTCTTTGAAAAGGTCTATTTGGTGCCATTTATTTTGCACTCACTTACTCGCCATCCTATCAGGAGGCGGGAGGTCAGCAAGGTCACTCCTAAGAGAGTATCACGTTCTGTACAAAATAGAGAAAACGCTCTAAGTTGGCGGGAAGGGAAGAATTCATGCTGGGGCCTCCTTTCAGCCTTCGCTCTCCCACAGTGGACTCATATACCTCTTCCCTTCCCACATCCTTGCTCTTCCTTTCAAATGGAAAAGCCAGTGCCACTTTTGCCTCTATCCCACCAGCAGCCATCCCTCCCCCCACAAAGAGTTTGCTTCGGGTTAGTTTCATTTGCGCCTCCGCTGAGCCTTGGCTGGGAATTCTCAGGACTCCCATCTCAATCCATCCTCCCTGTATCGCACAATAAAATCGTTTAGTCTTTTCTGTCTTGATATATAAAATAGATGTCGAGTCCCAAAGGGCCATGAGAGTAAGTGAAGGCACAGCAGCAGACAGAAGAGAGATGCATTGCTCATTTCAGACAGGGATTGTTACAAAGGACTGAGGCATTTTAAAGCATAAAATATACAGTGAATACCCACATTGGCATATATGCTTGCAAACACAGCATTCATGCCTCATGCCCAATTCACATGTCAGCTGCCACGCTGTTTTTACTCTGAGATACCAAACCTCACATCCCTCGAAGCCAACCTCAGCCAAGCAAGACAGATTGTTCGGCAAGAGCTACACAGGCAGGGACAACCGCTTCTGCCCCACAGAAACAAAAAATTGCTGTGATAAGAGATCTGCTACTGAAACACTTCAAACTCACAAACCATTGCAGCAAAAATGCACTTTGTGATCAAAACGCAGTCATTTCAAAGGCAAATGGCATAAGAGAGAAATCATGAGCACATAACCTTTTTTTTTCTTGCGGAATGTGACATGGCTGGACAAGGCTGGCACAAGAGTTGAAATAGAGTCAGAGTTTGACTCTCCTCTGTTTTTTTTCTCTGAGATAGCAAACCTCACATCCCTCGAAGCCAACCTCAGCCAAGCAAGACAGATTGTTTGGCAAGAGCTACCCAGGCAGGGACAACCGCTTCTGCCCCACAGAAACAAAAAATTGCTGTGATAAGAGATCTGCTACTGAAACACTTTGAACTCACAAACCATTGCAGCAAAAATGCACTTTGTGATCAAAATGCAGTCATTTCAAAGGCAAATAGCACAAGAGAGAAATCATTAGCACATAACCTTTTTCTTCTTGTGGAATGTGACATGGCTGGGCAAGGCTGGCACAAGAGTTGAACTAGAGTCAGAGTTTGACTCTCCTCAGTAGCAGGAGGAGCAGCTCCAGGAAGCAGAGAGCACAGGCAATTGTCCAAGCCGCTAGACATCAACAGCAGAAGCTCAGACCTGCTCAGTAGCAAGGCAGGATTCTCCTTCTTGCTGAATAACAACCCATTTTATCACTGCCTCCTGCACACAACCACCTTTTACACTCTTCCTTTGACAGTTAACATCAGTCAGGAATATTGCCTACATATCCTAGGAGCACAGCCAAGACTCAAACGGAACAATCTTAAGCAGAGACTCTTCAGCTGGCACCTTTGCTTTGTTTAGTTCATTAGTTGGGGAACATCTAAGCTCAGTACTATGGAGTGACTGGCCTGGGTATTAGCTCATGGAATAACACGAGCTCCATGTGCAGCTGAGAGCCGGCACTTGACACCTGCCTTCTTCCATCTTCACAGCCTGGTACTTCTGCTGCCCCAAGCCTCCAGGCTTCCATTCAGTTAATCACCCTCACACTTGATAGCTACTGCCTGTCCAGCTGTCCTGATATTTCCAAACACATGAACCCAGTCCCCTGGTCCTCTACACAGAGGAATGAGCGTTGCATTCACCACATCACGTGTGTCTCAGAAATCAGTCGAACACTGGAAGAATTATATATGGTTGAGATAAGCACGGAAGTATAGGCATTTATGCAAAGTTCTCCTTCCCCCCAGGCTGAGCCAGCAGCACAAGAAAAGAAGTAACTTTGTTGAATCATTAAAAATAACAACAACAATAACAGTAATAACAATAATAATAGCAGCTATCAGGGAAAAATAGAAAGCAAATACCTCTAGGATTAATAATAGCGCCCCAGAAGTAGCAATCAAAGAATCTGGAATTGTGACCTAAGGTAACGTAAAAATAGCCATGAGGTCCAAGGGAAAAGAGGAAGATATTTCTAGCACAGACACAGCAAAATTCCCTCTGGAAATGCAGACAGGTTTGCTTCATTTCCTCTTAAGCTTTTGCTGAAATATCAAACAGCACAATAGCCCCTCATTTGCACTAAGAATACAAACTGTTGAGTGCATAAGCTCTTTCCAAATCACACTAGGTACATTGCCATTCAGCAACCATCCTCCTTCGACTCCCATTCCTGTTTCAAAAAAGAGAGAAATCTGAACTGATGAGTTAGTTTTAACAGTTCTTTATTAGCAAATCTACTTGTCTTTCAAAGGTATTATAGTCATGAAACTTCATCAAATGAGAAAATGAAACTCTCACCAATTCTTGCATCTGTGGAGAGCGAGGTCTTCCCCAGAGGAAGAACCAAGTTCATCAAGGAGGCTCGCTCCTCCTGTTCCCTGCTGACATGCCCTCTTTTCCCTTTCCCACTATTCAGTCTGAGCTCTTCTACATCCTTATTATTTAAAATCCAGCTGCTCTTCCAGCCTCTACTACCCAGATCTGTCTCCTCTTCCACTCACAGAAGGCTTCTCCCAGAGCTGCACAAGGACCATTTCCTATTCCACGTGTTCCTCTTAAATTAATGTAGTAGCTAGAAACAAAAAAAGGAGGAAGAAAAGCAGATGAGAGTTTGGGCCATAAATTGAAAGCCAAGACTGACAACCAATGCTGTAAAACAAAGAAGGGCCAAGGGAGAGGTAGGCAGCCTTTCTCAGAACTAAGAGCAGGAGGGGATCATAGCTGCATCATGGTAAACAGGCTGGTTGAGATCCCCAGACCAGGCTCGTGGAAATGAGAGTTGAATAAATACTTGAATATCCTTCTTAATTACTCTTTTTACTGCCATGTTTTAGTTACCTCAAACGGAGTGTGCGAAGGGATTAGTAAATAACACTTTCCTTTGTTAAGCTTTCTGTCTGCTTTTTGCTGCTTTGCCAAGATCTGACACCCTCCAAAACAAACAGAAAATAAGCGAATAAATAAAGACTTCATCAGCTCCACAAGGTGTTGAAATAGGAGCAGTGCAAAGAGACTCAATCACATTAGCCTGATGGAGAGAACATCCCCAGAATTCCCATTACAGGATCTCTTTATGGTAGCAAACGATACTGTGGGACTAAGAGAGTTGCAAGATCTTTCCATGTGTGATTTTGTGCGATTTTCTGCAGCTCAGGGGCTGTGCCCTGGTTCTGACAGTACAGAAGGGCTGATAAAGCTCTCAGAGGGACTGTAAGTGTAATGCTGCTAGCAATGCTCAAACTATTTACCTTGGACCATTTGGGATCCACAGAGAACATCCTAGTAGTGTGAGCAGGGGCGTCTGGCCTGCTACCTTGTTTTAAGCCTCAGTGCCACATGCCAACATGTGTAATCTGCGGTATTAGAAGCTCCTAGCCTGCTTTCCTGATATATTTATATGAAAGCAAAGACACCATGGGGACATCACAGCCCCAGATACAGAAGGAGGTGGTGCGCGAGGTCACTTATGGCTGAGAAGTTGTCTTCAAGACAACTTTACCCATTAAACTGTGGGAAGAAGCAGTGACAGAGACAATGATCAGAAGGGCAATGGTATGAGCATGGGCCTTCCCCTGGCTCCTGTGACAGAGAAGGATCTGCTGGATATTTATCTATCCTCCTGCAGGCTGACAGCAGCTCCCACGAACACAGAAGTATGCTGGATGCACAGTGTATCTTGGTCCTGTCAATGAGAAGATGCCTGTGCTCCATCTGGCCTCTGGGAAAAGTGGAGAGGCTCCTGCCACGAGCCTTCAGCCTCCTGGTGGCATCTCAGGCTGCTTTACCCTCAGGCTTTGCCTACCTCCACCCCCTCAGGTCCAGCAGAGCACTGAGCCCCTGCTGCAGGGTGCAGTGCTGGGGAGCCAGGACAGCACCATGAACTCACCCAGGGCTTTTTTCCTTCTTCTCTCTACTTCGTATTTCCATCACAGCCCTCTTTCTTGCCAATTTGCTTTACCCTGCTGAGAGGGAAATGGGGAAGCGAGAATCTCAGTACCCAGACCCCAAGATCCTTCTGAGAGTTTTCTCCTGCTGCAGAAAGTCCCTTCATCATCCCTAAGATTAACGTAGAAGTGGTTGAGGTCAATATCAGAGAAGCCAAACTATAAACTGAGAATTACATTTTAGCCTAAATAAATCATCGCTTTCAAAGTTGGGTCTGTGGTTGGTAAGGGAGAGGAGGGACAAAAGCTCTAAGGAGCGCCGGGACCCCTTGAGGAGCTGAGCACCTGAAGCCCTTATCCAGTTCCCTGGGACCGGCCTCTTTGGTGCTAGCTAGGGGAATCTGCCCTGCTTTCGAGGGGTTCCTGGAAGGACTGTAGTCTTAAGCAGACCCAAGGCCCTTGGCAGAGCCTCCCCTCAACCCCAGGGCTGCTTCCTCTCTCCCTGCTGGAAATGCCCCTCTAATGATTCCCCTGCCTCCCTGCTCTGCAGTTTGTCAGGCCGGCTGACTCAAGCCATCCTGCATCTGTTTTGCCTATAGAGCCACGTTCGCCTACATTTTAATAAACCCTATAATTTACACATTTCTCTCATACCCTGTAATTTCACCACCCCAAGACATGACGAAGGGAGAAAGCACAGAGCTGGGAGCACTCACTCACGGAAAGCGCTGCCAGAGAATCAAGAAATAAGTAGAGGGCTTGAATCTGCAGCAGTAAAATAATCCAGGGGAGGGAGCCAACAATGACTGAAAAATAAACATCTCCCCCTGCAAAAGCCTGCAGCCAGCCCCACTCCTCGCAGGCTGGCGCTGCCAAGAGAGCGGGTGCACTGGGAAAAGCGCCTGGGGACTCCTGGAAGGAAAAAAAAATTGATGTGGATTATATGGACCCCTTTTATAAGGCAACTGTTAGCTGCAACTAAGTTTAAATTTATATGTTCAATAAAGTCTCTTCCCCCCCCCCCCTGCCTTCAGTGCCAGAACCACTTGAGGAAGCCGACACACGCTTCCCATTTGAAAATGTGTTATTTGACCATTTTTATTCTCCGCTTTTGTTCTCTGGGCTGCAGCCCCTCCAAAGGCGAGGGGGGGCATTTCTGCGCTGAGATCAAAGCAGCCCTGTGTATACACACACTCGCACAAATTATGTATTTGTGATCAAGTAACGCAGCATCAGGAAAAGCTAGGCGGGCATGTGGGAGAGTGAGATATTTACACAGGCCTGGCCAGAGGCAGAGAAATTATTTTAAGTGTTTTTCGTTGGTGCCAAGTCATCTGTTCACATATATGTGTGCACGCGTAAAGATGATGAAGAGACCGGCTCTCCAGAGCCAGGAAATTCAGCATTAACCCCCCCAATTCCTCAACATATCCTGTCCAGACTCCTACCACCCTCCAAACTTGTGTCCCCCCCCATTCCACTTGTATTGGGGTGATGGTGCTGTTCAGGGTCCCTATCGCAGTAGATCATGATCATGCACGAGCCAGGACTGCTCTGCAACACAGTCCCTCTGGCTTCCCCTGCTCAGCTTTATAGCCCACATAAAGGAATATATATATTTCCCCTATAAAGACACAGCTCAACTGAAGGATCTCAGGTTCTTCATCACTGGGAGGAATAATAATAAAAAAAAAAAGTGAAAAAGAAATTTGGGCTGTGCTGTGGTCTCCCCAAACGGGAAACAAAATGCTGCTGCTGCAGCTGCTGGGCAGGAATGGTAAAATGCAGGGGGTGAGGAGGGAGGATCATAGACTCAGAGAATAACCAGGCTGGAAGAGACCTGCTGGATCATCGAGTCCAACCATTCCTATCGACCATTAAACCATGTCCCTCAGCACCTCATCCACCCGCCCCTTAAACACCTCCAGGGAAGGTGACTCAACCACCTCCCTGGGCAGCCTCCCAGGATGGAGGGATGGGAGACCCACTGGGATGCTAAGACCTCCGTGTCTAGGGGATCATTCCCTCCTGCTCCCCCCAGGAGCCAAGAGCACCCATCCCATCCCTTGCACACACGGTGGGAGCCCATCCCCAGGCACCCCGGGGATGCTGGCATCCGAAAGAGGAATAAGAGGGAAGCTGGCAGCGTGTTTATGATGTAAAATCGCGATAAAACTTACACCGAAATTATTTCACAACCTAACCAAGGAGGAGAAGATGCTCAAAATGACTCAAAACGTCCTTTCTAGGCGGGTGGCCACAAGCCGGCTGGAGGAGAGCGTGGGATGGTGAGCGGGTAAGGGTCCCCCGGGGATCTGCAAGGCAGGGAGTCTCTCTCCTCTCAGCCAGCACAAAGCCTGGGAGGCGCAGACGCGCTGGAGCGGCTCCAAAATAGGGCGCAAACCCGCAGCGCTCCGGAGCTGTGGGAAAAGAGGAGAAA
This sequence comes from Piaya cayana, assembly GCA_013389865.1. Classification (NCBI taxonomy): domain Eukaryota; kingdom Metazoa; phylum Chordata; class Aves; order Cuculiformes; family Coccyzidae; genus Piaya; species Piaya cayana. The sequence continues at coordinate 40,422 of WAAB01004965.1, forward strand.
CCCCCCCCATCGGGGCAAGGAGGGAATTCCTGGGGTGGGGAAGGGGACCCCGACACGCAGTTGTCCCCCACTCTCTTATTTTGCAGCCCCCGGCATCCCAGAGCATCCTCAACCACGCTGCATCCCCAGCCCGGCCGGCTGCGAGGCTTCTCCCCTCCTCCCCTCTGTTTCCCCCTTCTCCTTCCACTCAATCCGCATTATTATTAGCAGTATTTTATCCTAGGAAAAACAAACGTCTCCCTCCCTTCCCACCACACGCTCCGGGGGGGGTAAGGGGTGGCAGACCCAGATAACAAAGCAGTTGGTGTGGAACGAAGTTGTAAGGAAATAATTGATATGTAATAAGGCTGAGTGAATCTATCCCAAAGAAAATATTGCGTAAGCGGTCATGATTAAACATGCCCAGGCGAAAGGCGCTCTCATAAAGGAGTAATAGAGCTAAGGAAACAAATGATCATTGGGAATGTTAAACACAGAGGGGCATTTCATCACACAAACATAAATTCATCTTGAAAGAGACTTAAGCGGGGGGGAAGGGAAAAAAAAGGGGAAAAAAGCCCCTCTTTCCCCCCCTCTCTACCCTCAGGTTGTGGGATGGACGCCGTTTGAAGATGCTGGCAATGGGGTGGGGGTGGCAGGGGACCCTGCTGGCAGCGGAGGGCCCGATCCTGCCTCACGACGTTAATGCTGGAGCAGCTCCAAGCTCCATCCCGGGGCTCCGAGCCGTGGAGCGGGGTCGGATCCTTCCTCCTGCAGCCCGTGAGGAGCCGCAGCATTTCCTCCATCCCACCCCCGCATGATTTCCACCCCGCCACGAAGGAATAAACCCGACCGTGCAGGGCATCCCCTACCAAATCCTTGGGTTTTAACTACAGTTTAAGTAACAACAACAACAACAAAAATTTTTTTAATAAAAACTCCGATGTTACCCCAAATAAACGAAAGAAAAGTAAAGAAGTCGCCAGAGCCCCCTTTCCTCTTAACGTCGTTGTTCTCTCCCGGATCACTCCCGTTTCTAAGGCAGGGAGAGCGTTCACACAGCGCGAGAGGTCGCACCGCTTATTCCGGGGCCAAATCGCCGCCGCTCGGCTCCGTATGGAGCTGGCGGCTCTACAGGCGGCAACGTGCTCTTGGCTGAAGCCCTCGCCGTCAGGCAGGGGAACCCGGGCTAGAAAATTCATTAGGAGGGAAATAATTCGCTCCCCTGACCGCTGTTGGGTGATTTTGGCTCAGAGGAACCGGGATCAGCTCCGGTCCCACCTGGCTGCAAAGCCGGGCGGCCCGCCGGCTCCTTATTAAGCATTTCAACCGATTTAAAACATCCTTCTCGTTTCCACCCCCTGTAAAAGCATCCGAGGGGGTTGTTTGCACCCACTTGGGGCTGCAGGACGGGCTCTGCCATTGCCCCCAGCCCGGGCTGTTTGCGGGGCTGCGGGAGCTTGTTTTCGTTTGAATTAAATCCCATGAAGATTGGGGGGGGGGAAGGAGAGAGGAGGGAGATATTTGTCTAACAACTTGAAATAATTTACCCCAGAAAAAGGAAATCTGGGCAAGAGTTTATCAGGCAGTTCCCTTTGCCAGCATGTTTAAAATGTAGAAGTAATTTTAAAGTGTGTCTTCACTTAATATATTTTCCCCTTTCTCCTTCAGATGACAAGAAAGACCAGTGATTGCAAGATGTCTACAGATAGCGCCCTTTAAGAGTTTCCACATTGTATGGTCGGGGGGGGGGGTTGGAAACGCGTTTGTGGTCGGTCCCTGCCGACAACTTTCTTCCAGTCTCCCTGGACGGTTCCTATTGTTCAGGCTGCGCACGGAGGCTTTGAAATTACGCTGGGTTCCCTCGGGGGAAGGAGAAATCCAGGGGTGCCTCTGGGTGGCTAAGGGGGGAGAAAAGGATTTCCTCTAAAATAAAAAAATATTATTTCCTCTAGAAATTTCTTATTAAAAATAGGAAATCCAGGTTAAACCGTGGCTTTGGGTTAGATTTGATGCGGCATTTCCGAGGAGAATCACTGAAACTTTGGGTTTTTTGGGGGGAAATATAGCAGTTTGTGGGTGATATTAGCGAGACACCCATTTTCTTGTCAGATACAGGGTCAGGCTGCAAGGGGAAGGGGAGACCTGAGCTCCGGGAAAGCCTGGGTACCTTTAGGTTCGGAATTAAAATCGATTAATCGCGATGCTACGGAATCAGAGCCGCCCGAGTTATAAACTAGAATGGCTTCAACATAAAAGCATAAAGTAACCTTTTTTTTCATTTGGAAAAAAAGGAGATTATTTCCCTGTTTTCCAGACAGAAAACATTTCTCCTTTACTTTCCCCGTAATTTAAAACACGAATCTCTCGCTCTGGAGAGCTTTCTCCACGCACTTGTTGGAGCAAACACAGGGAGAGCTCCAGGGCGGCTGTGAGTGTCTGAAGAGCTTTCCCAGGACTTGCTCCATCTCGAAGGGAAGATGTTTCATTCCTGATTTCCTCCCTGCCTCTTCTAAAGCGGCGCGGAGAGCCCCTCTCCCACCACCCTGCTCTCAACCCAACGCTTCAAAACAACCCTTAAAGCCGAAGGAAGAACGAGCCGGTTCAGTCATTCGGTTCCGTGGTAAATATTAAGTTTGGCCGGACAAATTAGCCGGTGTTTCTGCAGAACGGAGCAACCTCGCAAAGAGAAGGATGGAGGAAATTGTTCTGAGCTCCAAAAAAATGTTTTCTTGGAGGAGGCAGCGATAGCAGCCAAGAATTTGTTTGTGCACCAGCACCTACAGCAGGATCAGGCAGGAGGAATAATATTTTGCAAATAACTGCACAGAGAAGCGTTTACCCACAGGCTTCTCAAGGCATCCAAGCGAGCCGTGAAACCCATCGAAGAATCGGGCTCTTGGAGAGCCGGGTATAAGGTTAATTTTGTTTAGTTTAGGAGCGGGGATAGATTAGGATCCTGAATCCATTTTATTGGGACATGGTTGAATGTGAGCCAGAAGTTACTCAGATTTTAGGCTCCTATAAAACCCCATCCTAAAGCCGGCCCCCACCGTCGCGCACCAAACTCGATGTTAATTCTAAAATCAGAGATTTACTCCGAATCACCCCGTGCAAACATGTTCTTTTAAGGAGCTACCCCAGCTTTTCGATTCACGAATTTGTGAACGGGTAGGGAGGCACCTTCGAGTTCTCGGGCGACAACGAAACCATCGGAATGAGCTTTTCCCTACAGATAATATTAAAAATTAAAAAGTAGGGAAGGAGATGCCTTTTATTGGTGCCCTTGTCTCCGTGGTTCGTTTCTGCAGCCTTTGGGCTGCAACTCAGACCCCGCAAACCCCATTCAGCTGCATTTCGTGCCTTATTTCTTAACCGATTGCAAACTTGACGCAGGGAGCACGGAGCGGCCGGGCCGTGGTTCGTACGAATAATGTTTTTCATTATTTTCGAGCCTGGGAGGGAGGCGGAAATGGGAAAGAAATATATATATTTATGTTGAGCTACTTCTTGGAGACGAGCAGCGGCAAAGATGCAGGACAGAGGCTCGAAAAAAGGGCCAGGAGATGCTCTGCAGCAGCTCCCCAAAGCCAGGAGGGATTCCTGCCTGCCCTCCGCGGAGATTGCGCGCTCCCCCCTCCGCAGCCGCGGAACCGCAGCTCCCTCATCCCTCCCAGCCTCACCCCTCTTCCAGGAGGGAAGAGCCAGCCCCTCGCTCTCCCTGTCAAGCTGCTAACTCACATCGCGCAAACAGCGCCTTTGAAAACAAAAACGGACCCAAAAAATATTCATAACAACCCCTCCAAACACAAAGCTTTGGGCCATCTACAATCAGGGGGTGCCGGATCCCCAGGACAGAGCAGGAAAGGGGAGGCGGGGAAAGGGGGTGGGTTTTTCTTTGATGAATTCCTAAACAATTCCTATTATTACTCTCTTCACCAACCAAGGGCGAATACAGGGTCCAAATGGCAAGATTTACTTTTCAAAGAGTATCATGAAATCAAAACACCTGTTCTACATTAGCTCTCTCCCACTTCCACCTCCCCTGTAAATGAAATCATTTAAATAAAGAAAGGAAAAATATGAGAGAGAATAAGCGTATTGTTTTTCTGCCCTGACATGTGGGATCGGAGCTGGAGAACTGGGCATCGCTTCAGGTGAATAAATTAATAATAAAGCATTCAGGAAGTGACTAGGCAAGTTCTACCAGAGCATCTTTAGCCACATTCACATCCAAAACCCAAGAGAGGATCACCCAGGACCCTCCCCAAAATCCTCTGCTGGGTACAGACACCCAGAGCCAACCATCAAATGCTCCCAGCCCCAGGCAGCACACCCCAAACCCTCCACACCCATGGGTGGGGCCCCCAAAAACACACCCCACAGCCAGCACGTGTCTGCCCCATGCATGCCAGGTCAACTCCATTCGTGCCAACCCGCTCAGGCATTTCCCCCCACGCTTCCCCGCTCATGCCCACCCCAGGCACAGCCCTGCAGCCCAGAGCAGGGGAGCTGAAGAGCAGCCCCCAGGCAGAGGCAGCCAGGGGGAGCTTGGGGGAGCCCCCCTTTACCTTGGCGGTAGGCAGGGGCTTGGCAGAGGTCTCATGGATGCCCCTGGCAGCAGGCTCAGCTGGCTACCGGCCCTATTTCCGCTTGTAACTATGAGGGGACCCAATGCCTCTCCTCGATAAGGTATCACTGCAGTCGGCGGTCAGCACCTTAGCTCAGAGATCCACGGCACCACTGGCAGCCGTGCCGGGATAGCGGGGAGATGTCGAGGCATTTCTGGGAATAATCACATCACACAAGTGCTTACATTCCGGCTTCCTTTCTCTTTATCCCTACCACTAAGTTTGAAGTCACACCTTCTACCGGATTGTTTAAGGTCTCTAGGTTGGAGTGGGGGTGGGTGGCAGTGAAGGAGCGTGTGTGTGTGTGTGAGGGGGTTGCTGGTTGTTAATCTATAGGGTTCCTCCAGGCCAATAAAACCAACATGGTCAGAAATTTCTTCTTTTCAATAGAAACATCTCCCTCTCCCCCCTACTCCAACCCTTAACCTTTTCTGTTTGTTTTTTTCCTGGACTTAAGGGTCTGCAAGGAGTCCTGTAAGGCTGGGAGCCCTGAAAGCTGCTTGGACGGAGCAGCAAAGTAACAAAAAGACTTTGTTTTCCCTATACAGTCATGTAGGGGTTCTACAATATATACACACATTGTGGAAAACGCACCTGGAAAGACAACTATATAAAAATATCTGATACACAGGCACATGCACTAGGGTAGGTCTCCCAAAACGCAACTGAAGGTCTTAAACCTGCAGCATCAAGGAGGCTCAGTATATGTGTGAGTATGAAAATAATCCACAGTAAACATCTGTGTGTGTGTGCACACACAAATACCTCTTAACACATCCAATACACACAGGCATTTATCTTAATTAGCTTTAGTTCTTAAAAGCCCAAAAGGTGGGATTTTGACTACGAGCTAGGTGCTGTAAGTAGCTCTGGAACTCCACATTTTTCCTGCAGACAAATCACTCACCAGAGTCTTTTCCATTGGGTATTTTGCTATATTCCTTCTCTGCTCTCCCTTCAGATTACCTACGGCTTTGTGCTACCATCTACTGTACGCTCTGCTTACCTCTTCATCCCTTCATTTGAGCAGCAGCTGGAGATCTACTCAGAAATCTTAAAATCAACCTGAGCATTCATCAGAGTAACAAGTCGGCAGAAACAAGCATTGACGCAAATTGCTGGTGGGTCAGACAAATCCCCTCTACCTATATTTTCTATCAGGCATTCAGCTTGTCCTCTGAGCAGTAGCAGTCCAGAAGACAGAGAGGGGTTTACATCTTTTCCCTTTTTTCCCCCCCTTCCTAAGATAATGAATTTTACAAAAACAGTAATTTGGCACAGTGGAAGTTGGTTGTGAGGTATCCAGCACTTGCACATTTTAACGGGGAAGGTAGAATCGAGCAGATGGAGACAAGCGCCATCAGACTGAGGTGCAGCATGGACTATTGCATGGCTACTGTCAGAGGGCAAAGCCTTTGACAGTGCCCTTGGTCTCTCTGTCATCCTCCCCATTCTTCATTTAGGTAATTCTTTTTCATACTATAACCACCCTCAGACCAGGAATTGTCTCTCTTCTTCATGCAGCTCTTTGCCAAAACCAGGACCCCCATCACACTGTGACTCTGCTGTTTCCTAATAAATAATCAGAGCATATGTGCACCATGCCTATCACCGCAAAACCCAGGGTTTGGCTTGGATTTCTAGTTATCGCCTAGTGCCAATAATAATAACAATAATAATAATAATATGAACATTGCTTTGTGGATTCAAACCTGCCAGAAAGGCAGTAAGCCAAGTATTACACTTGTGGGAGGTATCTCGCAGAGTACTCCAAGGATCTTTTGTTAGGTCTGGCCTTACTTAATATTTTCATTAATGACCCTGTAAATGGATTACACAGCCCATTAATAAAATTGACAGATGCTACCCAGTTAAAGGAATTTATGAAAAGCAAGAGACGGTTAAAAGGGGGGGGAAAGATGACAGAGAAAGAGCACAAAATTATTTGTGTGGACCCAACTTAGGGAAAAGCGGCTGGAGGTTTATTCAAAACCCAGATTTTTCAATTGTGGTTTTATCCAACCCCCAGTAAAAGAAATAAAATAAATTATTAGTCTCAAAGAGAGCATGGGGCAGAAAGTTAGCCCCAAGTTTGTAGTAAGGAGAGCTGGGAGGGCAGGTACTGCAGCAGGAGCTTTGCTCACACACGGAGGTGGGATACAAGGGACATGCACCCTATTGATGGGCAATCCCCTCAAAAGGCACTGAAAGTTTAAGGACAACAAAAAATACTGCTCCTGATGAAAGGAGCAGAAAAGACCCTCTGTTTGAGACCAGGAATCATGAGCTGCTACACACAGCTAGCGCAAAAATGGTCCCGTATCTTTTGGGGTTCCCTGTGCTTCTCCCATGTATCATCAAATCAATCTATTACACTTATGGTTTGTGAGAGTGATGCAGGAGATACAAGACCACAGCAGGTAAGATAGAGGCTGCTAATTTCAGACCTTGACTGCCCACCTTTCTCTCTCAGCTCTGTCATGGGCATCTTGCAGACCATCTGGAAACAAAACTTCCTCACCATGAGAATAAGCATAAAGATAGTGCACACAGAGAAAACACACTTGTTCTCCCCTCAGGAGAATATCTGGGAACTCATGACTGTTGTTCACCCCTTGGCTCATCCCCCAGGGCAGTGATCAGTAGGAACCACACAATTCTGCTCTGCTCCTTCCTGCTGGGTGAATAAGACCCTAGCAGAAAGCATCTCAGGAAAGATGACAAGATATAATGAAGAACAAGGAAATTAAGGGTGAGTGAGCAGGAAAAAACCTCCCTGCAAGGTCTACTGGGCTGAGAAGGATGGAAGGTGTTGCAATTCTTTACTGATCAGAGGCTTAAAATGAAATGGAAGCTTGTGAATAAAAATACATCAAGTACAAAGTGGAAACAAGAAGAAAAAAGGACAAAAAATATGGCCCAACAGGTGTTTCTACCTCTTCCACCTCTGAGAGCCATTTCAGGATGTGTAGATGGTGGCAAAGCAGAAGCAGCGTGGGCTTTCTGAGCAGTCACGCCCAGGCTAGCAGAACAACTTTGACACTGAACAAATGCACTGGCTTGTTCAGAGCCCGTCTGTCAGACCAGGTCTGTGGGTTTGAACCGAACCAAGGACACCACATGAGTACAAAGCACCAGATGTTCCACTGCTGGAATTCCAAATGGAGCCAATAGTACCAGGAAACTTACAGCATCATAGGATATGCTGAGGGTCTGGTGCATTACATACTCAAAGGCTGTGGATTTAGGCATGTGTCCTGCTTACAGAAACAGACAGACTAACACAGACAAAGTTCTCCTACCTTAAGCTTTTACAGGTACTGGACACTTAACTTTTGAGGATCTGTTATACTAAGGACTGCGGCTTAACTGAAATCTGCTTCCAGTTGTCTCACTTTTGATACTGAGTAATAATGATACCACTATTTCTAAAAGGCAAATAAGGAAAAAGAAAAAAACAAACACTGGACTCAGTTCACTATTATGTTACACCTGTTTTATATCACACACCAGAAATTAATTATCCCAACATAAAAGTTACTCATATCAAAGAATCAACCCTCTAGTCCAATCCTGACCATTTCATTGGCATACCAATCCTCAAAAAAAAAAAAAAAGAGTATTTTAATATTTTATTTCCTTTTCAGCAGTTGATACTTAGCTGATTGTTTTTTTCTTCTTACACTGGGTCACCATTACAAAAACCCTAGCCAAACTATATGAAGCTATGAATATGATTAAGGCTCACTAATACAAACAGGCAGGAAGGGTTAAAAGTGTGTGTGTGTGTGTGTGTGTGTGTGTGAGAGTGTGTGTGTGAGTGTGTGAGAGAGAGAAGGATCCAGATCCAGTTTATAAACATCCATCTCCAGTAATGAGTCCTCTAGGAAGAAATGAAAAATAGCCCAGGCCTGGTAAAGTCAATTAAGTTGCTTTTAAATAAGAGGTTACCCAGAGAGGCCAAGAGTTAACATGTAAAGGCTTATTGCCAGTCCTGTAAAAAAATAAAAGGAGGCTTGAATATTTGAAGACATTTGGTTGCTATTATAAACAAGTGGATCTAATAGTGTGGGTACATTCATAGACTAACTGTAGAAGTTGGGCATCTTATAAGGACACATTGAAAGGAAAAACTGCAAGGTTCCCTGGCTAAATAATTCCAAATGGGTCATTATAAAACCACTGATACAACACGTGTGGTTAGGACACAGGGCATTTATAAGAAAAGCTTTTCAAACCAACCAATAATGAGCAGCTAACAACAAGAGCGCAGCCAAAGGTGTATGTAATCTGCAGAGAACACATGGCAAAGCTTTACAGTGCAAATTCTTATAATGACCTGGAGAGCAGATGGCCCCAACACTAGTTCAAGCCATTTGGAAAAATCAGCTAAGGTTTATCACATTCCTGAGATTCGGAATTGGGAAAATGAGTTTAGTGACAGCACCTTCCAGGGAGGAAAGGGCTGTATTTCAAAAGACAGGAAAAGAAATGAAAGTTAAGACAAAGGAAGAAAAAAGATGTTCCTCTTTCGCGCTGGGAAGACCAAACTTTTCTCCTCAAAAACTCATTTTGTATGGGTTCCAAGGGTAATCTGGGCACAAACCTGTAATTCCTGCAAAGACAAGTAACTTGGAGGTGGAAAGGCATCATAAGCCACTCAGGCACCAAACCACCTTCTCACAGAGGTCACTGCTGACCCACAAACCCTTTTCCAATGCAGGGAGGTTTCCCAAGACACTGTGGGCTGTGAATTCTTCCCAGTGGAAATGATAGCAGTGCTGCTTTCTGCTCCAACAACTCTGAGGACTTATTCATTCCCACAGCACCCTGTGGCACCCTGTGAGATGCAACACATCCATCCATAACAACGGAGCTGAGTCTGCAAGACTTGCTAGTTTTTCAAGGGAAGATCGTCACTGGTTGCCTGGTATAATTGACAAAAATCACAGCATTTCCTTCCCAATGGGAGAATCAAAACATCTGGCGGAAGTTTTTGACCGCCAGCGACCCTACCTGCCACAGCCTGATGAGAAGCTCAAAGCTGGCCACTGACCTGACCTATTCATCCCCACACACTTCATATTAAAATATCTGAGCTTTTCCTCATCCTTCATGCATTCATCTTTGCATCACACAAGAGAAGGACTGCAGATGAGAAAATGAGCTCTGAAGAAACAATAGTGGTCATGGTTTATGATCCTAAAGAGGAAGGTGGACGACAAGGGTGTTCTCAGAAGCATCAAAAAAAAAAAAAACTTGAGTTAAGCTTTAAGCTGCTCTTGACTGCTCAATAGCAGAAATTTGCCTCTATCTGTGTTAGATCCAGAGGTGAGAATGCCTCAGATGAACCTAAAATGTGAATTCCCAGGAGACTCCGTATACCCATGCAAGATGCCTGTCTGGAGGATAACAAAGGGGAATCTGGGAGCAGGATTCCCATTTTGAAAATAAGATCCAAAGAACAGATCCCTCAGCTCGGATGAATCAGTTGCTTCTTCCAGTCTGGAGACCAGCACGGATGCCGTGTGTGCACTGTAAGCAGCAGGATGGTGGGAGCACGTGCCCTGCTTTTTCTGAGCCTCCTGCCTGCCTCCTTCACACCCACCTGTCAGCTGCAAGGGAACACGAGATCAGCCAACAAGGGGTCAAGCGAATTAACGTCACTAGAAAGGAAATGGGGTCAGAGTTAAGCAGCGTTCCCCTGCACTGACCGCAGGCTGTGAGTGTGGATGAGGACAATTAACTCAGCAGCTTGATGAGGAGACTACGTCTTCAGTCCCCTTTTCCTTCAGAGGGAGGGGAAGGAAAGCACAGTCATCAGAAATCATCGCTGCCTTATAACACCCGCCTCAAGGATCGTTCAGGAGCACAGCCCCATCGTACCAGGCAGCAGGCAAAAATCAAGCAATCTGATAGAAAAGGTGGCTGTCGCCCCGGCTGCCCTCTGGAGCACAGCGTGGGATGGCAGAGGACGTGGCAGAAGTGCAAATCTACCTCTATTTGTTTAAGTCACCAGTTAATTAGTGCTGCAAATCTGCCAGGCTGACCCTGCGGTTTCAGCGAGATTTTTTCTGGCTTTCTGGTCTGGGGTATTATACACACAGGTTTCCTTTCTAGCCCTTGATAAACATTTCTGACCAGTTACTCTGGAGGAACAGGGTGGGGGGAATATTCCCAAATCCCAGTGCGAAAACCCCAATACCTCCCCCTCATGTAAACACTGCTGTTGTCACAAGAGTCCTACACATGGTTCCCAATGAGGGGAATATCACTCCCAGCCACACTACCTACTGCAGGAAGGGTCAGCCTGGGTACTACAGCGTGTACCACACTAGGGAAGCCCTGAGATTATTTATTAACTTGTGCTAGTGCTTGCGAAGAAAACAGTGAGAGCCTAGAGACGCTGGGGAGAAACAAAGGAAAGGCTAGATCCATGGGGTGAAGAAGAGGCAGGTCTGGGGACATACCAAAGGATCTCTCTAAATTCCCTAAAACATGGGTCCAGAAATTGTGCAGAGCCCAACTCCTGGCCTCTGAAGACTCCACTAGAACCTCAAGGCAGCAGGGAAAGTGGGAGCAGACATGGCTTGGGCAGCACACTCCATTCCTGCCAACCATGAGCTGAGCAGGCACTTGTTCTACAGTTGTGGCAACGAGCTTCAGCCTGGAGCAAACGTACAGAATGAGAAATTTAATAAAGCCTCCTTGGAGCTATTTTATGAGAGAAAATTCCCTCTTTTAGGCATGTGCTTCGTGTTACAGCACCCAGTGCTATAGGTCATAAGACCCGGGGTCATTCCCAAGGACTCCAGCTTGGTGTGATTGTCTGTAGAACAAGACCCCCGTGCTTGGTCTATTTCCTTAAGGAAGGGAGATAAGCTGTGCATACCTGTACCTGCCTCTGTTCATTTGTCTCTCTTGCCTCCATTCACAGTTGTTGAGCATTTGGTCCCATTTCCATCACCTTTCACAGCCTACTGTCACTCTTACAGAGACAAAGCCCTTATGCAATGTGGAAGAAGTCATTGTCCTCTCAGAGACAACTGTATGGCTTCTGCCATGCCATTGGACATCAGAGAATCCACAAATAAGAGCATCATTAGAAAAGTGACACAAGCAACAAGAAATTCACTGGACTAGACAGCAGAGAAATCACTCCCCGAGAACACTTTGGCAACTGAGTTTCTTGAGTTTTACTACTTGTTTGCCCTTTTCAAAGATGCTCTTAACTTCTTCTGCACAGGAGGTCACTGAGGAGAGGGGGTTCACACCGTGGCAAGGCTGGTCCACCATTTGCTCATGTTAGCAGTAGTCTTTCTGCTTCTCCAGGAGGAACCACAAGACAAGCTGTTCTCCAACAGCGTGGGGTAACATAATGTGCAGCATAACTATGGCGGCTGTGAGAGACAGCGGTACTGCAAGCTGAAGTCGTATCAATGGGCAGGGAATGTTCTTGGACTAATGGACAAGGGATGAGGAGAGGGTGCGGAAACATCAGCATCAATGGACAATGCAGAGGGTTGGCTCTAGGCATATACAATTCAGCAGGTGCCTTGGCAACAAACTGCTATAAATCAAAGAGCTGTCATTGGTGCCAGATCCCTGGGAAGCCAGGCTGACTGCTGCTGCTGCTGCGGAGAGCATAGGGCTGTCACATCATCCTGAAAAGCTCCCCCAGCAGAAAAAAACAAGTCCTCCAGCAGCAGCAGCAAGCCAAGCCCAGGTGGACTCCTTGCCAAGTCTCCTCCTGCTGCTTTCCCTTCCCATGGCACAGGCAGTCCAGCCCCAGGCTCTCTGATATGACTGGTAAATTTAGTTTTTTCTGCAGCACTGAAAAGCCTCGACCCCATGCTGGTTGTGCTGCTCCCAGGTAATACCTGTCACACATGTAAACCTCATTACACGCACCACATCCCTTCTTCCCCACACACAGCACTTGTCCTAAATCCCCCTTGTGCTAAAATACAAGGACAGGAAAGAAAAAAGAAAGAGAAATGTGTGATTGAGTTATGATTTCACTGCCAGGTGGGGCTAAGTCAGGTCCTGCAGCTGGAAGGAACTGGATGGCCCCATAAATCCTTGGATTCGCTACCTGCATAGTAGGAAGGACCAGGAGTTGATCTGTGCCTGTATGAGAAACAGTCTCATGCTAGCATTTGGCTTTGCATGCTAAAGTGGTGCAAAGGGACCTGAACTGCTCAACCTAGGGTATAGAGCAACAGGCTGGCTCTTAAACACCTCATCCCTGTCCTTTGCTTGTGTCTCATTTACCCCATCTGCAAAAGGAAGATCGTGACTTTTCACATGGGGAAAAAAATCTCTTGTATCAGCCAGAGGACAAAATCCACTTAGTTATACATCACAAAAAAGGAAAAGTGCCCCTAGAGGGAGATCAGTCAGCATGGGGTTGTCCTACGCCCCAGCTTCGATTAGATCCTCCACCATGGAATAAACAACTTTCACCTTGCCGTGACCCCAGGGAGTCCTGCGGCCGCCTACATGGCAAAGCTGCCAGCATCCCCATGCAGAGCTGAGGAAGAGCAGAGCCATCCATCTGCAAGGGATGACTGGGCAGCGTGGCCAGAGCCAAGCCTGGCAAGGACCCACGCCTGCCCGACCACGGTGTGCAGGACACCTAAATCACAGAGCAATGGCAGCCTCTAGCTGAAAGAAGGTAGCTAAGCATTTGGGAAAGAGCAGATTCTTATTGTGCTTCACATACATATAAATAAAATAATCGTTTTTCTTTGGGATGAAATGTATATTAAATATATGACGTACAGTGCTCCATAGCTGAAATACATGTAAACAGTCGGCCCGTATATTACTTCTCTGCTACTCGTCAGGCATCTTCCCCAAGCAGGGGGGGGAATCCATCTGAGCTACCAATTAAAGCCCAGCTCTTGTTAAAGGCACCACTGTAGGGAAAGCAAAAAAAAAAAAGAAGATAATTCTGTCAGCACAGATGTCTCCTACGCCGAGGGGTTTGCAAAGAAGTAAAACCTGAGTAGCTATTATACCATTTGCAAAGTTATAGACTGTAAATAAACAGGCCAGAGCAGTTCCTCAGCCTATAAGATACGGCAAGTCAGTGGACAGCACTGACAAGCCCAAGTCTTGCTGTAACTGGCTTATCTTTCTAATCCTCTGGATTATTAATAGTAGGAGGGCTGTGATAGAGTCCAGAGGCCACACTGTGACAGACACCACCATGTGAAGCATCCTAAAATCACACGGGGGGAGGCCAGTTCTGCCTCTCTGGAGTTTCTGAGGCAGAAGGATGGGAGCACAGCAGGCACCGAGATATTAGGTGAGGTGCCTGAGTCCGCAAGGCATACTAGTAGTAGAGAAAATTAATCTACTTTTCTTATCTTGCCAAGTTTAGAGCAGGACTCTCATTGATCTTGTCTCCTACTTTCCCTTCCACGGTCCTTTGGCAACACAGTCAAAGTATTGGCAGCAGCCTCATTTGTCTTGATTGTACAACAAAGCCGCACTAAAAACAGCGAGAAGATCAGGACCATGCAGGACCCAGCTATAAAGTGGTCAGCTCAGTACCTGAGCGCACAAAATCCAAATATTTTGTCATATTTAAGGGAGTTAATCTACCATCAGCCCAAGTAGCTGAACCTTTTCACCCCACAGCCAGCCCCTGCTCAATCTGCTGCAAAGGATGCACCAGCAGCTGAAGAGATGGAGGCAAGGAGAGGCAGGGATTATCCCACCCCTCTCCACAGTGGCTGCCTGACACTAGAGCTGAGCTAGGACATTAAAACAGCTACAAAGCTAATGAGGAAAACCAACAAACTGAGTTTCATTCAGCTGTTTCTGCCCACAGCGTAGAAGGGGAATCACTGCTCCGCTGGTATTATCTGATATGTCTCCTCCCAAAATACCCCAAATTTGTGATGATCATATACTGGAATATAGACATAAGGAGCAACAGCACTGCAGAACATCTGCTGGAAGACCAAGTGCATGAGTCCCTACCAGGCAGTGCACGCAGAATTGGGAAGAGTCAGCACTCCGTGCAGTGGTGGTTCAGCCCACCTGTGAGACTGACCCCAAGGAAGGACTGCAGCACCTCATTGCTGGAACCAGAGATAGGAATGAGATGGGCTAGGAAGCACAGATGCTGTCTAGGATAGGATTTCTAGGGTTTGGTTTTTGTTGGTTTTTTTTTTCTTTTATTCAAGGTTTAGTTAATTGTTTTGGGTTTTTTTTAAAGAGAATTCAGTGTTTTCTAAGGGCCTTGGCTAAAGACAGCTGTAAGCGGAGGTTGTTCTTGCCTCTCCAGCCTCACTGAGACCCTCCAGTGGGATCCCAACAAGCTCCTGAATGTCCAAAAGGAGAGTCTAAAGTCAGACAGGAGCTCACAGCAATGTCAAACCTACAGTCTCTGCCTGCCTCCTGCCCCACCTCATACTTTCTCTCCCTGCATTAGAGGGAACTCTCTGGCTCCTAGCTCTGCCCATACTTCTGGGACAACATGGAGCTGGGTGAATAAGACAACTCTTTTCTCTCAGACAGCTCTCTTAAGCCACCCGCAGCCCTCAGCCAAGTCACCAGCCTCATTACTGTCACAACGCCAAACACTTGAACACCCCTACTGTCATTGCTAAAATTCCACATCATCCTCTTCCTGCATCCTCCTACCCGAAGCCGAGCCCCTGCTCCAGGGGGCTCCAAATAGGCTGTCCTTGAGAGCATTCGCTCTACCTCTTGCTCATTTAATTTGGCTCCTGCCTGGATGCCCGCAAAGCTTTGAATTTCCTGCTAGCTCAGGACTGCTCAAGCTCAGCCTCGTCTGCTGCAGAGGCAAATGGGTGCATTCACTGTAGCAATAAAAACCAAGCGATGTTCTGGGCACAGGGCCTAATCCAACTCCCAGTGAGGTGGAGGAGGGTTACTCCACTAAAGGGGAGAGGGCTTGGGGGGGAAGGCAGGAGGAGGGTCTGGGTTAGAAGGATGGGACAGTGACATTGCCAGCATGGGGACCTCTTCCAAGGTCACTGCTGGGAAGGCTGCAAAGTGGTAAATACCTTCTCCATTGCATGGATGCCTCCTTGTTCTTATTCATGTTTTCTCAGTGCTACCTTGTGCTTCTTAAGCAAGCCATAAATTCAGTCATATGGGTTTTCTCTGTCCTCTTTTTTTTTTTTTCTGACATCCATTTAATGACTTTTCTCTTTAATATATGGCAGGCATTTTCCTTCTAAAATACCTGAGGTTTAGGACAGGTAGTAAATGGAGACCTCTCACAGAACCACTGGCCCAGAACCCAGCCTTATTGGCGCTCAGAAAAGGAGATCCATTTTTCCTCTCCGCTCTTCAATTAGCTGTAATGTTTGCCTTTAAAACATAAAATTAGAAGCCTTTTTGAAGGCACAAAGCAATATTATACTGCAAAACACATTTTTATTCTCCCCTCCCTGCTACCAGTTTAGCACAGCAGATATATTAGACAGCTGGTTTCTAGGCACTGCTCTCTTCTGAAGATTTAGGGTCCGACTTTCAGTTCCTGTGAAAATAATGACCTCCCTTGCTCTTTGTAGGCCTGTGCTTGATCGTACTCATATTAGCAGGACCTTTCAGGTCGAATACTACAGGATTTAGTGCTGGAAAGCAGACGCACTGAGCAGACAAACATCTCAAAGTCCATCCGACTCAGCCATTCATTGGATATATAGGTCACAAGTTCCTGCTCAGTGCTGTCAGGCCTCCTCATACACCCAAGAGCTATTTAAGAAAAGGTATAACACGGTCATTCTCACCTAACGAGATGTATTTTTACAGAGGAATCAAAGAAGAGGGATTGGGAAGATTTTGGATGTGGATTACTAGCAGGACATGGTGGTTGGAATCCCAGGTATTCATCTTTGAAGGAGGTTGTGCTAGATGTGAGATGGGGTCTAGCACCAGCCCCTTCAGCCCTACCTCCTGGACCAGATTTACCTGTGGTAAGCCCACCCATGACAAAGCCCTGGAACCACAGCCAAAGTACGAGAGAGCCTCATACAGCTCACAAATTGCAGTCAGCTTCTCCTGGTTAAAAAGACCAGGTCAAAACTTAGTGTTCCTGCTGAACCTGATTGCACACAACACCCTTCAAACTCCAATCATAGAATAACCAGGTTGGAAGAGACCCAGTGGATCATCAAGTCCAACCATTCCTATCAATCCCCCAGAGATCCTTTCTGCATCCAGTTTGAAGTGGCTTTGCATCCAATGCTACTGCACGTAGACGAGTTGAGCTCAAATTATAACACTTGATGCTCTTGGATCTGCAGGTCTCTGCTTTGATCACTGCGAGACTGTCCAACACAGCCATGGCTTCCCATATTTTCATGAATCTTTAGACGGGTGGGATTACAAAGGTGAAGCTAAACAAACCCAGTGGAAGGACTCAACTGGTTGTACTTAGTGGGGATTATCCAGCTGGTCCATACCATTCTTTTCCTGGCACTGGCCTTGCTGTTACAAAATAAACAAACACATTCTAGAGACAAAAAGGAGTTAACATTCATATTTTCTTAAAGTGGTTCAAATCACCCACAACATATGAGAAAGAAGAATGTCCCAGGATGGGAGCTATTGATCTCAAGAGGCACTGAATTGTGCTCCATTTTGGATCAAAGGGGAGTACAAAGCAGAGAAGAGTCACTTTCTCCATCACACACCAATGATTTTCCAGATGTCTTTTACGGGAAATAGTGGCACACAGTGCACTTTTAACAAAAAGCAGCCAAATCACAGGGAAGGGAGTTTTGACTCTTTTATCTCGCTAGTGTTAGTCATCCATCTCTAGAGCTAGCTGATAGCAGAGTGATTGATTCTGAAATTACAGGAAAAGGGGGAAAAAGTCAATAAAATGACTGGGACATACTAGCAGATGTACCTACCCCAATAATTCTCTCTGTGGCCTCAATCCCCATTTGCCTTCGTTATCTGTTGGGACACAGGATACATGTTTGATGACATAAGTCACCAAAAAGGGAGGATGATGGACAGTTCAGTGGAGCTTCAGCTGTTACATCAGAACCCCAGTATTTCTTGACAACACACCAAAACCTAGAAATACCCATGAGAAATTGTGACATATGTTGCCTTGACGCTTGCCATCTCCAAGTAATGGGAAAATCCCTCTTTCCCTTCCTGAAAGAATTTCCCAGCAGGCAAAAAGAAGCTGATTTTTCTCTTTCTCCTCATTTTTACCAGAAATTTTTTACCTCCTCCAAGTTCCTGAAACAACAGGAGGGGAAGCTTCCAAAACAAAACACCAAATCAAAATAAACAAAACACCTGTGTGCATTCAAAACATCCCAGCCCAACATCTAGCAATGACTCAAGCCCTTAAAGTTCCTTACTCTGTTCTTGGGGTTCTCCACCACTTGGCAGCTGTTGATCTCCCCCATCATCCCTCGAGTGCTTGTTCTGGGCAGAGGGAGAAGCTTTGTGGTGCGGATGCTCTGGGAACCCTTCTGGGGCCCATTACAGTATTTCCCAGGAATGCAGGGCTGAGTGTCCAAGGTGGTTCCTCTTCCATCTATATATATAACTTAACACAGGTACTATCACTCTCAAGTCTTTTGAAGTTCACCAAGTACTTCAAGACCCTTACTTTGCTGAATACAGAAGTACTTTTCCTGCTTCTCCAGGTATTCTCTAAGAGGAAATGATAAAGGCAGCTGAACACAACAGCCAGTTCAAGTGTCTAAATGTCACATGTGGACAGCAAGAAAAAAGGGACTAAGTTTCACGAGTGCTGAACCAGAGCTGTCCTCCCTGTCTTCGCCCAGATTTGTGAGGGTTCAGCACTTCTGAGAATGGCTCCATTTCTATTTAGGTGCCTAAAATTGGCTGGAGATGCATAAATTTAGGTTTGCCCCTCCAAAGCTCTAGTGCAGAGCTTGACATTCAAGAGCTCATTGAAAAAACATGGGATATTTTGCGTGTGTGTGAACTCTGTTCATTGACATGTCTGAGGAGCTCCAAGTTTTCGACTCCCTCTGAGTTGTTTTAAAACTATGCGTTTTCACCAAAAATATTCACCCAAACCAAAACAAAACAAGTGGACTGTTTTCTGTCAAAGTTTCAAAAACACCAACCCGCTTACAAGACGCAGCTTACGAATCCCCCAATTAATAAAAATGTTAAATCGGAGGGAAAAGAAAAATCTTCAGGAAAACCGAAGAGAAGTTAAAAACAACTCCTACAGGAAAGAGAATTTTAATTAAAAATAATATCCTGGTGGATAATTTATGTTTCTATGTAAGTTTTTAAATTGCAGAAGAAGCAAAGGAGGGTTTTTTTTTTTAATGCCATCAGCATCCAAGAGTGGAAAATACCAGATTTCAAATTCATACATTCTATATTTGAACATCTTGTTTCTATTTAATAGAAAAGGGCTTCTTTCTCTGCGTTTTTCTTTTTTCCCTCCTCCTCCTCCTCTTTTTTTTTTTTTTTTTTTTTTTTTTNAATCTAGGGGAGAAATTCCTAGTGTATTTGTGAGAGAGAGAGAGAGAAAAAAAAAACCGAGACAGAAGGATTTTTTTGCAGGCGCTCTGTGTGCTGCGCGGAGTTTCTCCGAGCATGACAGAAAAGGGATTAAAGCAGGTGACACTTTGAACTTAGCTTAGATAAGTGACCCTCAAAATCAACAGTCCAAAAGTTTAGTACACAGATTCCCTGGACACGTCTAGTCGGGTCTTCGTCAAAACCTTCCCGACTTCACTAAGTCAAATTAAAATAAAGAAGACAGGTTGCTCGGGTTATCTTCTAATATTGTTTTAGCCACTTATTAGCGCTAATGGACAATTAGTGGGCAGCGCGGATATTTTCTGTAATACAAAGCAGAGGGGGAAATTCTTTGTTTGCTTCTGTGTGCGGGGGGGGGAACCTCTTCTGCGGTTAAATGTATAAAAATAGCAGCCAGAAAATAAGTGTGAAAGACAGTGGTTAAACAGTCCCATTTCCAGAGAAGAATATAGTTGAAAACAGACCCTTCTGCAGAGTTAAGAAATCCTCCTGATGCACTTGAAGCATAAGGAAATCTGCACTTTATAAACAACCAAATATATGCCCAGGATAAAAGGCGAGGCTTTTTGAACTCCTCGCTGGCGTGTTAGGAAGACCTTTAATGACATTAGCAGTTCTTCAAAACCAGAAAGTCCACATTATTTCTGATCCTATATGGTCACCACATGTAGCTTTATACAGAGGGGAGGGGGAGAAAAAAAAAAATCCTCTCTTCGTGCCAATAAATAACTTGCCAGAAGAGAAAATATTTACCGCCGCTTTTCAAAATACTTTACGCGTGCAGTGGAGAAGAAAATGAGACAATGAGCCCGTAAAGAAACCCGAGGCGCTTCCCTCCAGCCCTGCCGGCGGTGCGGGGCTCCGCGCCCGCGGATTCGCTCCTCTCGTTATCACCTCGGGGCTGATGCGCTTCCCCCAGAGCCGGGATGCGCGGAGAGGATCCAGCCCCGGGGGACGTCAATCCTGATAACAGTAATAACGATAATACCTGAGAAGCTGAGCGCTTCGCCTCCGCCGCCCGGCTCCGCGGCCGCGCTGCTGGCCGTGCCCACGATATTAATGGAGTTTTAATTGAGGGCTAACGGGCGCCTCCAGCCACCTTGGGCGCCGGGCAAAGGCTCAGGCGCTTCCTTAAGGGGTAAAATTAAGTCGGGACTTGAAGCGAGAGCAGCTTGCGGGTTCCTCCCCCGCCGAGCCGAGGTTTGGGGAGTGAAAAAAATGTTCATTTCCCTGGCTCGGAGCAGCGAGGGAAAACACCCACCCGGCCCTGCGCCCCGGCTCCTCGCCTCTCAGGGAGACGGACGGTTAAAACCGACACCCCCCACCCCGCAGCTGCTCCCCGGGTCCCCCAGCCCGGGCTCCGCTTCCCTCCGATCCTCCTCTCGCTCCCAGGGAGTTCGAACAGCCCCGTGCAGTCACAGAGAACCGGGATTGAACACCTTCCCTCAGCCTCTCGCCTCCCTATTTCCCCTTCTCCTCCTTTCCCCTTTCTTCTTCTCCTCCTTTCCCCTTTCTTCTTCTCCTCCTTTCCCCTTTCTTCTTCTCCTCCTTTCCCCTTTCTTCTTCTCCTCCTTTCCCCCTTCTTTCCCACGTTTTCTGTTAACATCCCACATTCCTACTTCGATTTCCCCCCCTAAACGGGGCAAAATCTCCTTTTATATTTTTAAACTACCAGGAAGAAATAAAAAGAGCTGGAGGGTCCCAGCCTGGAGAACGCCCGCATTTCGACCCACGGATCGCAGCTTCGCCCGGGCGGTGAAGCACTGAGGGGGTTTCGCTCGCTGCCGCCGCACCGGGAGATCAAGAAAGTGGTTTGGGCAGAAAAGAAAACGATATTCAAACCCCCGGGCACGCAGAAAATTTTATCCTGGAGAGCAGGCTGCTTCCCGTCTAGTAATTCAAGGAATGGTCTTACTAGGAAAGCAGGAAAAAAAGTAAATATACATAACGAATTGAATAAAATTGTAAGGTAAACTAAGGGGGTTTTGTCCCTGCAAGTAAACATGGAAAGCAAGAGAGGGTAACAGCTCAGGCAGAGGGACTGGGTATCCCTGTGAGCTCTCGAACAATTGCAATTCTCCCTTTTCCCCCTGCTGTATCCAGCTCTAGACACTCTGCTCCGGGGAGGGATTGTGGTGGCTCGGGAAGGGCAGAACCAGCTCCTCGGCCCGGAGAGGAGGCGCACGGGCACCCTCGGTGGGCGACAGCACCCAGGCGCACGAAAATCTTCATCTTTTAGATAATTTGGCTTTTTTTTTTTCCTCCCTCCCGTCAGCCGTGAACTCCGGTCCGCTCAATTCGGAGCCGCTCTGCTCGCGGCTGCCTGGGTACGGGTTTAGTTTTAACCTGTGTGCTCCCGGCTCCGCCGTTCCTATAAAACACGGAGCCGAATTTATTATTTTTTTGTCCCCTGACAAAGGCTCGGAGCCCACTCCGCGTGTCCATCCGAGGCAGGAGCACCCCCTGCTCCATCACCTACATCTTCCCACGGTGGAATCTGCTTTTACTGGGCCATTTACAAACTAAAAGTAACCTTGTGCCTTTTTTCCTCTTTTTCTTTTTCTTTTTTTATTGTTTGATATCGGCTCAACAAGCTTAGAGAGGGATGCCCTAAAGCTTTAGAAGCGTTGGACTCTCTAAAGCCGCTTTGCAGAAGCGCTAAATCCCCCTAATAATATATATATATTATCCTCAAGGTGTTGTTCTATGTCTAGTTTTTGGGGGTTTTTTTTAGGGATGTTTGTATCTATTTTTCAAGGGGAACCGTGGCCAGCCTGGAGCTTTGGGGGGGCGACCCGAGGGCTGGGAAACCTTCACAGACACGGAGTCTTTTCCCTTCCCCAGCACTCGACCCCGGTTCTGCTCGGCAACTTCTCCAGCTCCTTTCCAGGAACAGGAGGGAAAGAAAAGCTCTTTGCCAAACCATTCGCATAGAGCGCTTCAAAAATAAATTAGTTGCCTCCTAAAACTTAATGTTATACAAGATGTCCATTTGTCTGCACGAGATTTTAAGCAGCTGTTCGTGCGCTCAGCTCCACACAGACACCCTCCCGCGAATTTCAAGGCGAGGGGGAAGCAAAGAGATAAACCAGAGCGTTGTTTATTTGCCCGGCTCCTCGCGGAGCCCTGGAGCGGAGCCTCCGCGCTCGCTCACCCTGCGCGGAGCGGCCGGCTCTGCAAAAAAAAAAAACAAAAAACAACGTCCCGTTCGTTAGGACGGGGCTGCTGATTTCCCCAGAGCTGGCTTTAAATTGTTTCTTTGTTCCCTGAAAAGAAAAAAAATTCTCTGCTGAGAGTCGGGAGATGGAGGGAAACGAGACAAAAGAGAAGCGCGGGGGTCCGCGTTCCCCCCTCGTGAGCGGCCTTATCGGAGCCCAGCGCGGAGAGGAGATAATTTGGACCGTGAGGTGGGGTGTTCGGGGTGGTTTTGTTCGGTTTGGGGTTCATTTTTTTCCACCGAGGGCTGGAGTCCCCCCACTCTTCTGCCTCCACAGGGCAGCCGCTGCCCGCATCGCAGGGCTAGGGGGCACCCCCTGCCCCATAGACGGGGTCCAAGGTCCATCAAGGGATAAAAAACGGAAAACGAATGTGTAAGAAACGAGTTTTCACCGTTAGAAAAGCCAAGGCTTGCCAGGCAGCCGCAGCGGGCGGGGGTCAGGGACAGCGACTCCCCCCCTATCCCAAGAACTCCCCCCCACCTCGGCCCCATCCTCATCACAACAGTCCTTTCTCAGCCCTTTTCCTCCTTCCCCGTCTCCTTCCCTGCCCCTGGGAAGCCCAGCTCCCAGCTCCAGGCTCCAGCATCACTCGCACAGGATCGGCTCAAGGGATCCTTGCTCCATACATCCCACCCTACCCATGCTCACACGCACTCCTCCTGCCGCCTTGAGCTGCTCCACTACGATTTACTTTGCTCCTTCTACACCCCTCATTAATCTCCCTTGCCAATTTAAACCGTTTCCCTCCTGTTTCACGGATTTTTAGTGTATTTTTTTAGAGATGGGTGTATTCTCTAAGCTGCTTGTAGACAGCACTCGATGTCGCCGCTCCCATCCCCTCCAGTTTTTCGCCCTAAAATTCTGTCCCCGCATTGTTCTGCAGAGAGCCCAGATCTTTAGGGAGAGGTGATAGGATTTTTTTTTATTATTAAACCAACTTACAAGCCCTTCTTCGAGGTTTAAATGTTTGTACGAAGCCAAAATTCGTTGCTCTACTCGTGTTAAAAAAAAAAAATTTAAAAAAGGAAAACAAACCCATACAACCAACAAGCCCAAGCCCTACAAGCTGGAGGTTAACAGCTTAAATGAGAGAGACTCGGGCACGGAATGCAGGATCGGCTCCCTCCCCCCCATTAACAGCCTTAAACGACTTTACATTTTTATACCCGGAGTTGAGTACTCAAGAACTCTGAGCCTGTTTGTAAGACTAGAAAGATCTATTGAGAGACTTTCTTTTTTTTTTTTTTTTTTTTTTTAATAGCGCATTAACGTTTCCCAAGACTTCGTATTAACTCAAGAATCACTGAAGGTCGATTTGTAAGTGTCTGGACACTATAAAAGTGTTTGTAAAGCAAAGTCAGTTGCGTGCATTAAAATAAGGAGGTTCCTTTGTGAGATTTCATGCCAGGCTAGGAGCCCTTTTAAATGCTATTCAACTGCCTCATTAGAAGGAGCTAACAGGAGTCAGGCCTCCTCTTTAACCCCCCCTCCCCCCGTGTCCTCCCCTCAAATCAGCCCTTTAATACATAGAGTGGCAGATTAGGGGCTTTTAAAAGCTGGGTCTGTCCCGGACAGCCGGTTTCCTATCCTGCTATTGTGACAGCTCTTCCCTGCTATCAATTACATCCCACCCCGAGCTAAACACACCTCCCGCCCTCCTCTGAGCATCATCACCGGCTCCTCCGAGGGGAGAGAGCCCCAGCTCTCAGCCTCTTCCCTCCCCCCCCCCATCTCCAAGGAGAGACATCAACAGCCTTCCCTTTCTCCTCCCTGAGTCAGGAAAAAAAAATAGGATGCGTGGACCCGAAAATCCGTTTCCGAGTAGATTAACAACCTCTCCTGTGTTAACACCAGCTCTGTTCTTTTTCTTATTAGAATAAAGAGATGAATGGGGCGGTGGGGGGAGAAGGTTGGTCACCATTATCTGCGCTCCACATGTTCTCTGTGGGTATATATAAAATATAGGAATGGAGTCTCCTTTAAGTAGTTCTTTTATGACTTGTTTTAACAGAAAACACAGAATAAGCCAATGTTTGATATTACAATATAAAACACATTTGTGGTATGCTAGGGGCTGGCTTGTTCCTCCCTCCTTCCCCCCAAACTGGTCCAGACCCCACCCTTCTTCATCGAGAGGGCACAGACCTTCCACCCTCTGATATGGAGCGTCCTCCCTAGTCTGCAGCCACGCAGACATTCAGTCCTATGAAAAACTCTGGGCTTGCAGTTCATGAATATGAACGTCCAGATCTTTATTATTATTGCTACTAGGCATAATGTTAGAATCATAATTCTCCATTTCTATGGGGGTCTGGATTCAAAAAGCCTATTGGGGCCTGATAGAACAGAACAACTTATAAATCTGAAATCAAAGCCAAACGTGTCCTAATAAAAAACAACCCGATGCAAAGATCTGGTGGAAAAACTGCAAACCCGTTCTCATTCCCGTATACCAAGACCCCAGTCCACAACTATATAATAATAATTAAAAAGGACCCGAAGCCTTCAAGCTGTCCACAAACACAGTCCTAAATGCCATGCACAGCCTTGAATGCGTGGGCAGAAATTACAAGTGTTAAGAAAAAAAAAAAGCACAGTGGAGAACTCGCTCCCGGCACTTACTTTTTGCAAAGGCTCACAGGGCTGTTACCCAGGAGCAGAGGTTCCGCATCTACTCCAAACCCAACCTCAGTCTCCCTTGGAAAGTCTGCATGCTTCTAATTTTAATCAGAATCATAAGGTTTCCTCTTATGTTGGGACAAGTCTGGGAGGAAGCAATTAGAGCCAATTGCAAGCCATCACCTTGTCACCAAAATGAGACAAGTTTGACACCATTCTCCGGGGTCAGAGCAAGGAACATCTTCAACCAGAGCAGGAGAATAGCTGAAGACTGATCCCATGAGGAAACACTGGGTGGTTCAGACTCCTTAGAGATATGATGAAAGATATCAGGACAAAACAAAGCAGCATTTACAATGATTCAGCCTTAAACTGCGTTATTACTGCACTAATTCAAGCTTAAATATGGGTTTGCAGGAAAAATGGATCTTGATGCAGGTAAAATATTACAGGGCATGACATGCCATAACCAACCATAATTTAGGGCTTATGCCTGCCTTAGAAAAGTAGCCCCTTCCTTACTATTCCCTGTCCTCACAAGGAGGAGACAGTTCCAGACTTTCAGAGCCAAATATTCCTTCCTATTCACATAAACCCAGCTACTGAGTCTTGACAAGCATTGTGTGTTAGCATAGAAGTCTCTGGTTCAGAAATGTACCCCATCAAACCACTTCACCACCTGCTTAACTTTGGGGCTGGATTAAATTGGCCTCCAGAACATGCTTTCAATTTATTAATAGTTTAAAGCAGCAGGAACAGATTGCAGAGGGTGGGATTTTAAAACCATGTTACATTGGGATCTCTATAGGGGCAAAGCAACCCCAAACTAAAAAAATAATTATTTAGGTGAAAAAAAAGTAAAAAGGATTAAAGCCTCCTCAGATATATTTTAGAAGAAATGCCTCTGCCCGCCCCCTCCCCCTGCTAACATATTTCAAGCACTTCGGATGTTTGTGTCTGTCTTCTTTTCAAGGAACCCTGAGCACATGAATGGGCAGAGCAGCAGAATGAATGGGACACTTCAAAGAAAATGAAAACCATTACTGGGAAATCTGTTTATAGAGAGGATGAATGATTATGAGAGAAGATGCCAGCAGAGATGCCTCACAAGTGAGGGTGTTCTCTGCACAATGCACAACATACCTCGGAGGATTTCAGACCGTTCCTTAGCAGTACCCCCTTGTACAAGTTTTGGGTGAAAAGCCCCTCCACTCCCATCCTCCCAGTAAGCCCAGAGCCCCCCTCCGATGCCATGGGAATTGTAGTGTTCCCCGTGAACCCCATGCACCTGCTCCTGAGCCCCTGGCAGGGTCACTCCCCTCCTCCCTCCTGATGTCAAGATGGGATATTAAAAGAAATTATTTCCATTGCCTGGTGTAGATGAGAAATGGATAAACAGCATGTCACTCACATTCCAAGTGGGTAAACTCCATTTACCCTCGACACCACCACACTGAGACCCTGCCCTGAGAACTGCAGATTTTATCTGAACCTCACAACATTCCCACAGAGTCTCATCCATCTCCACTATTGCCTTGTGCTAAGTTTGCAGAAGGCTCTGCATTGCGTGTGAGCTGCCCAGGGACTAGAAAACTTGTAGTAGTTCATTCCTCTGGACTCAGACGCAACCCGTCCTGAACCCATCCAACTACTGGAAGCCAAAACTTTCTCTTTTGAGGAAGAGATGGGGAAAAAAGAGGCTGACAAATATTCCCCTCTTGGCACCAATTGTATAGCCAATCCAACCTTCTGTACAGGGACCACAAAAGATTTCCGTGCCTCCATTCGTCATCTAAAGCATCTAGACAGATCTACCAAAGCAGAACAAATGGCCCCTTGTCATCCCCACCCTCATCAGCCTTGCTCAGCAGAGCATACATGCCCAGGCACATGGCAGATAACCAGTGCATTTGTCTATCCCTCTAATCAGTAGTTGAATTTTGCTTGCTGCCGGATAAAGAGAGAAAAGCAAGTGGTACAGATCACAGTAACAATGCCCTAGTTAGGGACCACAGCCTCACCCCAGAGCAAGGAGGCAGCAGTAGAAAGTAGCCCTCAACTACCCTTGTTGGTTTTGGCATGAGTAAGCAGAAAATACTTGTGCTTCTTTAAATACTAAGAATATTTGTACCGTGACCAGTGTGGTTTTCACAGAGGTCTCAGGAGATGCAGCAGGATGAATGCTGACATCTCAGGGGCTGGGCCAGTGGCACATGATATACTAGCATTACAGTCCTTCGAGAACCCAAGGAGTGATGTTAATGCAACATCATTCAGAACGCTAGCTGATGGAGCCACTAGTTTTTCCCTTGCCACTGCCTTCTTCAGGAGGGAAGAAGTGCTTTCTAGATGTGTCAGGTTAGCGGAAGACACCAAGGAGGCCTGATGCCTTCACACTAGAATAGCCCACATACTCCAGAGTCCATTTAGTAAGACAAGAGTGGAACTGAGACCACACTATTGCCTCAGTAATACTCCAAAACCTCCAAACAGCATCATGCTCAAAGAAAAGCAACAACCGGTGGGTCACTAGCATATGTAGCTGAGAAGCTGCCTGCTGAAGTCCTTCCTCAGAGCCTCTACTGTCTTGGCATCTGCCCATTCCTCATGTCTTCGTAGGAGCTCACTACCTACCACTCCGGCAGAGAGTCAGACCCACTTCCTACACAGCTTTCTTGGTGGAGCCCTACACTGCCTTTCATGTAGGTGGGCACCATCAGCTCCCCGTCACTCTAATCATCTCCCATTACAATTTGGACTTCAATAATCAAAAGTGAAACATGAAAGCGGGCTGAGCTCCAGCAGAGCGTGAAGGCAGCAGCTGTGCCAACTAGCTTTCAGTGGTTCATTTCATCTCCTCCTCTCAAGGGAGGGACAGGGAGCACAAGTCAGTGGTGGGTTGGCTCAGTGTCAACAACCCAACATAGATACCCACTTGCAGTGCTTGTCTCTCCCATATAATCCTCCCAGCATCTAGTAACTTGACCCATGCCTACAGAGGTTCTCACCTATTCTTATCCATTTAAGTGGTTGATTTAAGTTTCCCATTTTACAGATCAAGCAGATTTAAGATGTCTCTTCTATCTCTGTGTCTGGACACACTCAGGTACAAGGAAAGCCCTGAAACAGCACAATTGCCCAGCTGCCTCTTCTGATCTTGGTTCCACAGTGCTCTGAGCAGATTCATGCCGTGTGCTAACTGCCACAATCCTCAACATCTCTTCCAGGAAGCATCTCCAGCTTCTCACAAAGAGATCCTGCAGGTGAACCAACCACCAGCTGGCAACATAGTGTTAATGCCAGCCTACAGATGCTATTGGAAAAGGAGAGGAAAACACAAGCACCTCCCCACCAGCTTCACTCAACTTGGATGACCACACAATTGTGAAGAAAGCTGCCAGGCTCCTGCTTGCACTGCAGCTGAGCAACAGCACCAGAAAGTACTCAGACCTCACTCCCATGGTTTACCACGATGTCACCAAAGCCCTCCCTCTGTGTATTTATCTAACAAGAACAAATGATAGGGAACCACAAATTATGAAGTTGTAAATATGTCTGGAGAGGTGACATCATAACAAATGAGACGAGAACAAAGCTCCAGTGACTTATGATGTCATCACAACCCCTGGGTGTATGCATATCCCTGGATACCATTACGCAACTTTATTTTGTTGGGGGTGATTGTGTCGGGTTTTTGTTTTAAATAAAGAATAAGAGACTTTGATCTTATTTCTCTTCATGCTTGCTCTCCTACCTAAGGCCAGCTCCCATGTTTACCTTATTCTCTTTCTTTCATAGGTACCAAATCACAGCCTAATATGACTGTACTCTCAAAAGAGAGAAGCAATTTAAGCTAGGTGAAGAAAGGTTGACTGAAAGCCAGAAAAAGGTATCAGGGCATGACGAAGGTCTTGGATTTGCTTCTGAGCAGTTTTCAGAGAGGGTTGAAGACAATAAGGAAAAAGGAAAGAAATTAGAATGTTAACATGTCAGTATTTTATTTTGAAGGTGACTTACAGGGAAGCTAAGTATCTCCTCATTCCACCCAATTTCTAGAAACGCCAGGCAGTCCAGGATTGCAAATCACCCTTAAAGCAAGGATTGAAGGAAAAATTTCTCAAAAACCCAAACCTATGACTTAGATGTCAGAGAACTACTGGAGGAAAAAGAAATGAGTGGAATTCAGGCTTTGATGTCACTTTAATTCCTGCATATCATACATTTACATCCAAACTTGCTGAGGTATGCAGCTGATTCTAAGGTCTCGGGTACTACTGTCAGAAGGTTTCAGAATAGCAAACATCCACACTGCAGCAAAGCTCAGCAGGACTTGGAATGCCAAAATCCGTTCTGCTTCCATTGAATACCAAGTTGAAGCTGAGTAACTAAACTAGAACCAACACTGGAAAGGACCCCGCTCCAGCTGGGGGCAGAGGCTGGAACTCCTGGTGTTTCTGCAAGAACAATGCATCAGTGTTTAGAGCTGGCATGTTCTAGCACCATGTGAGCTGACCACACTGCCCATGGTCCAAGGATGGGGGCTGAGCAGCCTCACAAGGTCACACAGCCTTGCTATAGCAGCTTCCTCCCATCATAACACCAAACCTGCAAGGTCTGGGTTTATTATCCACAGAGCTAAGGTGCAAGTGGTGCAGCTCCTGAGCAACACACAGAGATCTGTACTAAATCTATGAAGANCCCACAGAGCTAAGGTGCAAGCGGGGCAACTCCTGAGCAACAGACAGCTTAACTGCCCTAACAAAGATCTGTACTAAATCTATGAAGACTTCCCTCTTGCTTGACTCTCAGCTAGTATTTCCCCAGGACACCATACTGGGTTGGCATATCACCTCCGGGGTTTCTTCCCCTTGCTCCACGTGCAGACCTACCATAAACAGCAACATCCCCAAGTGGAAACTGAAACTGAACCCCTCTCCCCTTCACAGCTGTAGAGAGACTGGTGGGGGATGCAGGAATTGACCCACAGGGCTGAGAAGCTTTGCCCCAAGCTTTACAGGGCTCTGAGTCAAAAGAATACAGCTGGGTCCACATCAATGCAGGAAAGTGGATTTACTGACAACAGCTTTGCTTTTCTTCGGAGTTTTTTTCAGTCCACGGAGCCAGTTCTGCAAGCCACATGCTGGCTTGATTCTTGGGAGGCCAAATCAGTATTTCCTTCCCCCTGTACAGACTTCCTATATGACACCGGTATATCCTTTAGCACCTCTGTCCAGGTAGGAAGCTGTGGCACAAGGTAAACGTACTGCAGGGATAACAGTTCTGAGAGCAAGCAGTCTACATGTATGAAAACCTGGGGAGCTACGGCTGAAATTTTGTAGGGGGACTCTTATTCCTATAACCAGAAGACACCAAACTTCATCTAAAATCCTTGCAAAGGGGCATTTTCCAGACCCTGAAACCCACCATTGCTTCTGATACAAACCAAAGTTTCAAATATCTCCAAACTATAGCAAAGCTTTGCTCCGGGATCCAAGCTCTAGGGCTTGGGTTTTAATGGTGTATTTACTGATGAGGTGAAATATGAATCTGGTTTTGACTTTAAAAAGCCAATTGTATTTTGGGGGTGGAGGGAGGGGGAAGGGGTGCTCTGACCTGACCCGCTAATCTCTTTTTCTTCCTTTAAAGTTGTCTTCTAAATCTGAACATTAAAGGTGATTAGATACCTAAGGGACTTCCCATGTCATTAGTTAATACTTTAGAGCTTGTTTTGGTTCCAGCTAGCAGTAATGCAGAGCCCTTTTGATAATACATCACCCCGCTCAAATGTGCCTGCACAGTCTCCAGATGATATACCCCACCAGTGTCTGCCTCTATACAGCTCGCAGATTGGAAGGGTCGGAGACGAGTTTAATTTAAAGATGAGCCGCCCTTGGGCTGCCAAAGGAAATGGCGTGTCAGCTACGTCAAAAATAGATACTGTTGTGCAGATATATGGAGGGAGAGATGGACGCTGCCAGTGCTATCAATTACCTGGATTGCCTTTAAATGTCAAAGCAAATCCTTACCCATTCCTTCTCCAAAATCTAAATCACCGAGAGAGACAAGGTCAACCCAAGCAGGCTGGAATTCTGGGAGAGGAAAACATGTACATAATGTTGCATGTGTAAGGGAATAATTTGTGTACGCACACGTACTGAAGGAGCATTAAAAGCATATCAGCTCATGGATTCAAATTTTGAACTAGCCTTGCTGGGGTTTCGGGTGTCAAACACATCAGTTCCCAAAGAAAGATCCTTTCCAAGTTAATATATTAAAGATATTTAAAATTCTCACCCTGCTCTTATTTTGCCTTATTTCAGGGCTTTGTCCTGCGACGATATAGATGCTCTTGACAGATTCAAAAAAAAAAAAGCGCACAAATCTAAACTGCCTTTGGGAGAGACCAGAGCAAGCCATCTCTGGATATATTTTTCCCTCTCACTGCAGAGCAAATAATACAAGCATAACATATGTGCACCTACATATCAGCATCCTTCAAGGCAGACCTCCTGGGAAAACAGCATGAAACGACCCCTTGGGAAGGGCCCCAGTCCTTTTGGGAACAGGATATGGGGAAATTGAAGAGCGGGGGGTGGGGAAAGGGGAAATAATCAATTCCTACAGGTGGGTAACTAAAAAGAGACAAAGTCTATTACAATAGAGAGGCACACATGAGGTTTAAGCTTGGTCTCTGAAGAAATGAAGTTTAGGCAATCGTTCTGCACGTGGGATACATACATAAAACATAAATAAAATAAACATACTTATCTCCCCCGTCTCCTATAATTTTCGAATTTGTTGGCCAACCCAGCTTGGTGGAGGGGGCAGAGGTCTTACAGTTCCTCCAAGTTTTATGAAAATAGGGCCCTCTCCTGTGTCCTGAGGCCTATTAATGCCCACACTGAAAGAAATTGTTGAGCTCATGTTGCAGCTTATTAGTAATATTATTAGACACTGGAGAATCCATAGGGGAGAGAGAAATATTAAGAACACCCCAACGGCAGGAAAAGCTTCGGTTGGAGTTTGCACCTTCTTAGACACTAGAGGATCCAACCACAAGACACCAACTGGTTGAAACCCCCATTTCATTACATCTCCTGCTAATAACCACTTTTACATAAAGATATTTTGTGTATTCCCAGCCTGGCCCCACAGCAAACTCACGCCAGCCAATTAAGCAAAGCTGTAATTTACAGCTCCCTGCTTCCTTTGCCTTCTTCCTAGAAGGGATTAGTTAGCAATGCCAAGACGCACAGAAGAGGAATTTAATCACGGGGATACATTTATCACCTACATTTTCACTGAGGCCACTGGCCTGATTTCTGTACTCTTCTTCCTTCAACAGGATCGTCTCCTCTAGATAACTCCACACCAGGCCAGCAACCAGATGTACACTAAGCACTGATTTTANGAATTTGTTGGCCAACCCAGCTTGGTGGAGGGGGCAGAGGTCTTACAGTTCCTCCAAGTTTTATGAAAATAGGGCCCTCTCCTGTGTCCTGAGGCCTATTAATGCCCACACTGAAAGAAATTGTTGAGCTCATGTTGCAGCTTATTAGTAATATTATTAGACACTGGAGAATCCATAGGGGAGAGAGAAATATTAAGAACACCCCAACGGCAGGAAAAGCTTCGGTTGGAGTTTGCACCTTCTTAGACACTAGAGGATCCAACCACAAGACACCAACTGGTTGAAACCCCCATTTCATTACATCTCCTGCTAATAACCACTTTTACATAAAGATATTTTGTGTATTCCCAGCCTGGCCCCACAGCAAACTCACGCCAGCCAATTAAGCAAAGCTGTAATTTACAGCTCCCTGCTTCCTTTGCCTTCTTCCTAGAAGGGATTAGTTAGCAATGCCAAGACGCACAGAAGAGGAATTTAATCACGGGGATACATTTATCACCTACGTTTTCACTGAGGCCACTGGCCTGATTTCTGTACTCTTCTTCCTTCAACAGGATCGTCTCCTCTAGATAACTCCACACCAGGCCAGCAACCAGATGTACACTAAGCACTGATTTTAGTGCAGGGCACCCAAGAGCCCAGTCGCTTCCCATGCACGGGATGGGGGGTAAAAATGTAAAGAATTTCAGATAAACACGTTTGGAAAGCCACTTAGGGCTACTGGACAGATGAAGGCAAGGAAGGCAGGGGAATATTTTTGCAATGAACAGGCAAAGAGGGACACTGTTCATCTCATGCTGAAGAGTTGCTCTCCAATTCTAGACACTTTGAATTTTGGCTGGACAGGAGATATTCAAGGGGCAGAGACTCTAAAAAAAGAAGCCCTGTAAGAACAGAGAGGCCACAGAGGAGGTGGAAGATGTGGGTCAGATCTATGTTAAGGCTTGCTTGACAACCGTCCCTGGTTTAGTTCCAGTGGTTTTCCAAACTGGGGAGAATATTCAACATAAGCGGGTATAAGGCTGCTTTAGCGTGGTGCCACACGGACACTGCAGAGAAACAAGACCTTTTGGTACTATGCATACACAAGAGTGTCCCAAGACAAAGAAAGTACACCTAGAACTTTCCTCCTCTTGGTTTATAGAGGAAAACTAACAAAATAGCTGCAGGCTTTTAGATGACAACCATATGGCACCACAACAGGGTACGGCTCTGACCTGTTCCCACTCTACAAACGCACCTCCAGCATCACCAGGCATCTGCTCACAACATTGCAGCCTAATTGTCTCCTTTACTATGCATCCCCACAACAAGATGATGAAATGCTTCTGGCTCCCTTTGCTTTGTCCAGTTGCATACAAGAGGCTAGGGATTTTTAGGTGGGTTCAGTGCAAAAAAAGGGACTGTTTTAAGTTTCATATACCTCTCTGCCAGCTGAGAGTCAGGATGATGCAAGTAACTGTAGGAACAAGCCACAGAATCAACAATGGTCTGAAACAGAGCATGCAGAAGCCGCTTAAAGCTGCTCTTTTACAGAAACACTCCTCTTTCCCCAAAGTGGAGGATCAAGGAAATTACAAGGAGAAACTTGTTGCTACACCAGAGCATTAAGTCAAGTGATCCTCTGGGAGCCGGGATGCCACTGATATCAGCACGGCTGGGATCTGTCCTTCCTTCTTTTGCCAGCTTACCTTGAAAAGTCAAGAAGCGACCACAGCCCACCAGCTCTGCAGGGCAAGTGCTGTGAACACTGGTTAAAAACACCTGCCCTGAACACCCTGGGCCCCATTCCAGCCTCCAGAAACCAGGTTTGGGTCAATGGGAAGTTCATGTTGGCCCTCAAGAGAGGGGAACTTACCCATCCAATTAACAGCTAAAACACTGCTGCTTCTTATAAGTGCAGACTCCCAGTGGTGTTGGGGTCTATATGAATAATTGATGGCCAGATGGAGCTGTGGTTATCAGTATAACTGAAATACTGTGCTGGCAAGAAATTTTCAGACCATAAGGAGAAGAAAGTGCCTCCTTCCCTCCTCACACAGGAACATCGTGACCCTCTATCATGCTCTTGTTGCTCATTCAAGCCTGCTTTCACTGCTTTCATGTGCCAGACAGACTTCCATGATTGTCCACAAGCATTTTGCCAGGTATGGGCCCGATTCTGCTGTCTCAAAGTTGCAATTTCCCCAAGAATGCCTGGAATTTCCCCCTTTATGCAACACACATTTGGCAGGTTCCCTCTTTGATGAGTGAATATCTTCATTTACCAGGGGAAGTATTCCCACACACATGCTATCTCTTTGAACAACTGAAACCATCAGCTTAAACCCAAGGCAGATGACTTATTCCTCCTTATTTGAGCCTCTAAAGCCCCCGAGATGGTTTTGAAGGGTGTTGTTTTGATTTAAACCTCACAGCTCTCTGTCTTTTCTTCAATTGCTTGTTTACCACTTTGCAGAAAGCTCTGGGGTTTGCCAACTGTAAAAAAAAAATCCATTTTTAAAATATTATTAGGTTATCGAGTGTTCACCAGGAATCTGTACTTTGCAAGTGAGATACCGATTTCTCAGTTTATTAGCTGGTGTGTTGCGTTAACTTTATGCTATTTGATAAAGAACTAAATAAAAAGGAATTTGCAAACTGGGAACTGGAGAGTCATACTTCAGGGAAAAAAAAAGACCTCTCCAGAGTGTATCTGTACTTTGTGGTTTATTTCAGCTGAGGAGCTTGAAGAATCTACATGGAATATAGTATTTTTATTGGAATAAACTGTTTCATTTAAAGATGAATAGTTGGGATAACCAACAAAGTAAAGACATTTCTCTCCAGTGACAGCCTCCCCTTCTCAAGTCCCTTTAGGAAGATGTGAGAGTGCACTGCAGGGATCTCTTCCCCGTAAGACTTAGCACTCTCCTGTGATTTGCTCATATTAGGGCAATTTGATCTGAAATCTGAGGATGAAATTGGGAAATCAACTTGATCAAGCAAAATCTCTGGGCCAGATGCCCAACTCATTCCAGCCAGCTGAGCCATGCCAGGCTGCATCCAGCAATGGGGCCCTCATTTTTGGGTGGAGAAGGGATGAAGAGAAAATCTTGTGAGCCCAGGGCTACAAAAAGCAATTCTGTCCTTTCCAAAAGCTCGGTCTGCCAACATACCACCCATTTCAGCCTCAAAACCTTATGGAAAGGGCAGCATTTCTATGCAAGTCTTGTCTTCCCCTAAAAGGTTTATCCTGCACCGTATCTGAATCCTCAAGCATATTCAGGTCACTTCTCTGCTGGGCGGCAGCAAGGGTCCCTCTGTGCAGCTCGGTTAGAAGTCAGAGCACTGCCATCAGCAGGGGAAGGAGGAGAACTGCTGGGACCTGGCAGGGATTTAGGATCTGTAACACCACAATTCTGGCTTTCACTATTTAACAATCTCTAAGCTGCTATTTTGCTTGGAGGGCTCCCCATTTTGGTGCAGCCTGCAGTATGCTTCATACTTAGATCAAAAATTCTGCCTCTCTACTTGCAAATTCTCAGCAACATCCTTGTTCCATCCTCAGATCATGGGCTCTTTTTCCAAGAAAAAAAAACCAAACAGTTGTAATATTGTTCAAGAGACTTCCCACCTGCAGAACTGTGTGAATCAGTGTTCAATGGGGGTTCAAACCTGAATCTTAGTTTGTCTTGGCCTTAATCCTAAATACCAACCTGAGGATGAAGTGAGAGACTGCATGGAAATGAGTTCCAGCATAGAAAAGCCATCATCCCAGTTCAACACCAGCAAAATCAGAAAGCCAGTGTCAGAAAGATCAGTAAACAGGATTTTGTCTGCAAAAGAGATGCCAGGGAGTTGATTTACTCTTGATTGCAGGTTGAAAGAAAAATAAAGGTCAAGATCTTGAGACATTTTCCAGAATGGTAATTTTGAAATACTCCACGATTATTATTTAGTGTGATCCAGAACTCAAAACAAAACTGAGTCAGAATAAAAACAAGATCAAAGTGAAAGGTGAAATTGAAATGCTTATTTTCCAGCTGTTTCTGAATTTCCTCTGAAGCTCAGCTGAAGCAGAACCTGTATCCACAGCACCTTCCTCTGCAGTCAAGACAGCTGCTTCTTAGGGAAACCTGTCCCTGTCCCCAATTTGGACCGAAAAACCAAGCATCCCCTACTTGAAATAAAATCAGAGAAACCAGACAGAAGTTACAGCATCACAATTGGGACAAAATATACTGAATCCTGTAGCTGGAGAGAATAAAGATCCTTTTGAATTTGTCTCCTCTGTATATCCTTTTGTCACAGTTAAGGACCTCGAGTCTGCACTCAGGGTACAGAAACCAGGATGCTTCCTTGAAGATTTGTTCTACTTCAGCTTAATAGAATTCCCAGAAGCACTGAAGAAAAATTTTTTTACTGAAAATATCTTTACTGGAAGAGCCATGAAGAGCTGGCAGAGGCTGCCCAGGGTAGTGGTAGAGTCTCCATCCATGGAGGGGTTCAAAAGACATGTAGATGCAGCTCTTCAGTACACTTTTTAGTAAGCATGTTAGCATTGTGCTGATGGTTGGAGCTTATGATATTGGGGGTCTTTTCCAACCTTAATTATTTTATAATTCTAGAAGATGAGCAAGGAAAAAAAAATCCTCATACAAAAGAAAATCAGAACTAGGCACTGATGTTGGGTTTGCCTTTCCGACCCTGTTTCAAGCTCCAGTGTGCTGATTTGCGTTAAAAGAGAGGAGGAGAAAGACTTGGGGGTGTTGGTTGGCAGTGACTGAACATAAGCCAGCGGGGGCCTAGGTGGCCAAGAAGGCCAATGGCATCTTGGCTTGGATCAGAAACAGCATGACCAGCAGGTCCAGGGAGGTTCTNGGAAGGGTCTTTGGGCACTGGCAGAGGCTGCCCAGGGAGGTGGTTGAGTCACGTTCCCTGGAGGGGTTTAAGGGACAGATGGATGAGGTGCTGATGGGCATCGTTTAGTATTTGATAGGAATGGTTGGACTTGATGATCCAGTGGTTCTTTTCCAACCCGGTGATTCTATGATTCTATAAAAAAAGGCGGTGGGGGGTTGGAATCCTTTTCCTGGGAATCCAGCCCCGGGACGGTTCGGGATAGCCGCAGCCTGGCCGAGATCCGCATCCTTCTAGCGCCCCCTCGTGGCCGCCTCTCCCGCTGCAGCCGCATCGCCCCGGGGGTGCAGAGTCCATTTGCCTGAGGATGTTAGCAGCACCTCTGTGCTGCTGAGGGATGCGCGCAGGTCAGCGTGTTTATTTGCACTATTTCTCGTAGAATCGTGGAATCCTAGAGGTTGGAAAAGATCTCCGAGCTCATCTGTGGTGCTAATCATCAGCCCAACACCACCGTCCCTACTAAACCACATCACAAAGTGCCACATCTACACCTTTCAACCCCTTCAGGGGTGAAAACTCCACCTCTACTCTGGGCAGCCTGTTCAGCAAAGAAATTTTCTTCATACCCAATCTAAACCTCCCCTGGCTCTACTTGAGGTCATTCCCTCTTTTCTCCCAAGTAAAAAGCAATAGTATGAGACCTAGTAGCACCTTGCCACAACCTCCTTTCAGGTGGTTGCAGAGAGCGATAAGGTCTCCTCTCAGCTTCCTCTTCTCCAGACTCAACAGCCCCAGTTCCCTGTTCCTCCTAAGACTTGCTTTCCAGACCCTTTACCAGCTTTGTTGTCCTCCTCTGGACACACTCCAGCAGCTCAAAGTCTTTCTTGTGCCAAGGGGCCCAAAACTGAACACAGGATTCAGGATGCAGCCTTATCAGTGCCAATTAGAGGGGGCAATCCCTTCCCTACTCCTGACAACCGTACCATGGCTGATGCAAGCCAGCATGCTGTTGGAATGTTTATTACTATTGTTTTTATTCATGACAATTGCAAATTAGTCTTCAAAAGCAGCTTTAGTCTAGTAAATTTAGAAATAGTGCAAGAACTCACACAAGGGTGAGGGCGATGCTCTGTTACAGGTTCAGCTGTCTATCTGTACAACTGAGGCATTTTCATCTTAAGCAGGACATTTGCATCTACTTTTCTACTCCAGATCTGTTGAAGGGCCAACCACCTCTCCATTAAGTTTCCAAAAGTATAATACAAGCTGTTGCACAAAACCTTAGTGTCCTCTTTTAGTAGGATAAGACAGTTTCAGGTGATCTTATGTTTTTTCTACCTAAGAATGAGACTCTGCCTTGTAGTGCTTTCAGCTTACTGCTTTCTGATTTTAAGGAGCGTGATTTTGTAGCCTACTTCACGTCTCCCTGCCCCTTCTTTTAAGGGGGAAAAAACCGCTATCTTTCCCCTTTTTAAAAGTAATTTTTCACTTGCATTATACAGTGTAGCCAAATTTATTTGGTTGCCTATGGATAGGTGATTTATTAGAACAAGAGAGAAAGTGGGATTTTTCCCCCTGTCTCCCACATTAAAGCCAAATGACTGGAAACAGGGGGAGCCACACCCTGTGCAAAGACCCTAAGAACACACAGAAGGGTGGAAAAAACTCCAGTTCCTTTTGGTTGTTCTCAGTTTTGGCTCCACAGGTAATGGTCAGGGTGAATTTGGTTCTGGTGGAGCAGGACAATTCCTCACATCTTTCGCTGCAGACACGACTATTATGCAGCACAGAAGAGGTCAACTCTACTTTGGGTTCTGCTGAATGGGAGGAAGTACTTCTGCATGTGGAAAAACAGGGACAAAAGGATTATGCTTGGTTTGTGCCATCTGTGTGTCATCTCGTGCTCTAGACCAGCAAGGCTGGAAGAAGGAGCAAGGAATCTTTGGGGTTTGGCTATTTCAAAGGGAGAAGAAAATAACCACTGCTCTCCTTTAGCTGTCTCAAAGCAAGAAACAAAGGATAATAGCTTTGTCTTTCTTCACCTAGCAACACCTCGCCACTCCAAAATCCTCCACATTCAGCCTGAATTGGGCCATTCTCGGTTGCCAGTAGACAGGGTTGGACAACAGCCTTGTTCCAACTGACCTGAGTGCAAGACAAGGAAAGACTGAGGCCCAAAGTGTGGGGGAAAAATCCAGGCTCTTCACTTCTCAGCCAGGTCTGGAGTTCAGTGCAACCCCACAACTCAAGTGTAAGTTTCCTTTTGAGTAACTCGGGTGGGAGGGAAAAGCTCTTCGACACGAGCCCGTTCACAGCCAGCACTAAAACCACCTGGGGAGGAGTAGGAGTGAGAGCAAGTGCTTTGCAGAGACAGACCTGTAATGCCAGTTATACCATCCCTATGCACAGAGCTGAGCCTAAGGCTACACTCTCACTGCTCTTCAGATTTCCCAGTCTTACGCATTTCTTCCAAACTTTGATGAAGGATCTAATCCTTAGATCCAAATCCCTGCCTGAGGCATCACAGGATGGAGTGAAAGTTCCTTTCCGAGGCTGGATTTCACCGTCTCCAGCCCATTCGTGCCGTCCCACCCACTTCTCAGCCTTGCCAGGAACAGGGGTTTCAGCAAGCTCGTTCTTGTGCAAGGTAGAGCTTTGGAAACGTCAGAAAATGTGCTTTGTTCTCAAGTTCTGCCTCAGTGAAGGCTGGAGGTGGAATAAGATGACATACCCAGGGAAACCCAGATTCATGCAAA
The DNA here is from genome assembly GCA_013389865.1 of Piaya cayana. Taxonomy (NCBI): domain Eukaryota; kingdom Metazoa; phylum Chordata; class Aves; order Cuculiformes; family Coccyzidae; genus Piaya; species Piaya cayana. Next base: position 80,419 of record WAAB01004965.1, read on the forward strand.
CAGCCCTGCTCGTCACCAAACTGCCACGTTCACTGCGCCTTTTCAAGCCATGCAAAACAAAAAGAGAGGAGATGAGGCGCTTCCAGGCACTGCTTTAAGCCATTTCCCTGCTAACACCATGCTGGAGGCAAGAGCAATAAGATAACTTTATTTGCAGTTTTAGCTTCCAGCAGGGCTGCTGGCCCTCTATGCAGGTCTACTCTCCTCTGCCACAAAATCAGCTACGTGACCTCAGACAAGTCACCAAGCACACAAGAGGCAGAGGATGAAAAGAGGCCAAAACCTTCAAGACACTGTTTTGCACCAGGTTTCATTAAGATTTTAAACAACCAAAGCTGGGACGACTCGTCAGGTATAACCATGCTGTTAGCAAAGCCCCAGCTGAGTGAAGAACACCAGAACACCAGCATCCTTTGGTCACTTGGTGAGCCCAGAGAGAGGTGTGGCATGGAGCAGATGAGCCCTGTGGCTCCAAAGGGGTTCCCCAGGCACAGCACACAAGGCACAGCTCCGAGGGCTGGCAGCAGCCTGCCAGACTCGCTGCTGGAACAAACAGGCCAAGGTGTTTTCCTTTTGCTCCCTCTCACTCCACCCAAAGCTGGAAAAGACCAGACACTTCCTTGCAGGCAGCGCAGGGCCCCAGGCAGGCGGGCACACTGAGCTCTCCCACAGCCCTTCCATCTACTCTGCCAGCAGAGACTTCCCAGGTGAGAGATGAAAAGCAGATGCCGTAAACCAGCTTGGAATTCAAGTCCTGTAAAACCAGAGCTCCCCAAAAGGACTAAGTAATGAAAAGGGAAGCCTTAGCAAGAGCCTTGAGAGCAGACATGCTCCCAGCCTCTCCTCAGACCTTGCCTCCAGGACACCACCATTCAAGCTGGCTTCTCTCCAACACAACTGTCCTGATTGCCATCTACACTACAAACAACAGTTGCCTTCTGGCAGAGGTTGTTTGCTTCAAGGCTATTGTGCTCCCTGCAGGCTGAATACACAGTGATGACAAAAGAACAGTCCCAGCAAAAAGTTGCATCTCTGGAAGAAGAAACCAGGGTGGTCACCAAGGAGTTTGAGTCATAAGACATTACAATTGGGCTCACATACCCAGCTGTTTGAGGCTTCTCTGAACATCCCTGTTCTCCATTACAAGTTTATCTATACCATTCTATCTCCCCACACCATGCTGTGACTCATGGCTTGGACTACTAAGCAGAGCAGGGATTCCCATAAGTGCTGAAGGTATCAGACAACAGTATCAGACCCCCAGCTGCCCACTGGAAGAACAGACCACCTGACTGCATGGCAAACACCAGGAGATGTTTCCTTTTCAAGGTATGGCTTGAGTTCAACCAGTACTATAATTCATCTCTAAACTCTCTGGGTGACTCAAGTCTCATGAGAAAACTCAACTATTAGGGTTCTGAAAGCCCCTCAGAGCTGGGTGAACACCTCACATCTCCAGTATGACCCCAAAACCACAGTAAGCAATAGAATACCCTAGAAGCACATCCACTCATCGTCTTTGCTCACGGTTGCACTGCTTTTGGGGCACATTCCTGTGTCCTGCAGCTTACCAGATAAAGATGTTTCACCCATTGATTAGAACCTTGGACGTCTTCCCCAGCCACACTGCTTCAAAGGAAACTAAGAGGTAGAAATCTAAGTTATTTTCATTTCAATCTTCAAAAAGGATACTCTACACAAAAGAGAACACAGTAAGGCATGTATAAACAGGGAGCATCTGGCCTTTCCCCCAGCAGAATTGAGCCTTGAGAGACACAAGAAAGTTACAAGTAAAGTCAAGTAACAAAAATGATGTCTCAGGGTAGGTACAGTTTCTTTGTTAAATCCCAGTAAGTGTTAACCTGCTTCTAACAGAGGCAAAGCCCTGCACAGGGCAATACGCACATGGTTCGGTTTGTCGCATTTGTTTCTGGAAAGCAGCTCTTTGTTCTCCAGATCATGCACTCGGAGGAGGCAGGCAATCATCTGCTTCTCCAGGGATACGGATACACAGCAAGACACTGCAACTTAATGGAAATGTTCCTCTGGGTCAAGTGGCCAACTGCTTTCTTAATGTAGCCATCTTCATTTCAGAGAGGAAGAAAGAATCAATTAACAGCCTCTGAGCAGGGAAGCCTCCCGGTGAGCAGTCATATATATGTTGGAGATCAAGCCCCACACCTGCTTAGAGAGCCCAGCTTTCAGTACACTTAGTCTAGTCCTTCACCCCATAGCCTGCAATGACAGCACCGCAACTTCTGACTTCACCCTGGAGGGACCAGCAAGCTTCAAGGTGGAACTGTAGTCGCACAGAAGCATTTGCTAAACCAGCAGAAAGAGATAAAGCTGCTTACAGTGATAAAATAGATCTTTTAACAAGACTGCACCTATGCAACGAGGGTGAGCAACAGAGCATATCCACAAGAGATAAGTTTCTCTTCTCTAGGCAGAGATGCTCTCACCCTCCATCATATCCTTGATGAATACTTTTTAAAAATATTAGTATCACAGAAGCTTCACAGCTTCAGTTCTCCAACTCACTCCCCTACAGTTCCCATTTTCACACCTCAGCTACATATAAAGCAGTGAAGTGACTCCTCTGCCCCATAAACTTGGAAATCTCAGGGGCAAAGCTGAACTGCAACCTGACTCTTTCATCTCTAGATGGGCAGTTTGGAAGTATCTCTAAAAATAACTAGGCTCTGATTTCCCTCAAGCCACCTAGAAATTCATATGGTGCCTAATTAACCTCTTCACAAAGCTATAGCAACAAGTCCTTACAACACCAGTAGTGTTACTACCTCATCTCCATCTTAATAACCAGCAATCTGGCCATGTATCTGAAAATTAACCTGTGATTAGCTCCTGCTATCAACTTCTTGTTCCATGTAACTCAGCTCCTCAGGGATCTGTATTTTTAAAAAGCTTTCAGCCCATGTAATTGCCAAACAACACCAAATCGCTAATCTCACCAAGCAGGGCTTACTTCACAATTAAGTCTTAATTTCTGTGGGATAAAGACTCCTCTTGTTGTAAGTCAGGAGATCAGAATATGGCCCACAGGGCTGAGAGTTTGGGTAACACCTAGAGAATACCAATATACTCCTGATATCATCCTAATAAATAATAATGAACATAGTATAGGTAAGGAGATTATAGATACAGAGACACTTAGTTACAGGTGTGTTAAGTAGAGCAAACACGTGAGCTATATATTAAGGGATTTAAAGGGCTGTATGGATTGCTGAAAAGCAATTATCCAGGCAGAGAAGACGACAGCACCTGCCTGAGAGTAGTTGTAGATGCCAGCCTTTTAAGACAGAAAATGAAGACTTCACCCAATTGAAACCAAAATGTTCTCAATAAATCAAGAGAGGACTGCTAGCCTGAAGTGTGAAAACCCCTACAACCTCTTCAGAGGCTCTTCTTCCTCTTCCCACTGAAGCAAATGAACTTCCAGAGAAGATAAAGGCAATAAGCACTAAGCCAACACTCATGCAACAGCAAATCGTATCTTATAAGACTACAAGCATTCCTCAATCTACTCTACTTACACCCTGCTTCTTCCCTGTGCAGCATTAGACAGACTTCAACTGTCACTCAAGGCCTCGGGATTTTTATCAACGTCATCTACCTGTGAGTGAAAGATTGCTCAAGTCCATTTAAGCCCTTACCTACCAATAGCTCCTGCTGCCAACCTGCATTGCCATTACACGCTTAGCACAACTCATGAGATCTGTGCACACAGAAGTTTCTGCTTTCAGGAAGAAGGCTCTGAATTCCTTGAAGCACCTACATCTGGCCTTGACCTCTTTGCAAATAGTCTCACTAATTTACATTAAGAAAATCGTTGGACCATGGATGAGATTAGAAATGCTATCGAGCCTCACTTTCACTCTTAATTCCCTCTCTTCCTCCCCACACACAAAAGAGCTGGAAGAGCTGCCTTAGTTCAACTTCTATTTTTGCTTAAAATGTATATAATTTTTGTTTCTACCAGAAGTGGAAACACAGATATGAGTTCCAGCACTAAGCAGTATGTAAAGAAATCCACTTCTTGCCAGGACTTAGTGCTTCTCTAATAACTTCAAGAAAAGCAAAAAAAACCCCTCTAACAGAGCCAAAACTTGGTCTTGCATGGGACCTGATCCAACATCTAAAGGCATCTGAAATTCCAGGAATGGAGATCTTCCTCATTCTTAACAAAAATAAGAAAACATACAGAAGGAATGAATTTGTTTCATTGCAGTCCATTATGATTTACTCCCATGATCGATATAACCCAAAAGATTTGAAACAGTCTGGGTATTCCAAGCGTTCACCTGCAGTCTATGGGAGACAAAGGACACAATTCAATTAAAAGATAGTAAAACATACTATGTTTGGCATTTGTTTGTTTGACATTCAAAAGGGTTTTCAGATCTGGCTGCCTAGCCTATGTCCTACAAAAGCCATAAATCTCCCTCTTAGCTAAACCAAACCATATTCTTATATTTAAATCATAAGAACGTGCTCCAAGACTAGAGGAATTTGCAAGCCCCAACCTTTTTTCTTCCTTCCCAACATACCCCACAGCCCTTAACAAGTCTCTAAAAACCCACGTTTCAGAAGCAGAGAGTATCTTTTATTTGGAAAACTTGGTTTTTTGAAAGACACTGCTGTTGACCTGATGGTATTTGTACCGGAGCATGCTAGGGCTGAAAGGGATGTGTCTTGATCCCATAAACACTATTAAAATGCAGGGATACATCATTCTTACCTGGCTGATAGACAATATACATCTGAAAGTCACCCTGAATACACAACTGGGTGGAGGAAGAGTTACTGAAACAACCAATATGTGAAGCAGATAACTATCATGGCAAGAAGCACCGAGCTCAAGAAGAACAGAGGAAAAAGGTGACATTCCAGGCAGTTCAAACAAGAAATAAGCAGCACATACTTCCCTTGAGGATCCTAACCATAATCCACTCTTCCTGGATAAGCACCTTCCCAGTGGCAAAGGTGATCCTGCAATACAGACCCCTGTCTCAGAGGAAAGCCCTCCAAAAAGAAAGTCTATATGCTGCCAAAGGTTTGGTTCTCAAGGAAAGTCAAAGTGGAAAACCTGGGGGCTCAGGAATGAGGCCAGAAAGCATCCTTCTGCAAAGAGCATGGGGTGGATGCACACAGCTCGAAACTGGTGCATCAGACACCTCACTATACAACAAGGGCACTGAATCCGAGGTCTCATCTTGACAGACAGGAATTAGCTCTGATATTTTGTTGGCATCCCTGACTTATCTTCCAATCTCAGCTTTTACATGAAGCCATCAACAGCATTTTCCATTTAGACTTCACACAATTTGGAGGAAGATACAGCCTCCTAGATAACTGCAGGTGCCAACTAAAAGGACAACAATGCTGTCTCTATGCTAAAAGCAAGCCATTCCAGTTTGCTTCAGCAGAGGGTTTAGATCTTCACTATCCCAACACACTACAGTACAGGAGAAGGAGGAAATCCAAGAGCAGAAAATTCAGAACAAGGAGAAAAAAAAAAAAAAAAGCCTGCAAATCTAAACCACTTCTGCAATCCTCAAGTATTTTTGCTTCCCTGTGGATCCATCATCCCTCTTCCAGCAGAACTGAGGTGGTCTTCCCCTTCAGAAAGACTTGGATAATAACCAGCACAGACATTATGTTTAAGCTTTGAGGACTTAACATTCCCACAGGATTTGTGGATGGCACTGTTAAGCCAGAAGGATGCATTTAACAGTTGCTTAAGTTCTGCACCCACGCGTATTTCCTTATAATAAAGCCCAACACAGGCAGCCTTCGGATGTTGTGTAAATATTGTCAGAGCTCTGGCACAGCTCCTTCTTTATGATTTGTTTTACACAATCCCCAAGTGTTTCAGAAACACTAATTGTGTCTCCTAATGCCTCTAAATGAAGTGCAAGTACTCCATATATGAGGCAAGTGAGGATCACTGCTTCCCACCAATGAATTAGCAGAGGTCAGATGGCTGAAGGAGCTTTACCTCCTGTGAATGATGCCACTACCTAACAAAACATGATACATTTACAGAAAGTCAGCACTGTGGGCACCTCAAATGTGATTCAAGATTTCTAGACCAGCAGGGTAGAAGTTCAGTGTTACGAGCTTCTCAATGGCCACATGGTTCAAAGTTTAAGCTACTCTAATGCTGTAAACATCTTCACTTTCTGCATCTTGACATAAGCCACACCATCTGTTGAACTCTTCAAACTGCGTATAGAATTCCTAGACAATGGATCATACTCCAACTCCCTAGCTAGGTCTTGTAGATAACTTCAAAGCAATAACAGTGCCAACCAGCTCTGTCATGGCACAGACATATCTCCTTTGTGTTTTACCCCAGTACATAACTAAACAGGTTGAAACTATCACCTGGGTCCATATTTTCTTAAAGACTGTTCTGTCAATTCTTGTGTGCTTGCCAGGCAGATTTTAATGCCAGCAAATATCAAAAGAACCAAGAGTACCGCATAAATGAGTCCAGAAGAGTTTCCAGGTGAGTACCATATAAGTGCAAAGCTTTTGTTTTATGTTCAGTGACTTATTTGCAAAATAGCAGCAATAAGGCCCAGCACATGTATCTAGAAGTCACTTTGGTGCAGAGTATTCCTGTTTTCCATCATCTACTACTGATTCTATAGCAACGTGTTGTTTTGCAAGGAGTGATGGATGTTAAGATTAACTGAGAGATTAAGCTCAAACAATTTACAGAAGATAAAGGAACATGATATACCTGGCAAAGAGAGTCCTCAAGTCTTAACAACATGTTTCCTCATCACCCAGAAGTGGATATTTCAACAGCTGGAGATAAGTGGAACATGTGCAGCTGAGCTCCTTTCCTTCCCCTGGAGCACACAGAAGCAGCAGGGAGCTCTGCAAAACCACATCATAGCATTTCAAAGCCAATGGAGCATGCTAAGTAGTGGTGCATTTTCTACATGTTGCAATGAAACCAGCCTCAGAGAGGTTCATAGATGGTTCTGCTAAAAGGAAAATACAGGTATTGATTTTTGCTAAGCCTTGTCAATTCTGCAACAGTTACTATCCCTAGTTCAGAGAATAAAACAGTATCAAGCTGTCACTGGTGGGGAACACACCCACACCTCACAGGTGAGCTCCAGTGCCAACTCTGCTGTGATATTTTAACCCAGTCCACTGAAGAAGGGCTGCCTTCAAACTGAAGCACCACCTGGGCATGGAAGATTTTACACCAGCCTGGAGAAAGGCTGGGATGTCACCTGAGCCCTGGCTTTGCAAAAAGCCTTCAACATCTCTTAACCACCATAAAGAGAATTTAAGCTCATTCAAGCTCTACATCTGAGCTAATTGCTTTAGCTCTGAGGAAAATGCTACGAGATACTAATTTTGCTGCTAACTTTCTCAGTCATTTGCACTCCTGGCCCTTTTTCTCTTCTGATCTTGCTGTTACAGTAAGCACCGCTGAAGCCTCCCAGCTCCTGCAGACAAGAAGCTGATGTGGCTGTGCCACTGGGGACTAAAAACAAGCCCATGCCACAAAGCCAGCAGTGTGTTAGCAACACCTGAGTGAGACAAGTTAATGGTATTTTGGCAGGAATCATGCCAACCAATACCCCCTCCTATTTACCTGCAAGGTGCCCATTACACAGCAGCTTTACTATAGACAGCAACCCATGCCCTCTGCACCACCCTCACCTGTGTTCCCACCAGTCCTGCATCTCAGCTCTCCCTCCTCTTTCCACATCATGGGAAAATCTATGACTGGAGAGTGGAACGTTTATCATTTATGGCCCTGCAATGCCTCTTAGGGACAGGAGTCTGCCACAACAGGCAAGTTCTGCACCATTAACCATGGTTGTGATCTTTCCAGATAAAGGAACTTGCCCCAAAACAGAGGCAAGATGTGCTACCAGGAAATGCACCTATTTCAACTAAGAGTGATCTAAAAATACTCTAAAACAGAGGGTATTTTCTGTAATATAAAGATGAAATGTTATACACTACTTAATTAGATGTCTACAGAAAGGTCTTACACTGTGATAAACTCTTTTTACAGGAACATGTTACACCTAAATAAGCTTGTGTGAAACAGCAATATGCAACATTGTTCTTACTGCAAAGCACAGCTGACAGCTTAATACATAGCCTTAATGTATTTAAGCATCAAAACCCAGCAAACTTTATTGTGCTCTGACATGAAAGCACCAGCTTTTGGAGCATAGGTCACGCTTTTACGATGCTTGGCACAAAAATCCTCCACTTTCAAAAGCGTGAGAAAGATAGAAGACCAAAAGGCCAGGACAGACAGTTTGCATGTCAAGGCACAATGAGAAGCTGAAGATAAAATTTGCAGACCGGATTTCTTAACACTTGCTTTATTGGTCAGTTTGAATGAGCAACCCCGGCTTGCTACTACTAATACCACAACTCTGGAATAAAGCATCTTGTGCCAATTCAGCAGGCAGGCTTCAGCTACGTTCAGAAAAACTTGTGCATGCCAGTGCTTTATAATTGGAGTGGTTTATTGCATTGCACCTTACACAAGAATTAGACTCCTAAATTCCTTGCTTAGACAGTTAGCAAGTCTTGCATTACTTATGGCACATATGTGTGCCTCCAGTCACACACTTTACACTGTATTAACAGCATTAACAAATTCGGTACTAAAAAAACGGTACTAAGGGGAAGGAAGCAAACCCTGTAGCATTATACAACAACGTGGTGTGGCCCAAAAGAGGTCCTGGCCTGAGGAAATCACCCTAGTTCTTATCAGTGCAAGCAGCACATAATCAAAGCAATCACAAACTTCTCAGAGGAAGGTGCGAGACACATTTGTTGCGTTCTTTACTAGTATTTAGTACTCACTGCTCTCATACCAGGCAAGAAAATGAGGTAGCTGAGACAACACAACCAGGGCTTGACTCAGACACAGCTGAGAGTCCCAGCACTATGGATCCAGAATAAGCCTGCCTATACTGTACAACACAGCCCAGCTCCGCAGAGGAGCAATTCTTTGAAAGCTCTGCATGTCAGGGAGGATGCTTTGCAACTGATATTCCCCTCTCTGGAAATGGAAGTAACTACACAGGTTGCGAGGCAGGACTCCATCTTCAGAGCAATTTGACATGCTCTGTTTTGTCTATCTTTCCTGCAGGACAAAGTGACATGTGGCTTGTGGCATTGAACAGCCTTCTAAAGCTTCCCCACCACTGCAAATTAATCTCAAGGAGAGAAGAGCACACCAAAACAAAAGCCTAAGCAGAAATGCTGCCTCTAGGGAAGGTACTTGCTTGCTTCTCCTGCCTCTTCCATCATACCCCTCCATAAAACTGAGGTTCAAGTCCCAACAGGCACCACTTTTAATGTTCTGAGATGCACAAAGGAGCAGGGTATCCGTGCTACTGAGCTGCAGTTACATAATTCCCCATCTCCTCCCAGTACCTCCTCTCTGCACCCCTGTTCACCCCAGTTTCCATGACACCAACGAAGACTGATATGTACCCCCCAAGTATGCACTGTATGCTATTTCTGGAGAAGAAACATTACTCAATTTTAATACTAAAGGATCATTTTTTTCCACATTGAGCACAGGAAGTTTAAGTACTGCTTAGGAGACAGCACAGTATGCCTGCTCTACTAAGTCATAGAAAATACCCCAAATTCCACTCAAAGCAGCAAAACTGATTATTTGCCTTCTCCCCTCCCCATCAAAAAACAGCTGCATGTGCAAGGCTGTTGTAGGTACAACCAACTGGCCTCATAGAGAGTGCATTAAGAGGACAGAAAGGTAGGAATGACTTTTCATATAGCACCAGATTACTTGAACAATATAAACATGCAGCAACTAAAATAATTTATCTTCAACAAGTGCTTTGTTGATGACTGGCAGAATCACAAGCCAAGATTCAGATTCTGCTCTAAAGGTGATCAGCATTGCCAAAAACCTCAGGTATTTCTCAACACACAGAACAAGGGAGAAAAAAACAAGACAGGCAAGATAATTTTCAGGCAAGCAGCGTATAACCAAAGGTCTGAAACTCATTCATAGCTAGGAGTGAGCTTAAACTATTCTTACACTTGCCCCAGAAGCAAAAAAAGCTTAAGCTTCCCTTACTTAGGGTCTGGAGAGGTTAATACTTGCTCAGTTTCTCAGCCTTAACTAGGTCACTACACCACCCTTATGACTATCCTTCCACTTCAATATCATTTTGGGACTTGCAGAGAGTGCAATAACTCGGCCAGTAGGACATCCTAGTCATAACTAAAAGAACCTAACCCTGACACCTCTCACTGACTTCAGCCCATTTCTAACATGCCCAACTTCCCCCGTACCTTGTACCACGAATAAGTACAGCACTAAAGCACAGGAGGTGCATTTCCTAGATTCTTCCTCAAATATCTCCTTTCCTTGAAGATATTTTTCTCTCTGACCTATAGTCTTTGGCACAGCACTGGAATTAGCTGGTTGGTTTTGCCTCTTTCTGCTTGAAGAAGCAAGAATTTGTACCCTTACACAACTAGGAACAGGAGAAAAAAAAGCCTTTGCAATCTGTAGCACCCTCATGATTTAAGAGATGAAGCCTTGTTTGACTGAATCATTGCATAGCAGCCTTGAGAGTGCCTTTTGGGAATATGCCAAATTCATATTTCTGTCATTTTTCCTATCTCACATGTCCATATATCCATTTATACTCATTTCATTAGTAAATGGCCCTATCCATTTACTTAGCTATTTGTCAGTGTAGCTGTCACTTTAATTACCTCTATCTGCATGGATTGCTGTTATTTATCTGTCCTGTTTGTTCACCGTCCACCAAAATACATCATTCCCTTGAGGATAGACACTGATGTTATGTGTGAGCCTGACGTAGGAAGCAATGCTCTCAGAAAGACAAACTGTTCCAAAGCAGATTTGTGAATTACACTGTCTCATTAAAACTAACACGAATGACACCCCTGGAAAGCCAGTTATCACCACTCCCCTGAAGAGTAAAGGAGTCTCACACCACCATCACCACTCACCTTTTCAGTAACACAGGGTACGTGGACACTGCAATGGGGCCTGGCACAGCTATCCAAGCCAGTTGCAACCCACAGACACGCACTTGAAGCAACATAGACAGTCAAAGCATTGATGTTTGGCTAGATTTGGGGCCATCCCCACCTGCACATACCCTGTTGCTTAGCTTTTCACACATGTATTTGCAGGATGGAGCAGGGCTGCTTTATTGTGACACTGCAGGGATATGCCTTTCTTTGTGAGATACCCAAATGAAACACTGTCCTTTCATAAAGATCACACCCTGCACACTATCTCTGCCTTATCTCTTTCCCTACATGTCAGAATAGAACATACAGAACACTACTGTATTCCATTTTCTAGATTTAAGAAATCTTACAGACTACTTTCTTGCTCCACTGCCTTCGCTTTTTTCACCAAGGGCAAATCAAAGCCAAACACATTTTAATTAACCCAGCTCTCAAACCCAAGAGCATTCAACTGGATTCAAGGAGGAGACAAAGCACTTTCCACCAATAAGCAAGCACACAAGCCACTTTGCATATATCTCTACTCCTCTCTTACCCATCTCTCCTCCTCAATGGCTCCTATGGTAGAAATATGCTAGAAAATGTAGTGAGGATTTACAGGTGATCTTTTGCATGTCTTTGAGTGCATACTTGCAGCCTCAAGCCTGTACACTTGGATCAGGGTATCAATTATGGGGAAATCCCACTCCCATCTTCAGGGAAAGGGCCTCTTCTTATCCCATAGCTACGTGCCTAGAGCACAGTGCACTTGGTACAGAAGGTGCCCGTCTTCTACATGGCCTGTTCAGCAGTATTTGCTTCCCAAGGTACATCATGATCTTGCTTCCCACCTGGAGGTCTTACCTCTGCCTGCTCATCACACAAATAAGGATTGACTCACACCTGCTGATTTTGGGTACCAGCTAGTAATTTGTGGGTAAGTAGTAAGAAGAGCCTACTCATTTTCAAGAGGCCATGCCAGCTGTAGTCACTTCATCTCAGCTTCTGCACACAGCTTCCACCCATGAAGCCATACACATCAACTGAGAGGCTGCATATCTCTTCAGGTCTCAGCTATAATCCACTTGCAAGCTCACACCTTTACAGAAACCATTTTTCACAACTCCTTTAAGTATAGGTTATAAAACAGCCCCACTAAACCCAGCTGTAGCAGCAGACCCAAGGTCAGAAAAGCATCCTGAGTAGTTAGGCCCATAGGCCACACCTGGCAGGTATGCCAAGGCACATACATCTTTCCCACTGTGTTTTCTCAGCCTCCAGCTGTCTGTGGTTACAGACTTTCACAGTGCTCGTGTGCGCATCCAACCCAGGCATTTCAGCACAGATCTGCTGAAGTCACAGTTATTCTACGTACATTTTCTTCATGGTAACACCAGCTGGATCATTTCCCACCTCAGTGCCTTACACCTTCTGCCCCAGCCTCACACTCATGTGGCAATGCTATGGACCAAACCTCATTTTCTAAACATTCTTTCCTTCTACTAGGTTATTTCCTAGCCAGATGTCCCCTCACAGCACAACGCAACAGAGCAAGATCAGCACCTACAACTGCCATTGCTGCTGATGGTGCAACAGCTCCTTAAAATTTCAGTAGGTATAAACAGCAACTTTTCTTTTCCCTGTGATCTCTAGGAGAAAAACTTCACACAGAATGACTCCTAGAAATACCATCCTCTTCACAAGCCAATCCAACCCCTTAGGACAACCTTAAGGGTTCAGCAGAGAGACCAAAGGGCACAAGAACTAGTTTGTCACAGAGAAGGACCTGCCAAGATCAAGGGCAGAACCACTGTCTGAGGTCCTTAAGAAGGTGGGAAATATTCTCAGTGAAATAAATGCTTAGCATGATTTTCAAGGCATGGAGAAGTGACAATCTCCTCAAAGGTAGGCAGAGGATTTCACATGATCTTTTCCTGAGAGGTACATGCATGGGTGGAGGCTGAGAAAGAAAACCCTCAGCCCTGGAACGGTTGAATACTGTCAGTTGTGATGGGCTTATGATAAGCTAAAATACATCCACCAGCATTCAACTTCAAAAGCAGGGAAAGGAGGAGGGGAGCTGCAGAGTCAAATGCCTGGGGCATCCCGTTTTCAGTCAGCCTAAGGAGGCTATTTTTAGAAAGCCTGCATACACCTACAATAGTCCTAAGGCTGGAAAGGAATTCTTCATTTTAATGACTCCCTTCTTCACGCAACCTTACAGGTGGCATTTCTACAAGAGCCACTCCATCCGCTATCATCCAAGAAAACTGCCTGCAATCCACTCTCCCTAAAAGATATCACAACAAAAGGCATTACTAGTAAAAAAAAAAAATTCCAAATGTAGACGCAGATAAGTTTCTAGTCAGGCCTCTGTTACCCTCTGCACAGACTTTCCCACTTCCCATCCTCTCTGGTAGTTTGCATTAGCCTGTGGGAAAAACAGCCAGAATACCCAATGGAGACCTAGAGCTATGAGCTGCCATGGGAGACACGTACCAGGTGGGAAACCCGTTCATGAAAAACAGGCACATGAGACACCTGAATTGCAACTGCTGCACTGGTTGCTTCAGGGGCCCCTGGAAGGTAGATAAATATCGGATTCAAACTGACATTTTCCAACACTTCTTCAGAGTAAAGAATCACCAAGTTTGAAGGTTACAACCTAAAGCACACACTTCACTCACACCAAAGACAGTTTTCTATGGGATGAAGGGTACGAGGATGGCCATGGTTTGTTTTGAGGGTTAGGGGGGTGGGCTTGTTTTTCTTCCAGCTCAGAGGGACATGTTACCATCAAGACAAAACAGTGGTAGGTAAAAGCCAGGTTATTCACCTCATCGTTGACCATTTTCAGATGTCTGAATACAATGAGAAGTTGGTCAAAAAGGAGACTTGTGGCTAGACACAGACAATTGCAAGTACCTACAACAGCCTCACAGCAACAGATGCTCAATCTCCCCAGAGTCTGAGCCTGGCAACTTCTTCCTCCTCCCCAGATTGTCACCAGCTGAGAGTATGCATCAGACATCCCTTCCACCCGGCCGGCTATGAAAAACAGTAGAAAGCTAGGAGTCTTTTGCTTAAATGAGATGCCATCTTTCATTCTAAGAAGCCAGCTATCTTAATCTCCTCAAAAAACAACCCAGAACAAAGTTGCCAATGATTCTCTTTCCTTCTCCACTGCACATATCAGATGTTGGCTAAGTGATGGAGTCCAAAAACTTCTGGAAACAAACCACCTTGAATGCTCTATTTCCAATCCTTCTATTTCTGCTGATTACATTTCTCCTGATTAGGAGAAATTCCACCAAGATAAAGCTGCATTCCACACTCCCCAAACCAATCCCAATCAATACTGTTTTGCATCTTAGCCTATGAAGCTACCAAACAAGCCAAAAATCCCCAAAGCAAAGCCCACAAAATAAGCACTTGCTAAAAAACTACGGTTCTTTGCCCTTGCATAAAATTTAAGGTACAGGTATAGCAAAAAGGTGGAGAAAGTAAATTAGGAATAGAAACCCATCTCATTTTTCTCCCTAGCTTTGTCATCAAAACTGGTCAGGACCACTACACATTCCTCTGTCCGCTATTTCTTCCACCATGGAAGCTTTCAGAAATTCCTGTCTGTTCAAATATTTTAAGATGACAAAGAGAAACCTTCGCTTGAAAGCTTGATAGCATCCCTTTAAATGAGCATTGTGGTTTCAGCTCAGCATTTTTCTTGTTTGCATGCTAGACATACACTTGGATGGCACAGCGTTTCCCAGCTGAACCCAACCGCATCCCTGCACCTGCATAGCTAGCAGCAACATGAGAAGTCTTCAGCGCACAATCCAGATACAGATCTATTCAAGCAGCTTTATTGATGTTAATGGAGTTACTTGGGATTTACACACACATAAATCAGAGCACAGGTGGATGATAAATTCTTGCAACTGGCAACAATATAGGGAAGGCAAATTTCACCCCTGGTATAACACTACTGATGTCAAAAGCCATGCACCAAGCAGCAGCTGTGTTCATAGGGCACCTTAATCAGGCAAATATCTGCATTGCAAGTAAATCTGCAAATTCACATAGAATCACTTCCAGCTCCAGCAGTGAGCTACACAGCTTCAGGACCCCACCCAAACAGATTGTGGTGCAAGTTTACTGCTTTACAGTACTGCCTTAAAATAACATTTCTAGTAGGCATGGGCATGCAATAGGTGCAGCTACAGTAATGCAAGGTCATCTCATACTTTGCAAAGACATCACTTTTGGACATGGATCGCTTTGTTATAGCGGTTGCATTTGGAGCCACAGCAGAAGGTCCTTGGAAAGTATAACCCAAACTGGCCTTCAAAACGCCTGTCAGTGTGACATGCAAGTATGGCAGCTGGTAAGAGCTTTCAACCAGAAACAAAAAGTTGTGGCATTCCTGTGCACAGCACTGCTCATCCCTCAGCACAGCTGACTGGGAATCAGGATATTTTGTCCCTTGCATTATAAGCATTTGCCTTCTCCATGGTCACTAAAGGTCTGACAGGTCACTCAGCAGTGGTTTTTTCCCCCCAATTCAGGCCTATAAAGACAACCCAATTTCCTGGACCTTCGTATGACAAGAGAAGCAAGAAAGTCAGCTTGCAGTACTGATCTCAGCAGTGCCCGAGAGGAGTTGAGCAACAGTCAACTAATACTCTCAAGACCAGTTATCCGGTGAATCCCGAGTATAATGATGACCTGGGCAGCACAGGCAGGAAGCAATCAAGGTCAAAGATACAGGAGAGATGGCAAATGGCTGAACTACAACTTCCTCCCCTGACTACAGGACAAAACTCTAAGTCTTACAGCAAAACTAAGTACTACTGAAGTCAGTCAAGCAGGTCATAACTAACATGGACAACTACACACAACTGAGCAGATTACAGAAATATGGATTGTTGCAGGAGTCTCAGGCTCTCAGTCCTTCCAAATGGGAATTTCATAGGCAGGTGGCCTCAAGATGTCCTTGCTTCTCCATCCAACCACCAGGGTGTATTCACTCCCCAGAGGCTGCAACTCACAATCCCAGGGCTCAACTTCTTATTCCGTTCATTGTTTGCCATCCTACCATGACTAATCTGGATTTACAACCTGGAAAACTGTAGGAAAAGAATCTGATCAAAAGGATGATCTCCACAGCCAGAAAACAGGAAAGAGCTGTGTAGCCAGTTGTTCCAGGACACACAAGCCTTCGCCATTCTACCCTTGGGCTTAGGCCTAGTCAGTTGTGATTTGCTTAAAGCCATGAGAATTCCCTCCTCCTCTCCAAAAAAAGCCAGTAGTAAAGTTGGTCAAGAAGGGGAAAAAGTGGTTCATGCTGCACTTAAACATTATGAATCTGCCAACTGACAATTCTCCATCTGGGGCATCTCCATGGTTCTGATGACAAAGCAAACACTTCATTTTGTCTAAAAGCCTTCGCTTTCACCTGAGCAAATTTGTTCTTATGCCACTAGTTACACCGCAGGTCCAGGATCATGAATCCCGCAAGCACATCCGTCAGCATCTTTGGGATTTGGTTGCTACAAAAACACCCAAGTTAGGTCATATTGCAGTGCCACTTTCCTACTGGGAGGAAAATTGGTATTTTGGGTCCAAACATAGTTTTCAAAGAGAAGCCATACATATATTGTCACAGAGGCCAAGCAAGCAGCAGGAGTCATAAAGCATCAGTCACACTCCTTTTATCTAATAAAGGATACATCATTTAATGAGCAGCTGAAGTACCCCAGAACACAGTTTTATCACCCTTCTATACCCCAAATCCCAATTTCTACTGTTTAGGGTCAACTGCTTGCTCCAGTACCAAGATCCAGACTTTGCCAAGACTTTGTTTTCTACTCCCAGGAGCAGAGAATTTCCCTTGGCTTCTAGATCTAACACAAGCTGGGCTCAACCTTTCTCCAGTGCACTCCACACTTTGAAAGTGATCCAATATCCCCTGGACTCAGAGGTTTTCCATTGGTTTTACTGAGTTCTGGATGAGGGTCTTGAGATGCTTTCTTGCCTTTTTTCCCCACCACTTAGCAGAAGTCAGAACCACTTTGCCTGCAGTTTTACAAGAGGCAGCTGGTGAAAGATTAGATAATCTGACAACATAGCCAAACCCAGGGGAGTCTAAAGAAACCCCTATTTGTGAGCTTTTATACCATGTTATTGCTTACAACTTTCTTTTTTTTCCAGGAAAGGGCTGTCTTATGCCAGAAGTTCCTTTCCTCTTTATCTAATGATCAAGTACCCTTTACAAGACAACTCAAAACCACTGACCAGATGTGCATTTTAACTGCAAGTACATGGGAAAATAGCAGAAACACCAGGTAGGAAAACTGCCTAGCTTGCAAAGTGCAATCCATCTTTCTTCACTCACAGCCCTTTAGGTGATGTTCATCTTGAGCCTGCTTTTAGCTGAAGGCTGGACAATGATCTCAGTAGGTTGCATTCACAGTCTAGATGCTTTCCTGGCCCAGTACAAAAGGTGAACACCTCATAACATCCCCAGAACTCTTTCAGAATCCTTACAGGATTACAGGAGAAACTCATCCTGCCTTTTTTTTTTTCCCAGAGAAAAGAATCTGAGAAGAAACTAATCCTATATTCTCCAAAGCAGATGAACAATTCTGTGTGCCTTGTTTAGGGATTAGGCTTGAAACCTCTTCTGAAAGCCGGTTTTAGGATCTGCATTCAGCATGTTGTAGAACAAGGGGAAAAACACCTCATAGTCCCTACAAACACCTCACACAGATGATGTCACTAAAAAAAAAAAAACCATAATGAAACATGAGGCAAGAGATTGTCTCTCCTGAATTATTTGCTTATCAAACACTGGATGCTCTTCTCTGGACCTCAGATAAGATCCCAGAGAGAGTAACCAGACAGGGTTTTTCTACGAGCTCCTTCACCTCCTGGACAAGCTCACACTCTCCACCGTAACAGGGAGATTTAGAAGAACTTACTCTAAGAGTTACAGGCCACTTGAAAAACCTGCCCTAACACAAGTCTATTATTGTGCACCCTGTTTACTTAAATTCATTCCACAGCCTGGGAGACTTTGCACAAGGAAATTTACAGCTCAAGTTAATAGAGCAAAATGTAAAACTGCTGGCTTTTGGCTGAGGCTGCAAGCACAGGACAGGCACAGGCTGTGAGTGGGGGTGTTTTCACAGGGCCACTGACACAGAATGCGTTTTCAGGGAGTATTTATTTTAAATAAGGAAAGTTTGTACAGCTTGAGAAAATTATTGAGAAGGAAATTAAATCTCATTCTGTTGCTCTTCCGTCTCACCTTGACACTTGCCGTTCTCCTCCCTCCCCCAGGGCTTGGTTAGGGCAGGTTTCACTTGCAGAAAATTGCCTTCCTCGCGTGTAGTGATTTACAACCAGCTCGTGGACCAGCCTTCTACACCCATTTGAGGGGTGAAGGTGCAAGCAAGACCTACTCCTCCCCTACCCTGACCCCAGGCTGCAGTCTGGGAGCACAGTGATTCATGGCAGAGGAGGTTGCATCCCACCCTGAGTAATCTGCAAAGAGATGGGTGGGACCCACCAGTTGGGATCCCCCCTGGGCAAAACTACTCCCAGACAAGCACAGGATGGGAAGCGAGCAGCTTTTCTCCAAAGCCGCTTCAGAAGCGGCAGAGCTGATGCTACCACTGCCTGGGAACAGCTTTCACATAGGAAACCACAGCACTAGCAGTGCTGTTGGCAGAGCTTGGCATTCCTTCTTCCAGCCCAGGCACAGCACAACCCAAAAGGCCAGCACAGCCTGTTCCTCTCCTGCCCCAAACCTCCCCACCTCGGTAAACCAAGCCAGAAACCCCAGCACCGTGCACCAACAGCCATGCAGCAGGGCCCTCCAGTGCAGCCCTGCTAGTATTTAGCAGTCATCACTTCCTATTTTCCCAGGAGCTTCCTCCCCACCTTGCAGTGATATTTCCAAGGACTCCAGTGAACATAGCAGTGAAGACTTGGACAGTGGACAGAATCGCCAGCATGCTGGTACTGCGTGGTGAGAATGACAGAATATAAGGCCAAAAGGAGACATATGAGGCAACACCAGCCTGGTTTCCTCTAGACAACAGCCATCCATGCTGTTCTCCATACTAAAGGGCCCACTGCATACCCACTTCCCCCTCCTGCATACCACAAAATGCTCCTCAATCCGCCACATCGCTAAAAGGCCTGCAATTCAAGAGACCAAAAGTCTCAAGAGACACCATGCAATTAGTTGTGCGAATTCATCGCATCCCCCACAGTGCCTAGATCACAAGGGCTCCAAGCCTACCACCACTGCCACCTAATAAAGTCAGCAGCAACAAGACTAACAAAGTCTGGAAGTAAAATCCTCAGTCATGTGTTGGTAGGTTCACTTGTCCAATCCCACAAAACTAGTGGTCTGAGCAAACATTCAAGCACTGCAGAAGGACCTGCACCCCACAGAACAGGCTCAGCTCAACTCCAAACACTCAGGAACCATTCCTGCTCTCTTCTGCATTTCAGCTTCCAGAAATTCCTCCTCCCACAGGTAAAAAGTCCTGTCTGAGATCTTCAGCAGGTGTCAGGCAGTGCATTTCACTTCCCTTGAAACCCAGCAGAGAGATTGACACAAGCAGGTACTTCCTATGGTTCAGCTGGAACTAAACCTTCCTGACATAAAAGCAGCAAAATCCAATGCACTGCCGCTTTGCTGAATCCCCCGCCCAAAAGGACTCAGCAGCAAGCTTCATTTTAGCTGTCACAGAGGGAAATTATTCAGTGAACAGCTATTTTTCAGCATAATCTCTAGAAAAAAAAAAAAAGCACTGGGAGGAAAATAATGGCTCTGAATTGATATGAGGCAGGGGCAAATATTTTCAGGACAAAAGCTCCTGGTTGCAGAGACAAAGCGTCTCAGGTTTGTTGATTCCTTTCTAAGTCATGCTTAACTGGATTTATCCATTGATACCCAGCATCTCTTTTCCTGGTACACATTATTTCAGTTCACACTGGCTATAACAAGACCGAAAAAGAGATATTTGTCCCTTGGAAAAAATCTAGATGAAATATCCCAAACTGAGTAAGTTCAGTTGTGCCAGTTCCAGCAGAGAGATGGAATTCAAAGGATGAAAGATGCATTTCTCAGCTGGATGACCTGAGCTCTGTCCTGGGGTGTTATCACTGACAGCCAGCAGCCACGTATAAAAGAGCAGCTCATCCCAAGATTTCTGTCTGAAGGCTGGTTTACTCTTTTGAGGAACGGGTCTTGCTGAAAAACCTTCATCTTTTCTTTGACCAACTCCTAAATTGAACTGCTCCTAAGAGCATAGGCATTTCCTCTTGTGCACCATCAGTTCCTACCAGCATCAGCAGGCACAGACAGCTCTTGGAATCTTTTGAGGGCTTTAGCTTGTGTCACTCAAGGGACCTCAATCCTTCGACATCAGTCTCTCCTCTAGGAGACAGGAGGCAGTAGTGTCTTGTAAATTCAAGCAATAGGTTGCACAGGATTTTTTTCAGAGCGCTTGAAACTTGATGAGTAATTAACTCTGACACCCTTGGGTGTTATTAATCCCACTAAACAGGGAAGGAAACCTAGAAAGGAAACCAGACAAGCCTTTGGACCCATTCCAGGGAGCCTCAGGAGCAAAGCTTGACTTGGAAGAGCAGCATCACTTGCCTCAGGCCCCACAAGCAAGTCCATATCAGAGGGAAGAGGGACGCAACTTCCCTGTCTGCTGGAGAGCAGGTACTTCCCCAGCTGGCGGCAAGGTGCGAGGCAAGGAAGAAGACTTGTCATCCCCAAGGGGAGTCTGCCCCACAGCCTTCCCTGACAGCACTCACACCTGCCTGCAGCACTTCAAAGTCTCCAAGAGCTCATTTTACTGCAGACTTTTGCGCCAGCACATCCCAAAAAGCAGACTTCACAGCAGCTCCAGACAGCTCCTTCCCTGCCTGTGTTTCCCTTCCTAACTGACTTATTTAGAGGCCATCTCCTTCTGAAGGACCACCAGGCCACAGGCTCACTCAATGCCATGACCCAGCTACTGTTTTGTGGTTCCCCAGGTTAGTGATTTTTCCTATCTCATCCATCACAGAAGCTCCATTCATTAAAGCCTCCACAGTAGCTCATCAGCACCCCAGAGGTAAGCAGTGCTCATCTGCCACTACCCACAGCTTCACATCCCTCCTGGTTCCCAGAGGCTGAGGCTTGTAGTATGGACCATAAGCACAGTGCAGGCTCTACGCTCCCCTCCTAACCTTAAGATAAGACCATTTGCCGCCTTAGAAATGAGCACAGCTACCACCTTTCCTACCAGATGACCTGGAGTTATGCCAGGACCTAAATATCCAGCCAGAATCCTTCTTCTAATTGAACTAAGAACTAAAACTATCACCAGAACAAGATCACACCCCCTTGCAAAATCAGCCTTTAAGGTTCCCTTGCACAATGGTGTAAAGAAAAGGCAACTTGCTTCAGCATCCCAGCTAGAAGACAATGTTCTGAACAGGCTGCCCAGGGAGGCGGTTGGATCACCTTCCCTGGAGGTGTTTAAGGGACAGGTGGACAAGGTGCTGAGGAGCATGGTTTTGTGATTGATAGGAATGGTTGGACTTGATGATCCAATGGATCTTTTCCAACCTGGTGTTTCTATGGTTCTATAAACATCAGCTCTGAGCCACAGTCCCATCGTTCCAGCCAACAGGCACCAGGGGTTTACTCATCACAAGGATGCATGTGTCATCGACCCTAACATGCGACTCCAGGCACAGTTGTTAGTTTGGTTTCAGGTAGAGTGTGCTTTTTACAGGCTGCTCAGGACTCCAAGAAACTCAGCTCATTCTACAACCTGCTTAGGACCACTGCACTCAGAAACGCAGCCTCCAGGCTGGCTGTAGAGCCACTTCCCAGGTTTGCTGGGCTGCCACCTGTTTTGCCACTGGGTGCTGAGACAGGGCACGCCGCAGGAACAGGCAGCTCATGCCATTCCGAAGAGGAGGCACCACACCTGCATGCTTGCCTGCACCCCAGAGCACGCTCCCATGGTAAAAGACCAAAGAGGAAGTGTTTTAAAAGATAAGGCTGTGTGGGAGCCTAAAGTTCTCCCCTTGTTCTTTCCCACCAGTGGTGTTAGAACAGTTGGACTGTGCCAGCCCCAGCCCTTCCCCAGAGCAGGGAGATGAGCAGCCCTGAGGCTGGGCCAGCCAGGTACCTGCTGAAGTTGCCCTCGCCTCGCTCCCTCGGGCCCCCCAGCCTGAACCGCCTTCTTCCTGGGGCCATCTAGTGGCATATTTTAATATAGTTCGTTAAAACACGAGCACGTTCACCTGGGGTTTATGCAAACGTGGCTCTATGAGAGTTTGATGTGCATCCTTCCGCATCCGAGCACAAACTGGCATCTCCAGCACAGCCACCACCTCCGGCAGCAGCTCCCCAGCTGCCTCATCAGAGCCAAGCCACTCCTCTGACAGATCAGTAGCAACATATGCTCCCTTTTCTCATCTATTTACTATCTTTACGGACAGAGCATATAAGGTTTCTTAATCCAATACGATGCTTTCACCAAGGAAACAACTGATTAATCATGAAAAAGCCATCAGGGTCACCAAGCCTGGCATCACACAGCTGGGTCAAAAAGATCAGAAATGCTAACTTCAAAGTAGAAAAGTCCCTTGAAGTTAAGGGCTTAGACACCTATGCCTCTACATTCATTCCTTGGTTAAAGCAGACATGTTCCAAATTACTTTTCACTTAATGTGTACATAGCCATCCCTGTGCATTAAGCCTTAAGAACCTCATTCTGCCTAAAGTGATTTAAACAGCAGGAAAAAAAAATAGATTCAAAAAAATCCCACTCAAGCCTAGAAAAATAATTCCTCAGTCTAGGTGAGGCTACATCACTGTCAGATCACTGAAATGTTAATATTTTTCCCACATACAGCAAAGTACCATGTCTGCAAACCGTGGCCCCAAAAGCCAGCCCTAGCAGACCAAGTTATCACCAAGGCATGACCCAGGAGGATGAGGACAGCAACCCTCTTGCACTCAGGTTGCAACTATGCAAAAAAAAAAAAAAAAAAAAAAAAAAAAAAAAAAAAGCCCAAAGAAATAAAAACAGGGACTCAGGCCAGCTCTTCCCTAGCAGGAAGAGATGTCAGCAGGCATTGGAAAAGTAATTTGCAGGGTGCTGCTGGGTTAACCAGGAAAGCAACACCATTTCTCTCAGCACAGCCTCTCAAACAGCAGAGGAGACTGGTTTCTGAGCCAAAGAATGGCCAGAACAATGATCTTCACCCTTCCCATTGATTTATTCCCTCAGCATAGAGGCAGAGGTCTTGAGTCTGTTTACCCACCAACTGGCTCTTCAGCCCTCAGCTGTAAGACAAGTCCATAACGAACCCACTCCTCTCCATCTGGGACTGACAGGCCATCCACAAGTAATCAGGAGACCAGCATTTTTACAACAGATTTCACTCAGGTGTGTTCCTGCCTGATGTCCTTCTGGAAGGAAAATGAGCTCCCAACATGAACAGAGCATGTATGTTGCTTCTAGAAACATAACAGCCTAGAAGGTTGTGTTGTTCACTCCAACATACATCATCTCATTTTCTTGCAAAAGAAAAATTAATCCAACACATTAGTTTTCCTGGAAAAAAATAGATGTTTTTCCTCAGTGGTCAAGTACCTATTATTGCCCTTTGGCAAAGGTAAAGGCATTCTGCAGCCCAGTGACAAAAGGCACAAGCACCAGTATCTACATCTTTGAAGACTGCAACGACAAAGAAAACAGTTCAGAGGGATTATTAACCACTAGAACTAGTCAGAGAAGTGAGGGCATCTCCTACAACTTTGATACCTTAAAGGTCAGGATGCACCTTTAGAAGCTCTTTATCAGGTTTAAACAGGAGCAGCTGGATTAGGCTGAACAATCAATAACCGAAGATCATATTAGAGCAAAGCCAGAAGTGATCAAATGGTCCCATCAGTTATGGCCCCTCACAGCAGGGGAAAAAGAACAAGGCCAAGGACTTGCAAAGCAAGCCTGGCACTCAGGACACTCAGCAGATTTCCTGCTAATAGACACACCAAGATCCACTCTTCCCAGGACTGCTGCTCTTTCATTTTGCTGCATTAAATCTCTAGAGGGGGCAACAGATTGCTTTAAAGCCGAATTATCATAGTTCCCTGGGAACAGTTCCTTAAAAACAATACTTATTTCTACTCCATTTCAGACTGAATAAGACCATAGTTTGAGCAGCACTCAGAAGCTCCTATCACAACTGCCACCATATCCCTGCATGCTGGTTACTGACAATACTTGCCCCCAAGCAGCCACAGCCCCAAGTGGGGGTTGTTATCAGCAGATGTCTGTCCTAGATTTACCGAGGTGTACCTTGCCAAGAATGGAAAATTATACATTGACTGAGGTCCTTAAAAATAAGGAACATCGTAGGTAGTCTGGGGACTTCTCACATAAGAAAGCAGGTGTTGAACGGACCAGCCAGGCTGGCAGATGAATGCAGGATGATAAAACACTGCCAGGCCAGCTAGAGGCAGGGTGTCACTCGTTCATCAAGTTCCTTCCCTTCCAGCTATACTCCTGATTCTAGAGCAGGATCTTTGTCACACTCATCCCCAAGTTTCAACATCTTCCCCAAATCCAGGTTGCCTCCTTTGTTCTCTAGCCAAGGGACTCCAGAAATCAAAGAACACAAGAGACTGATGCTACAGGACCCCATGTATAACTCAGATCATTTCACATCCACTGCCAGGTGAAGAACAGATTGGCTACAAGCTCTCTACAATGACTCCTTGGCACCTGGGGACCAAAAACCAGGTTGGGCTTGTTTAGCTCTAGTTTGAGTCCCACAGACAAGCAAGAGTAGGTCTGGAAGAACCTCAACCAGGAAGAAAGCCAGCTTGATATCTCCTCAGTCACCAGGGCAAAAATGGACCTCCTGTTGTTCTTTAACACTTCACCTGACCAGCACTCACAGCCATGAATCATAGAATCACCAGGTTGGAAAAGACCCACCAGATCATTGAGTCCAACCATAACCATCAAGTCCAACCACGAGATGAAGGCCAGAAGACCCAGTATCAGCTGAAGGACTCGGGTGATCCAACAATCCAGGTAGAAGAAGCAACACCACAGGGAGCCTCTACCCAAGCTCCTTCCCTCAGGTTTTCACACTAATAGCAAATTTACACAGAGCAGCTTTCTCATCCATATATCAGTTCCATGGAAATTACATTGCTTGCATCTCTATTCATCACTCTGGTGCCCACAGAAGCAGTAACCAGAAATGCCAAGTCACCAGAGCCCTCCAAGACACAGGAAGGGCACAGCTAACACAGCAAAAGACCAGCCTCTCAGCTCTTAAGGGTGGCAAAGAAACCACACATCAAACATTTCTAGTACTGTTCCAACACCACATCTCCATCACTTCCCTCCTACCTCCAGAGTGAATCCAGAGCTCCCCATTGCTGTCACCACAGGTCCTTTCAATAGCCCCTCATATTTCCCTTAACACTGCAGCCTTCCAGAGAAGACCCTCCCTCAGCCTGAATCAAGCTTATAAAGACTCAGGGCCTTCTTCTTCCTTGCAGGAAGTTCACACCTTAATTTTAACTCGATCAATCACAGCTGATTCCTTTTGCTCCTGCTGGGTAAAGGCTTGCAGAGGTGCAGATCCTGAGGTCTGCAGCATGAGGCGTAGCACCGCGCCAAGCAGAAGAGGCCTCGCAGAGATTGCAGCATAGGGGCATGAAGCTAAGCTTGGTTTGGGTCCGTGACCAGAGATGTGTTGGGTCCTGCTCGAGGGTTGGGAGTCATTTGTGGGGGTGTTCAAGTGTTAAGGTAGGAATAAAGGGCAGTCTTCAAAGCCCGTGCTGTCTCAGCTTACAGATCATCTACCCTTTATTTTTCTATGAGAAATAGTGTTTAGCCTCAAAATGGGTGTCATTGCTTGTTTCAGTACAAGAGTTCCCCAAGCCATGAAAGCTGATTAGAAAATATCACCCTCTATTACCACGTCTTCGGGTCACAGGCACAAGGGTGTTTGCCCAGAGCACACAGCCAAATCAGACCCTGTTTGCTATTTCTTCCATCAGTTGCTCACGTTAACACCTAACAATGTGATGGAAATACTTTCTGAAGGGAAACCTCTGTGCACTTGGAGTGGTCTCACCTCCCAGTTGCTCTGGGGTGATGTGATTTAAAAGGAAGCTGAAAAAGCAGCAATTGATTACCCATAAAACAGGGTTATAATCCAATAAATAAATGATAAATCAGCGTGTCTCCTCTTAGTGAGGAGCTGGAGACCCAAAGTTCCCCTCAAAGGAGCTGAACAGAATATCCATTATTCAAAGCGATCACAGCAACCCAAGTGGAAAGAGCAGCTGCGCCTTCATGTTTCCTGACACTTTTTCTCATGCATTACACCAACTTCACTAAAAATAAAGTGATTTGGACTTGAGATAACTCATTAAGGAAAGGCAGGGATGGCTGTTTTCCAGATTACCTAACTCCTGTCAATTTGGATCAGAACCCAACACCCAGGCAGCAAAGCAAAGTTACTTTGATACACCTCAAATTAATCCTTCTACTCCCAGTGAAATCACTGCCTTTGCAGTAGTGGATTCCCCCAGAGCTCTGTTCGTGCAGCTTCACTAAACATTTTACATGCACTTGCACAACTATCATCCTGTCACCCCTACCCACCACTCCTGGAAGCACTGAGGCTCTAAGGGTTTAACTCTTTCAGAAACATTTCAGGCTGCTTGAAACGCGGGGATTACCTTTAGCAGAAACTCTGTCCACCCCTCCCTGCCAAACAGCTCTAACGCCGACATGCACACACACAATTCAAGGGCCTTAATGAGAGCACGCACCAGCCTGGGCAGGGACAATGGGCATTTCTCATCACCCATCAAAGACAGTTGGAAAGTAGGACAGCACTTTATTTGGAAGCTCCGATGGATCTGGAAAGCTACTTCCCTACAGGAGCCCTGACATAAGGTCCTGTCTGCACTGGTCCAGAAGTTTCACTGAAACATGTGTGTCTGCTACCAGTGTCTTAAGGGGGTTTATTTCTTTCCCTGGGAAGGCTTTCTTCCCCATTGTGTGACCACTGCGCATTAAAAGGCAATCAATATCATTCCCATTGTTTACCCTGAAGGTTGATGCATGTCTTCCTGCTTTTACATCCTTGTTCTCACATTTTAATGCCCCGAGTTCCACCACAGTAAGTTGATCTCTGGCCCAGAGCGGTGTGTGTCATGCAAAATGGTAATTTCTGGTGCAGAATAGTTTTGTAATGAGGGAGGAGGCAGAAAACAGAAATAAGGGTATAACGAGACAAGCTGCTTGTGAAGCTCTGTGTGTGTAAGAGAGAGCAAAAAGTGTAACACAAATAGAAAGAATATAATTATGTTGCAAAGTCTGGTTTGTGTGTGCATGTAATTAAGTGTGTATGAGTAAGCAACTGGTAAGGATAGCATGTAAGACAAAAACATGGAAGCAAAATAGCTCAGTACATGTGTGCGTGTGGCTATGTGAGGGAGGGGAGCAGACACCCGAGGAGACAAAGCAAGAGAGGCCTCATGCCACACAAACCAGCCCGCAGGTGCAGCTGGGGGGTGTGACGGCTCATTTTAAGAGCCCTCCTGCTCCCAGCCCAGCCACACACACTTCTAGAACTCTGGGAAGCTTTTCCTACAAAAAAAACCCCACCAGGCTTAATTCTACTTCCCAGTAGAAAGCCTAGAACCAGAGTTCTCCTTTGGACTCCACTGAAATCTCTGCCAGGAGCTGTTGTGTTGGTGCTGACCGCAGCCTCACACACGTGCTCTCAGCTCCCCTCCCCGTGATTATAAGCAAACAGAAGGAGGGTGGGCATGCAGGATTTCCAGAAGACACTCTTCTTTCTCAGTCTCTGAAAGAGAAACACTTTCAATCCCTATTTTTGACCTGCTAATGCTGCTTTTTGCATCCTTAGCCACCCTCCTGGCGGAGCAGCTGGGGATCCCCAGCACGGGCAGCCTCTCCTGCCACTGCCCCGCTGCCCCTGCCAGCTTTGGGGAGACCCTTCCCGGGGCAGGGGGGTGCGAGGGACCCCTGGAGCCGAGCCCTGCCGGTGCTGCCGAGCTGTCCCCACCAGATGGCACTCCAGGAGCGGCTGAGCGGCCCCGGGAACGGCCCCGGCTCCGGGGACCCCGGCGGCTCCCCCAGCACCGAGGCTCCTTCTCCTCTTCCTCCTTCTCCTAAACTTGCGGGCTAGCTGGCACCCAAGTCCTGGCTACTGCTTTGATTCCATCATTCCCCAGTTTCATTGTTTCGGGATTTCAGGGCGGGGATGGAGCTCCGTGTTTTTCTGCCCGGTGCAAGGGAAGGATTCTCGCACCGTCGGTCCATCCCCTCGACAACAGAAGGTTGGAGTCGCGGGATGCAGAGCTAGGGAAATTTAAAAAAAAAAATAAATAAAAAAGAGGATTAGATTTATGTTTTATCTCTCTTCCCCACCCCGCCCCCAGTCAAACGTTTGGCATCGGGAACAAACCAGAGAGCCGGTTGTAAAAGGGGTGTGAGCACAAGCACAGGGGCTCTGGGGAGGCTCCCACACCTCGAGGGGCGACGAGCAGGATCCCCCAAACCTGCCCCGGGGGTGGGGAGGGAGCCGGGCGCTGCTCTGCGAGCCGCTGTTCGCAGGGGTGAAATTACGGGAGACAGAGAAGACGATGCAAAGCTCGCTGATACCAAACAGAGCCTCCCAGCCCCAGGCTGGCAGGGCTGCTGTGCTCGGCCAGGCGGGACAGAGCCTGGGAAAGCCGGGGTGGGGGTTGTTTGAGGGCTCCCGGGGACAGGACACACCGTGCCCCGTGTCCTACACCGCGCACATCATGTGCGGAGCGAAAGGAACGCACGCACAGCCTCGCCTCTTTGCATCACCTGTCTGTAAAGACACGCATATTTTAACTATATAAATATTTGAGATCTACAAGTCTGCCTAGCGCCTTATACCTACGTACGGAGAGGGCTATCTCTGAATAAAGTGATATACAGCCACGGAAAGGCTTTGGAGCTATATATGCGGTATGTCTGCAGCCGTAGAAATGCCTGCATGGCTACACAGCCCTTGGAGCGATGGTGCCGGGAGCTGCTCCCCGGGACGGGATGGGACCTGCTGCCCGGGAGCATCCTCCGGTCCCTGGGATGAGAGCTGCTGCCTGGGAGCATCCTCCGATCCCGGGGATGGGAGCTGCTGCCTGGGAGCATCCTCCGGTCCCCGGGGTGGGATGGGAGCTGCTGCCCGGCAGCACCCTCCGGTCCCCGGGATGCGACGGCTGCAGCTCTCCCCGCTGCCCGCGGACTCCGGCGGCTGCTCTCGCAGCTCAGCTTCTCCGTTTCCCCCCTCATAATTGTTGAGAATACTGAAACACACCGCCGGGTTCATTAAATAAAGCCTTTGCTGGCCCAAGCCGCCGCTTGTCCCGGGAGCGAAGCCTTCGTGGTACAAACCAAAACCGTGTTTCACCAGGGATAGGTTATTCCTCCTCTTCGGGACGGGTTCCTGGAGAAAAAAAATCATATTTTAAACAAACCCAAGAGCCGCAAGACCACCGCCGCGGCGCGGCTCTCGGGTTAACCCCCCCAGCTAATGACTGACGGCTGGTGCCACTGAGACAAATAAATACATCGTAAGGAGGGCAATGGGTCGCGAGTCGTTTTGGCCCTAAGGTGAGATTTAGCAATGACCGCCTATTAAAACAAGCTTTTCACTTTTCCTAGGGGTAGCTCCTACCCCCGCCAGCTCCAGCAAGCGGAGCCGGGGAGCCTCCCGACCTGTCTTACATTTGTATTTAAGGTTCGGGGTTTTCTTTTTTCCCCCGTCTTTGTTGTTTAGCTCGGTGTCGGAACAAGGAAAATCGGCTGAAATCGGACTCAGAAGAGCGGAGGAGTGAAAAACCGCCCCTCAAAAAAATTATTGAGAAGGCCCCGAATGGACAATAAGCTGGGGGGAAAAAAATTATAATTTTCAAGAAACCTGCGAAAAAAAATAAATGCGAGACCGTCTAGGGAAGGTTTCACGGCAGAAGAGAAATAATCTTGCTAGAAGATCGACGTGACCAGCTTCCCAAGGAACGCGATGGGGCAGCGCGATGCCGGGGAGCTGCGGCGAGGGGGGGGGGACACCCCCCTTTCCATGCGAAGAGACCAGCAAGAGGACTCCACATTTCGCACAAAAAAGCTTGGAGCAAACCCTTCCAGCTGCCTTCCTGCCCCAAGAAAGGGTCCTTATTTCACCCATCCTTCAGCCCAGTTGGTGGGATGCTCCAACCTGGACCTCCTCTGCCCCCCCCACTCCAACCTGGCCCCCCACTTCCCTGGAAGGAGCAGGTCCGAGACGGGGGGAAGCATCAGTGGCTTCTTCTATCGACCTAATTTCTTTTTTACCTTTATTTTGTCAGTGGCGCTTTGGAGGCTCGCAAGGAAACCAAGCTGGAAAGGATTTCGGAAAGGAGAGAAGCCGAAGCCGGAGGGGGCTGCCCCGAGAGGGGAGGGGGCCGGGATGACCGTGAGGGATGTCTCTTGCCATCGAGGTTGGTTTTTCCTTTCTCAATGCCATGTCGAAAAGCTCTAGCAAGGGCTGTATTGGGGGGGAGTGAGCGAACGTCAAGTTCAGTGAAACCAACGTGAAATTCAGCAGAAATTATTTCCGCTGTTACCTGCACTCGTAGTCGAACTCTTTTCTTCAGCTGAGAGCGGATTAAAAAAAAGATTTCTCCAAAATAATCATTTTTTTTAAATAAGCGGATTGGAAAATGGAAAACCCAAAGCTGGTGTCTGCGTGCTGAGCTCCCGAGGAGGAGCGTTAGCAGACGAGGAGGATGAAGCTCCCGAGCCCCACAGAGCCACGAGCTGCAACCCCACCTTGAACGGCCACTTCAAGCTGAGAGTTTTCCCCTCGCTGTGTTTTTTTTACACGCTTTGATTGTTCACTCACAACACCGGGTTTGGGGAGAAGCACGTGGGAAATTCGGGGCTGGCTGGGAAGGGGAAAAGAACACCCAGACCCCCAAACCGACCCCAGAGCCTGCAGCCCTTGAGGGATTTTTTAATTTTCTCTCCGCCCGCAAACTGCAAGGGTTTCAGGTGTAAAGAGAGCTGGATGTGCGGAGGGGCTGGATGGACGGGGAGAGGCTGGAGGGTCAGAGCGAGCCTCGGGGCGTCCCCGGCGCGCAGCGGGGACAGGAGAGGGGCTCGGGGGGTGCCCCGGGGGAGGGGGGTTCGCCGCAAACCGCGAGTAGGTGCCGCAGAAGGGAGGGTTTGCCCGCCCCGTTTCTCCCCCAGAGCTCCCCCCAACCCCGCCAGCCCGGCGCCTCCAGCACGGACCCGCCCGCCCGGTGCCCCCGCCGCTCCCCCCCCCACCCCGGGCTGCGGGGACAGGGACCGAGTGGACAGGGAGCGGGGNTTTCAAGCAACTCCTCTTTTTTTTTCCTCCTTTTTTTTCCCCTCCCTTCTTTTCCTACCTTTTTTCTCCTCTTTTTTTCCCTCTTTTTTTCTCCTCTTTTTTTTTAACTCTCCCTTTTTTTTTCCTCCCCCCCTTTTTTTTCCTCCCCTTCCAAAAATCGTTTCCCGGTTCAACCCTGCAGCCCGGGGCGAGGGAGGAGGCGGGATGGTCCCCGCTCCCAAGACTTCTGCGAACAATCGTTCAAGAAATCAACCCTTTTTTTTTTTTTTTTTTTTAAACCCCGGTTCGGAGGCCGGAGAGGTCCCTTTGATCTGCGAGGCCTGGCTGCTCCCAGCTCGCACGCCGGCTGCGTGCGGGGGTTGGCGGGGCGGGGGGCGGCGGGACCCCCCCAAGCCGGGACATGAAAGAAACCGGGAGAGGAGGGGGGGAGAAAAAAAAAAAATGGGGGGAGCCAGGGTACGGCAGATCGACCGAAGGGCTTAAAATTTGATATTCCTGGAAGCTGTCAAGGCCAAAAACAACAACCCGCCTCCCTCCCTCGGAGTGTTTGCAGAGGGCAAGAGCGTGTGTGCGTGCGAGGGGGGGGCGGGGGGTTAATAAATTTTCACTTGTAATCAATCAATAATTAACTAATAGCGGAGCGTGGGCCGAGCGGGCCGGCAGGACGGCGGCTGCAGCGCCGGGGGGTGTCGGGGAGTCCCCCCCCCTTTCTCCTTTTCCCGAGGCTGCTGCGGGTCCTTTTCTCCCCCCCAGATCAGCAATTCAGCCCCTCTATTATTGCGCTGTTTTCCCAAAAACCTGCACACGGGGCTAAAAATAAAATCCAGGGGATAAAGGCAGAGAAAGGGGGGGGGTTGGGGATACCATCTCACCAACCCCAGCCCCTCCCTCCATCCCATTCCCATGGATCCCCTCGGGGGGATGCTCGGCACCATCTGAGAGGGGGAGGGAGAGAAAAATTGTCCCTAAAGTCCTCCCGATCCCTGGACACCTCCCCCCCCCCGGTCTGTTGGTGCCCTCGGGGGCCGCTCGGCACTGCTGGGGCTGCCCGAGAGGTGGCGCCGGCTCCCCGCGGACCCCCCCTTCCCTCCCTCCTCCCAGCCGGACCCCCCCCCCCATCCTCCACCCAGCGCCGGGTCGCCTGCATCAGCCATAAAACCATTGAGGATATCAAGACAGGCGCCAGGTGAGTAATAGACAGGATAATCCAGAGAGATTGCTCGCTGTTTACCTCCTTCCACAAGCGCCACAAGAGTTACTCATTAACGTTACTACATACAAATAAGATACACAAGAGATAAAGCCATTTGCAAGTCAGAGTTACACCTGCGCTGCTCGGATTTCTCGCAAGGGCATTGGGGAGGGGGAGGTCAGCATTAGGCTCATCGGGGAGGGAGGGGGGGACACACGACAAATCAATCACGCTGCACCCACAGCCTTTAAATAAAAGAAATAAAGCGTGAGCTCGGCTTTTGCGGCTCCCCGGTGCCCGTCTGGGCTGCGGAGAGGCTACCGGACCCCTGGGGTGGGTGGGGGGCTTGGGAAAGGTTTGCTTCCCTCTAAACATCAGGAGCGAATTCTCTTTCCAACGAAGAAAATCTGCCCCTCAGAGCAGAACAGCTCTCGCTCTAACAGAAATCTGGGGTCCAGCAGGGGGGGAGAAAAAAAAAATAGAGGTTTCAACTTCATTCCTGAGGCCGAATAAATAAGAGCGAGATCTGAGTGGAAAAGAGGGCTGGGGGCGGCAGGAGCCGCCTGCTCCTCGGAGTGGGTGGGTTTAATCTCTTTTTGCGGACCCGACAGCATCTCTTACCCCCAGAGCCCCCGCCTGGCTCAGGCCAGCTCGGAGCAGCATCAGCTCCAGTGGCATTTCCAGTAACTTGGGTGAGGGAAGGAGGACAGAAAACGTCCTGTTCAACCCAAACCTTCCTCTGCTGCAAGCGCTGCGGATTTAAAACGTACACACACCCCCGGTCTGAACTGGGAGGGGTCCTGTCCCCCAAAAGGCTGATGTGGGAAGGGTCCCGCTTCTCCGTGGAGGGGACTTGATGTGCATGGGGAGGTCCCGCTGGGAACTTGTTATAAAAAAAAATGAGGGAAGGCGGCTTTATAGCCACTTTTACCCCCTAAAAATCTCTATCTCGCCGGCGCAGGAGCCGGGGGCCACGGGGCAGGCAGAGCATAAACCAGGATACGGGCTGGAAGTACATCCTTATAATATTTATTACTGGCGGAGGATGAATCACTTTCCAATATACGGGCCACTAGCTGTTGAAGGGAGGGGAGGGGAAAAAAATCTCTTTAACTAGAAGAAATATGTATGTTCTGCTAAAGGATGTGCTCATGGACTGGCAAAGGGACAGGACGGGGCTGCAAGTCTCCTTAGTTCTCTTCCCAGTGACTTCCCTGGTCCAGCCTGGATGCTTGTCCCCTTTTTCAGCTATTTTCTACTTTAATCTCAACATACAATCAGCCCAAGGGCGAGAAGGGGCGATTCCAAGGGAGTTTAAAAAACCCATCATGTATTTTGAGGTGATAACTAACTGGAAAAGGCAATTCCTCTGCCGGGACGAGAGGGAAAACAAGCCCAGCGACACCATCGACTCCTGAGCACTTTACCTGGAAACTTTGGAGGAGGCTTCCGCATTAAAAATTTAACCGATCTATTCTCTAATTTTTCCACTTTTTGCGTTATTAATTTATGACAGATAAAAGCATGGCTGAGCCTTCCTCATTAACTTTTCAAACGCCACTTAATATTGTTCCATTAAAAGAGGTGACTTAGTAGCCTCTGGATCGACTTTAAAAGCGGGAGGGATGAGGACGGAAAAGGTGCATTAAACAGCTCGCTTAAAGCTCTTATTTCTCACCAACGCTTAAAACACCATCCCGACTGGTTCGTACTAGCTCCTTCCAGGAGAAATATCTTAATATTGGGAAGTGGAGGAGGAGGAGAAAGGCAGAAGAGAGGGTTATATATCTTTCAACCTCTCCACCCTCCCAGGCGTTTTCAGGAGGGTTGGGGTGAAGGCATTTCACAGGACGCCCAAGACATTTCAATAAAAATTTATTGAAACTTCAGTGACTTTTAAAAGGGAAGAACAAAAAAAATATTACAGGAAAAAAAAAATAGCAAGAACTTCTCAACATTTATATAACACAAAATATACCTTCATGTTGGTGGTTTGTTGTTTTTTTTTTTTTCTCCTTTGAACCAGCTCTGAGCACCTGACTTTCAAGCCAAGAAAATATGCACTCACTCAAACAAAGACAACAATAAGCACAGTAGTAAAACTCCATCGTGGGGTTGGGGGGTTGACACACCAAGGAAATGGGGAAAAATAATACAAAGTAAAGAAAATCCTAGAATTTTTTTTTTCTCTCAAGCCACTGGAGAAGCCTGTGGTCGTATATTAACGTACGTAATTCTGTTGTTGATGATGTTTTATAGGTGAAGTAGCGCTCTGAACTAATCGAGGATTGAAAGCTACAATAGCACATTGCTTTTTCTCTGATTTTTTTTTAAAGGTCTCTGATTAATTTTCTTTCTGCTTCGCCTTTTGCATTCAGCTCCTCTACAACAGGACGAGGTCAGGTTTTCCAGGGTGAACTCCGATTGAAAAAAAATGAGCCCTCCAAAACGGGGTATTTCTCCTCTAGGTCGGGGTGTATGTTTAAAGGAATTACGAACTTGAAATGAAAACGACTAAAAATAAGAACAGAAAGGGGGGGGGAAAGACAGCTGCAGTCGTATTTACAGAGATATGTACAATGTCAATAAATTAAAGTTTAATTTCGAGTATTCATATTCCACGTATTTACAAGAGTTATCAAATAATTACATAAATACTTTGTTTTAATAATAGTGTCCGCTCTTTTCTTCTTCTCAGTATGTTTAAACCTTGTTATTGCATATACAATTAAAGAGGGAAAGCTGCAATCAACCTACAGTCAAGCTACAGAGTCGTTTAGATAAAATAAATTCACTTTTTTTTCCTTTCCAACTACATTTCTTACTGTTGTTGCTACAGGGAGGATGGTTAAGGTAGAGGGATGAAGGTATTATTTTTGTTTTTATTATTATTATTAATAATATTTTTCCCTGGGATTTGAAATGAGCATTAAAAATGAACAACAAAACCCCATCGAAATAAAAAAATACCTCCCTCCCCCAGAAAAAAAAAAAAAAACAGACTACTATGGAACATGCAAAAAAANTCAGTATGTTTAAACCTTGTTATTGCATATACAATTAAAGAGGGAAAGCTGCAATCAACCTACAGTCAAGCTACAGAGTCGTTTAGATAAAATAAATTCACTTTTTTTTCCTTTCCAACTACATTTCTTACTGTTGTTGCTACAGGGAGGATGGTTAAGGTAGAGGGATGAAGGTCTTATTTTTGTTTTTATTATTATTATTAATAATATTTTNAATATTAATAATATTTTTCCAGGGGATTGAAAATGAGCATTAAAAATGAAAAACAAAACCACATCGAAAAAAAAAAATACATCCAACACAAAAAAAAAAAAAAAAAAGCAGACTACTATGGAACATGCAAAAAAAGCCACCGCCTGGCTCTCAGACATCACAATAATATTTTAAACACACAGCTTCCCTTAATATCGACTAAGGGGGTTGTCCTTAACAACCCACCCAGGAAACAACTGTTGAAGAACCGATATGCAAGTTACTTACACACTTTGCTGTCGGAAAGAAAAAAAATCACTTCTATTACTTAACTTTTATTCATATGTTTCTTTGATTTTTTTTTTATTTTTCCTTTTTTTTTTTGTGGTTATTTTTTGGTGCTTTTTTTTTTCTTTTACACAGTTAAAAATAAAAAAACACAACAGACCGGAGGATGCCACAGCCCCAGCCTGCTCCAGCTCTCCCACCTCGGCTCTGCTCCCCCATCCCTCCCCTTACAGCTCTGCTTCACCAGATACCTTTTTTTTTTTTTTCTGATAAGCGCACACACAACACTGGGGGACTTTATATTAAAAAAATAATAAGAGAAAGAGGAGGGGAGGAAATTAAAGAGCAGGGAAAGTAAAAACAACATGAAAGAGGGGGGTAAAAAAGGGGGAAAATAAAAGAAAAATTACGGGTGGAGGATGTGGTTTCTTTTAAACAAAGTGCACTGCGAGACTGAT
Organism: Piaya cayana; assembly: GCA_013389865.1. NCBI lineage: Eukaryota > Metazoa > Chordata > Aves > Cuculiformes > Coccyzidae > Piaya > Piaya cayana. The sequence continues at coordinate 117,094 of WAAB01004965.1, forward strand.
TTGAAATGCGCTCCCGGGGTGCGGGGGGGGTCACGGGGAGCCGCTGCGGGGTCTGTCCTGCTTGGGGTCGAGCCCGCTGACCAGCCGCTGGATGTTTTGCAGTTCGCTGGTGGCCGCCTCCTTGTCCAGTTTGGGGGAGAGGGAGACGGAGCCCGAGGAGAGGGTGGAGGAGCGGCTGGTCAGGTCCGAGGCGGAGTCCAAGGGCCCCGAGCCGGGGCTGGTGGTCAAACCTGCCGCTTTGCCCTCGGCCGAGCCCGCAGCCAGCCCGGGCAGGGCGGTGGTGAGGAGGCTGCTGCCGTCGGGAAGGGGCACGGGCAGCGGGTAGGGGCTGTAGCGGAGCCGCGGCCGCACGGCGCTGAGGAACGGGTGTCGGTGCACGGAGCTGGAGGCGGCGCTGGAGGCGGCGGCGGCCGCTGCCATGTAAGTGTAGGGGTAGGGGAAGAGGCTTCCGAAGGGAGACATGGCCAGGCCCTGCGGGAGACGAGGAGAGAGAAAGGAAAGGGTTACGGGACCGAGCAGCCCCAGGGATGCTCCACAGCGTCGCACCCCCACGGCAACCCCTGCTCGCACCAGTGGGAGAGCTGACGGCGCTGCTGCTGCCCAGGGGAGGGGATGAAGACCCGTCCCCCCAGTGATGAGGCTAACACACCCCAAAAAGCAGCCCCTGCCCTGTGCAGCCTGGGAGCGAAATGAGACAAAGGCCGTGGTGTCTCCCCTCAACAGGGAGGTTTTCTTTTGCTGGGGGACATGATCTGTCACAGTAAAGTCACCAACCCCCTTGCAGGGCAGCCCCATGCATCTTCACCCCCTGCACCCTCACCCCACCCCTCTCCCTGTGGAGCTGGGACAGACCCGAAGGATTAGGAGAGGGGGGCACACCGACACTTGGCTCCAGCAGTGTCCCAAGGAGCAGAGCAGCAAGGGGACAGAAGGGAGGGAGGAAAAGCTCTGGAAGGCTCTCTCTCTGTGGAGCTGGGACAGCCCCGAGGGATGAGGAGATGGGGGCACACCGACACTTGGCTTGAGCAGTGTCCCAAGGAGCAGAGCAGCAAGGGGACAGAAGGGAGGGAAGAAAAGCTCTGGGAAATCAAACTGGGCCACCATTCACTCCCCCCCCTCGAGGCTTTCCCACCTCCAGGGCTCCTCCAAACCCTGCAGAGAGAGTCGAGGAGGGAACGCGCAGTGGGGAGGCTAAAGGGGTGCCCCACATCCCTCCCCGCCGCTCCCCTGGGATGGGGTGGGATGCGGTACCTGAGAGGCCAGGACGTGCTGCTGCAGATGGAAAGGCAAAGCAGCCGCTGATGCTCCGGAGAGTCCTTGGGCCGCCGCGGTGGCCATGACCGTGTTGTCCAGTCCCGAGACGCCTGCGGACGCCCCGGAGACGGTGGCGAGCAGCGGCCCCATGCCCGCAGCCATGCCGGAGAAGGCCCCCCCCATGGCGAACTGGCCGGGGTGCAGCAGCAGCGGGTGCCCGTTGCCCAGCGGGTTGAAGAACTGCTGGCCGGCCAGGGCAGGGGGGAACCCGAGGTTCTGCAGGTGTCCCTGGCTCAGGTGGGCAGCGCTGTCGGTCTGCACCGTGAGAGGGGCAAAGGGCTCTTTCCCCAGCAGCCGGTTCTCATCTACTTTGGGGCCATCCCTGAGGGGGCTTTTCAGTTCCTCGCCGCTCAAGCTGCCCCCCCGGGTGCTAGAAGAGATAGTGGCCGGGCTGTGCCGGGAGTCCGGAGGGGCTTTCTCCGTCCTCTCTCGGCTCCGATTCCCTGTTGAGTCCCCGGGAAAGAAGTGGCTTTTGGAGGGGCTGCCCCCTTTCTCCCGAGGGTCGTCTCCGGGGGTGGCGGCGGAGCTGCCGGGCGCTGGGGTGGTGGAGGTGGTCGTGGAGATTTTTCCCGACTCGTTGGCTTCTAGCAAGGGATCGTCTTTGCTGTCCGCATCGCTGTCCCCCTCGCTGGGGCAAAGATCTGCAAGATAAAAGGGAGCCCGGGGCTGGGATCCAGCACTGCACGGCCCTAAACCTCCCGGTCGGGCTGGGAGAGGGGGCAAAGAGGCTTCCTGGCCGGCCAGGGATTTAAATGTAAATACTTCCTTTTTTAATTATTATATAAATAAATACACTTCCCTGGCTCCCATCGCCTGCCCCCGTCCAAGCCAGCCTGAGTTTTACATAGCAAAACTGGCTGTGAAACAAAGCAGTGACCCAGGGGAACGACCTGGGGGTGGCAGGGAGCCCCCGGGAAGCCGCCCCCCCGGACAGCCTCGGAGATGATTTTCCTAAGAACTTGCCCAAAGTTTTCTTTCCTTTCGACAGCCAGACTTCAAGTACAATTACACAAGCCTCCATCACCCCCCGGACACCCCTTTTCCTCTTCCTCCTCCCCAAACGCACACACAGCTTTGCTGGATTCCTCTGCACTTCATCTCCTAATTTCAGCGCCCCAGGTGTGAAGCTCTGGTTTGCTTTTTGGGTCCCCTCCCAGCTCCCCTCGCCTCAGCTCGGCAGGACTTTAAACAAACGAGTAAAGCAACAACAAAAAAGAGGTTGTTCCCTCCTCCCCCTGCACCCCCGCCCCGGATGGATTAATACACGCGAGCACGGAGAGAAATCGAGGGTGACTTTTCTATAACAAAGTTCGGGACTGTATCCAGGGGAAAGATCCTTCCTCTAATAACAGATTCGGAGAGGAATATTAATGGTGTGACTCCAGTTTTGAACTTTTGCCCCGTGGTCTGTCTTTGCTCCTTTGACTCAGAGCTGCCTTCTTTCTGAACCAAGGAGGGGAGGAATGAACACAGAGTGGGAAAAGAGCGGGGCTGAGGGAAGAGTGAGAAGGAGAGGAAGAGTGAGGAAGACAGAGAGAGAGAGGAGGAGAGGGAAAAAGAGGGGGAGAGTGAAAGAGAAAAGGAAAGGGGGAAGGAAGGATGGAGAGTGATGGGAAAGGAGAAAAGAGAACAAAGAGAGAAGAAAAAGAGACGAAAGAGAAAACAGAAAAGGTGGAAAGAAAGGAAGGAAGCAAGAAAAGAAGTAAGCAAGAAAGCAAGAAAAGAAGGAAGAAATGCCAGTGCCAGAGGGCAGTGGCACAGGCCAGGACCCATCCCCTGCAGAGCAGGCACCAGGCTCTCCCCAGGGGCTGCAGCTCTTACCTTTGAGGCTGGAGGTGCCAACGGTGGGCACGGTGGGGCAGGAGGACTGGGCAAAGCACTTGAAGGCTGTCTGCTCGTTGGACGACTCATCTGAGGTTGGGTTTTCCTTCTTCTGCCTCTCATCATACACCCGCATGGACTGCAGGGTCAGCTGCTTCCTGCGGGCACACGCAGCCGCTGGGTGAGCGGACCCTGGCACCCCCTGGGCACCCCCCTGGAGCCCTCCCAGTCCCCCCCATCCCTTCCCCAGCCCCTCCTGGAGCTCGTATTTGGGGATGACTGGGGCAGGAGAACTCAGGGCCAAGGGTCCCTCGAGGGGAGGACATGGTTTCTCGCAGGCAGGACTTGGCTGCTAATGAGAGGAGATTTCTTGGAAGCAGCCAGCAGCTCCTCAGCAAGGAAAGATATTAAAGACAAGGGGCGGAGGGGAGGGAGAAGCATTCCCTGGAGATTAGCTTTTAAAATGCAAGGATGTTCCAGAGATATGAGCAATCGTAATGGTTGCTAAGATTGCTAGGAAGTGGTTATTTTGTTAGGCACTTTATGTAATCTTTTCACCAACAATTAACCCGGAGTAAAAAATCTATTTATATTTAGAGAGAAATTAGAAATCATTTCCGTCCTGTGGCTCCAGCATTGGCTTCATTTTTACACTGATGGACAAGAGGAGCTGGCGCGCTCGTGTGTGTGTGTGTGTGTGTTTGCATGTGTGTGCTGGCCAGGGAGAAAGGCCTCTTGTTTTACATTACACCTTCCCCCCTTTTTGGGGGTGTGTGTGTGTAAAAAAAAAAAAGTAACAGACAGATTTATTCATTATCTAAACCCAAGTGCAAATGGCTAAAATACCCTGTCTCCTGTAACAAAACAAAACAGAGACATATCCACCACTAAAGGAAAAAAAAATTAATATTTCTCTATTTTCCCCAATATTATAAATAAAAATCTTGAGTCCTGTTAAAACGAGTTCTGTTCATCTGTCTACCTGGGGCGCTAACCATGTCCTGTTGCTTTTGGAAAAAAAATAAATAATCTTCTATCATTAATTGCTTCCATATCCACAAGACACCTCTGTCAAAATAGTTTATTTCTATGCTTCAACTCTACTTTTCAATAGAGTCCCAGGGAAAATGCCAAAGGGGATTCACCCAGGGATCAGCTCTGCCCTCACTTCTCTCTCTTTCCCAGTCCTGCTGCAATGTAATATTCCTCTCTCTCAGAAAACAAAAAAAAGGAAACTTTTTTCTCCAGTGATATTTGCACAATCTCTTTGGCCAGCCAGCCCCTGCGATGTAAAAAATAAACGTGGGGAGCAGGAAAGAATTCCCTTGCAATCGGTTCAGTGTTATTAACAAAAAGATCCTTACGAATTTTGGGGGAGAGGATGCGCTTTGGAGATTTTGATCTCTGCTCATGTTGTGAGCATTTACACACAAAAACTAAACGAGGCGATTACATACGATATAGCCAGACTCACCTTTTTTCTCTCCTTCCATTCCCAGTGTCCCGAAAACCTTTGGCGAAGGGGTTGTTGTCAATTTTTAATTGAGTGATCTATAGGATGGAGAGAAAAAAAAAATAGATAGGCGGGGGTTGGGGCAAAAATAAAGAGATTTTGTACTAAAACAACAGAAAATAAGCCCTCTCCTCATTTTCCCCAGCGCCAGCAGGAGCAGGGAGGGCGGGGGGAGAGGTTCCCCGTTTTGGGGTGAATCTCAGTGTTTTCCCGAGGCAGTCGGGAGGCAGCTCGCACCCAGGGACCGGCACCCCGTGTCGCTGCCACCGCAGCCGCCTCGATTTCCCCGTGCAATGCGATCCATGCGAGTTATGCCCGCGCTTAAAACTCTTTAAATGCCGCGATTAAACCGCAAAGACTCCTACCCACCCCCCCCCCCCAGCCCCTGCTATAATAAAATACTTGCGATAATCGCATTACGCTCCGCCTGTGCGGGTGTATCGGGGCGCGGGGTGCCAGGAGCCAGCTCAATTTCTTTTTTTTTGGGGGGGGGTGTAGGTTTTTTTTGGTGAATGCTTCCAAAATTTTTTGGGATTCGGGTTCTAGCAGGGAAGGGAGGACGGGGAGGGAACGGAGCATCCCGCAACTCTCTCCGCAGGCTGCGGGGAGGCGGTTTGCGAGCGGGATGCGGTGGGGATGGGGATGGGAATGGGAAGACCGTCTGCTCCCAGCTTAATCACCGCAATCTCTAATTAAGAGAGGAGAGCAGGACCCCGAGGAGCGGTGCGGGGCAGCCCCGGCCGCGGCTCCCGACCCCGCACCCCCTCGGCTCCGCACACACGGGATCAAGGAAAGAGCAGGAAAATCCGCTGCTAAAAAAAAATCAAACCAGCAGAACTTTTAGCCCAGGTGATTTCGTGCTCTCTGATCTGCCGGCAAAGGCGGCTCCCGCAGCGCCCGAGCCGAGCGCTCCCGCACGCCGCTCGCCAAGCGATTTCATGGCAATCGGCTCAAAAAAAAAAAAAAAAAAAAAAAACCCCATTTCTTTNGCTCCTTTCTGTCCTTCCCCAGCTGATCGACAGGGGCCAACAGTCTCACTGATAACTCCCAAATCAAAGTCTACTCTCTGCACACGCGTTTTCTTTCCGTTTCCTCGCGAACGGCCGCGCTCAGAAAGAAAGAGAAATAACCCGAGCCTCGAGGGAGAAATGGCTTTTTGGAAAAGCGAGGGGAGAAGGGGGCAGGCAGCCCCCCACGCCCTTAATTTTTCATAGAAAGGGATGCGAGGGGCAGAGAGAAACGCAGGGAACTGCGGCGAGTGGGGACTGAGCATCCAGCCCCTCAGCGCTCGAAAAGTTCGAAGTTAGAGACAGGAAAAAAAAATAATTTAAAAAAAAAAATCAGAGTCCCCTTTTTGTTGGCTCCTTCTCTTCCTTCCACTTGACTTAATCATCGTAAATTCGCCCTTTGCCACTCTCCCAAGCGTCCCACCTCGTCGCAAGCGACAATAAACCAGCAGAAGTGGGAAAGCGACCTCTGCAAGCGCCGCAAAAACTTTCTCAACCACGGGTCCTTTCGGACCTCGCGGTTAAAGGCAAGCGAGATACCCCTCTCTGATCAGAGCATATTTCCGCACCACAAAAAATCATAAAACACTGCAGGATGCAAAAAAAAATATATTCATAATATAATAATAATAGGAACCAGACGTGTGCTTCAGCCTTATTGCCAATTGCTGTTAAAGGAGCTAAAACAGCACAAAGGCCAAGAAGAATTACAAAATCTCCAGCCTCGCT